>CM046843.1:1166186-1766186 GCA_025618425.1 Heliocidaris tuberculata
TATTGTGCATTCAATTTAACAATTTTCCTCAATCTTGATTTTGTGATATCTTTCTATTGGCTCGTATCACTAGCGTAGCTGGGGGGGGGGGGGCAGGGGGGCAGAGTGCCCCTCTGACAACTTTTCCCCCCATTTTTTTGTTGTTGAGAATTATGAGGAAAACTGAAATGATATTTGCCCTTCAAGACAGGGCCTACATGTTTTTGCTTATTGCGTATGTTGAAGATCCCATCGTTTATGCGAAATGAGGTCTATGCATTTTTGTCATTAGATGTATATATAAAGACATGAAACATCTGCAGGTCCCGCGAAAGAAGTTATTATATAGGTTTTCCCGGCCGAATTCGTCAAAACAGCATTCAATTTCATGATCAAGCATTCAAATTCACGCAGTTTTTAGTCCATCCCTTTTCCAGTGTTTCAATTTAACACTTTTTGCGTTCAATTTATTTTTAAACACTGAAATTAGTAAAACTATCGTTCAAATTAACTGCAATTTGATTCAATTTGGTAATGAATAACCGTCATTCAATTTCGCCAAGTTTGAGTGGAAGAAGAAATTCCTTGCTGAATCGCGGTTTCATTTTCGTCTTCAGGCAATCACTTTCGCACTTACGCCATTCAATTAAAACAACGTAAGTGGTTTCTATCTCTTTTTCATTTTCATTTTTTATTTCTTTTTTTTAATTTCTTTTCTGTCATTATACATTTGACATTCACATTTCTTTTCTTTTTTTTTCAATTTATATGACATTATTCTTTAATCTTCTGTGGTCTACTTCTTTATCTTTGCATACAATGAGTATAAAACTGCCTGTCATACATCATGTACATGTCATGGGTTATATATATATTTTGTTGTGGTCTTCAGGGTCTTTATTTGCATATCTGTGAGGGGGTTTCTTTTCATATTTTTTTTTCTTTTCATCTTTTTTCATCTTTTTAAAGTCATATACTCGTTTTCTTCAAGTTGTTTGACTCTCAACAGTATGTTTCATCCATCAATTTCCTGACCATTCAGACACCTGGGCATGTATGTCTGTGAATGGTTGAACCACTGGGTACACTTGGCAGGGGTAATGGCGTCGACACACCGCTCTGCAACTTCTCCTAGAATGTTGCACCGCCACTGTTGCATGTTGACTCCAGCTCGCTCAGCTGCCATCCTGTCTCCGACCCGACCTTGCCACTCAGGTTGCGCCAGGCATTTCTTCACTTCGCTCTTAAATGAAGAGTGTGCCATCTCAGTCATATTTAAGAATGGCGAGTAGGGAGGAAGGAGCTTCGTTTCCATGAGAGCGTTGGCATCCGCTGGTAGCTCAGCTCTCACGTGCGGCCTAGCGTTGTCATAAATCAAGATGACTGGCTCATCATCTGGAAACATTTCGTTGCATTCTGCGGCTGTAGCAGCGAGGAAATGCTCGAACCCTTCCCTGGTGACAGTCTCGAAAGAGATTTCATGATGAACGAGACCAGCGGCTGCAGAAACTGCAAACGTCACATTACAGTTACGACCTCTTTGCCCGTGTACAACCCTCCTTGCCGGAACGCCTCGTAGTGCCCTTCCTTGAGTACGACGTGTCCAAATGTTGTAGCCACATTCGTCAATGAAGACACAATTGGCGACGATGCCGTGCTCCAGGAACCACTCGGCATAGTCTCTTCGTTGTTGGATCACTCGTGGTGAGTTTCTAGCGTCAGGTACATCCTCTGCGAGCTTTAGCGTGAAGAGCATGCCATCGAGAGTTCTAGCAATCGTCGACAAGGACACGCCTGGCTTTTGAGGAAGACCTTCCCGAAGCTTGTCCTTCATCTGGGTGAGTGTAAGCAAAGGGTTGGTCTCAAGGGCATCCCGAAGAAAGTTCTTCATCTCTTCGTCCATTTTGGAGTTATGTGCCCTCCTCTTGGAAGCTTGTTAGCTCTGCCAGTTTCTAGATAAGTTCGTACAATAGATCGAGCAGTAGACCTTTTTATCCCGAGATTATCTGCTAGTTCAAGATAATCTTGGTTGTTTCCTTCGAATGCTTCAACCAAGCGACGTCTGTCGACATCAGAGATACGATTGTATCGTACACGAGCTGCCATGATACCTGGTTCTAAGAACTATACCAAACTGAAGAACCTTCTCTGACAACGATTATCGGTGTAATGAGAGCTATCTGCTAAATGCTATCATAATGTTGTTCTTTCTACATTCATGATTTTCATGAAAGCAAAAACATACACTGACTCATTATCATAAGATGAAAGACATTGCACAAATGTCTAGACCTTTTCGGTTTGGGTGCTTTTTTTTAAAAATGTTAATGTATATATAACGGGGGGGGGGGGAGGAGGCTTCAAGCATGCCTAACATAAGCACTGAACCTGAACACCTGCAGCTCTGAACACCTTGCTCTTTCTTCATCGTAATTTTCATATAAGCAGAAAATGCATTAACTCATATTTCCATAAGATGAAAAAACATTGCACAAATTACGAAACTGTATGCCTATTCATGAAATTGTTTGCGCAGATTCTTTCCACGTCCTGTCCTGTGCGAATTTGAATGCTGTTTACATAGATATTTAATTTGAATGATCTTTCTGCACTTTTGTATTCTAACAGTAGTAAATCGCATGCTTAAAAAATCAAATTGAACGATAATATTTGCTTTTTAAATGCTGATCCACATTGTCAATCAATTTCGCGTGAAATTGAATGAAAATATCGTTGATTCCGATGATAAAATTGCGAAGATGGGCGGGAAAACCTATATATGTATATATAACGGGGGGGGGGGGAGGAGGCTTCAAGCATGCCTAACATAAGCACTGACACCTGAACACACCTGCAGCTCTGAACACCTTGCTCTTTCTTCATTCGTAATTTTCATATAAGCAGAAACATGCATTAACTCATTTCCATAAGATGAAAAACATTGCACAAATTACGAAACTGTATGCCTATTCATGAAATTGTTTGCGCAGATTCTTTCCACGTCCTGTCCTGTGCGAATTTGAATGCTGTTTACATAGATATTTAATTTGAATGATCTTTCTGCACTTTTGTATTCTAACAGTAGTAAATCGCATGCTTAAAAAATCAAATTGAACGATAATATTTGCTTTTTAAATGCTGATCCACATTGTCAATCAATTTCGCGTGAAATTGAATGAAAATATCGTTGATTCCGATGATAAAATTGCGAAGATGGGCGGGAAAACCTATAATAATTTCTTTTGTAAGGGAGGAACTCTAAATTTTAGAAGACAAGCAGACAAATGAAAGCTATTTCACGCAAGAGTTGATAAAGAAATTGTAGCCTCATCTTCCAAGTAAATACAAATATTTTTTTTCAAAGTTACCTTAATTGCCCATTGTTAGATGGTAAAAATAACACAAGGAAATGCTGTTTTTCTGACATCGTGTTGTCCATCCTTTCTTCAGGGGAGATTGTCGTCCATGCTTAGGCACAAATTTTCTCGTTCAAACTAGACCTATATTTTCAAATTTACCCTTTAGGTATATTTACCAACTTTCGTGGCTTTGAAAATGCTATACATACAGTCCATCTTTCAAAATTAACAAGTAGCTTACAAGACAATAGGTATTTTTATATTACGGACTCAAGAAGGAAAATGAAATCCGAAATCAGCCATACTTAGGTGGAATTATAAACCCAAACATGGGGTTAATAACTTACGTGTTAAATTGAATGAACATCTTCCAATTTGCGAATTTGAATGCCTGAGGAGTCCTTTCGGCAGATGGTGATGAATTTGAATGATTCCTACAAACGTGCTAATTTGAATGCACGGTAATGAATTTGAATGATACAATAGAAAAATCCCTTGCTCAAAACGTTAAATTCAATGACTTAAATACAATTTTGAAAGACAGAAGCTGCGGTAAAAACGATGTTTTTGTAAAATTGAATAAACGTTTTATTAAATTGATTGACAAAAGTGCGAAATTGGCCATGGAAAAGCTATAATAGATAATATTGTGAAGCGCATTGAAGTATTCACATAATGCGCTATATGAATGCAATATATTATTATTGTTGTTATCATTATTATTATCATCATCATCATCATTATGTTATTATTAATCAACTAAAATTATTGCATAAGGGAGTAGCTTGATCATATTTATTGAGACTAAATGAATGAGTTCATTCCAAACACGTATAAGTTTGTTTCTCATTTTCAACGGCTCACTAATCACATAGTTTGCTAAATGAATATTTTATAAAACACGACATTCATAATTATTCATATTGAAAAAATCGAAACCCTGGTCAACATTTATACTTCCATAAATTGTATTTAAAACGATTGCCTGGAAGAATACAATACCGCTTATATAAACCAAATTGTAGTGATTAAAACACGTGATGATATGTAATTATTGTTTTCATATTCGTATTTCATAATTATGAAAAACATAAACATAAATGTCAATGAAGTTGAAAATTAGAGACGAAGCGAGCAGAAGTATACCGCAACATAAACATAAAGAAAAAGACACTACCGCATAAGGTAACCTCTTGACAATAATCCCATTTATTTAAGAGAGGTGGTAGAATGAATATATATTTTCTTCCATCACGGAAAGAGGGGAAGGGATCCATTACCCCCTCAGGCGCAACAGAAATATATCAGATGCCACTTTATGACAAGTCAATGATATAAAGCACTTTGGAATGTAATGAATGGAATGTGTTCGCAGGAGGGACTCCTGAAATGAGTTGATGTTTTGAACTCGAGTGGCACGATATCTTTTACACTGTAAAAATAACTGTAAAAAACCCCCAAAAACTAAAGGTTTTTAGCACTTGAAATTACATACAAATTATTGCCGTGGAAAAACGGGCATTTCCGGCATCCTGACTGCCATGAATTTCCCTTGAAAATGGCATTTTTCTTTTTACAGTGTTATACTTGGTAGTGGAGATAACTAAACTCCAAATGATTTCTTTCCCTTTAAGATAATTATGTGGTGGCATGGGCGCTAATCCAGGGGGGACAGGGGGACATGTCCCCCCCCCCACCTTTTTTAATTACCATTTTTTTTTTTTGGGGGGGGGGTTGTTTTTGTTTTTTTTTGCTTGTCAGATAATATTTTGGAGGCGAATGTCCCCCCCCCCCCTACCTTGTTGAATCGAAACCCTGTGTTATACTTGGTAGTGGAGATAACTAAACTCCAAATGATTTCTTTCCCTTTAAGATAATTATGTGGCATGGGCGCTAATCCAGGGGGGACAGGGGGACATGTCCCCCCCCCCCCACCTTTTTTAATTACCATTTTTTTTTTGGGGGGTGGGGTTTTGTTTTTGTTTTTGTTTTGCTTGTCAGAGAATTTTGGAGGCGAATGTCCCCCCCCCCCCGAATTTCAAAATGGATTTGCGCCACTGTTATGTGGCTATAAAGACAGTTACGTTAAAGATAAAGTTGAGTTCTGGTCATACAATTACGTTGTGAAAGAAACTGTCTGGAAGGAATTGGGAAAAGTTGCTCTTGTCTAAATAAGGCATGGTGTATACTGTGAGGTTTTGGAATCATCAAAATTATATGAAATCAATCCAAACTGGCTAAAAAGCAAATGCACTGAACACAGAAATGGGTATATTGGACTGCACCCAGATGTCGCATGAATGTTCGGCCCGAACACTTCAGCTATTTGTCGTCATATATTTCGAATATAAGAGCATTTTAAGAGAAATCGTTTTCAGGGGACATTTCTACTATGATGTTCTGACATAAAAGGAATGAGAAAGCTCACAAATTATTTTTTCACCTTTCCCAGAACTCAACCTTCCTTTTAGGGTTATACTTACATCCGCCTAACGTTGCCTCTGAATAATTGCGGAAGACTAGTTTCCATCGCATGGTTGAATAATTATATCTATTTTGGAAAATCTTTGCCCCCTCCTCCCCCCCCCCCCCGGAAAAAAAATTATGTCAGTTCATCAAGCTGAAGCTAATTTCAGATCTGAGTCATTGCCCTAGATTTCATATTAAGCATGTTTTAGATGTGGCAGAAACATTTTTTCTTCTCTCTCCTGCCCCCCCCCCCCCATAATCAACACAAGTTTACACACTCACTCTCATACCTATACACCCACACACCCGACTGTGTGGGCGTGTTTGTGTGTGTTAGTATGCGTGCGTGGGTGTGTGTGTGTGGTTGTGTGTTGAGTTAGGAATGCGTTAGATAGCCGTCTTGCCTTAACTGAAGCCGGTTCTTGCCTGTAATTTCATCTGCATCTCTACGTGTCCTCTCGTGCGCTTCTTTATTAATTTTTCTCTCGTTTCCTTCTTATATGTAAGATATTAGCAAAGCTCATATACGTGCCAAGCTAATTCACAGACTTCCATCCCTATTATTCGGATTTTTGTCTCTTATACAAAAGCAAGGGATACTGACTGAGACTTTAACCAATGAGTACGTTTAAGTGGGTAAAATATATATATTTAGATCTGAAAATTTTAGATAAAGTTTACCTGATATCTGAATACGGCATACCCATAGTCATTTGTTTCCTGGTTTGTTTTTGGTCCTCGTCAATTAAATCAAACTTCTTTCCGACGGAAACTAAACTAAATAGACATAGGTCGCCATGTTTTGATTTCGACTAGACTGATGACGTGCGCGTTACGACGCGCTTTTAGCTAAACTGTTGATCGACTGACCTACATCCACACACTGTGTGTCCGGAAAGGCACATGCAAAATGTCATGAATCTTTAACAAGATAGGTTGACAGAAGTATTAATTCCAAATATTCAATTGTTTTGGTAAAGTCCGACAGCAGAATAGATAGGTTAATTTTTCTGAACTGTTTGGACACACACCCCAAATCATTGGTTAATGAAAATTCTCGGGCTCGGCGTAGTTTCATTAAAGCCTGTGCCGTTATATCGCGGGAGTAAGACGAGGGAGATTACTGGCTGCTCGCCGTACGCGGCAATGAGAAGAAAAGATTCTAGGGAGGAAGGGCTTTCAGAGGCAAAATATTTAAAACGAAAACAAAAATAAAAACGAACCAAACAAAAAAAAATAATAGAAAATAAAAGTTTTACGTCACAAAACCTATTTTTCTTCCGGAGGGATTTCCTTTTCTAGTAGAATTAGGATTAATTACATGAAGTGCTCGTGAACAATCCAAGAACAAGATTTTTTTCAATGAGGAATATAAATGCGGATATATGTGATCGGCAACGAACAAAATAGTTCTGATTTGTTTATTTAACTTTTGAAACACACAGGCCTAACCTTTGCTTTAGATGATCAGCTAAAGATCATAGTCTGAAAGTGGTAAAGCTATCACTTTTTCCCAATTAGACCTATATCATGTATGGTAGTGGACCCTATTTCCGAACACTTTTCACAAGATCAACCATAGCAAATAAAATATGACATGAATATCTGTCAAACTTACATAATGAATGCTCAAAGTCCTACAGAAAAAGAAGTTGACGGATTTTGAAAGAGACAACGTAGATTTAATACGATATTCTCTTCCGAGCGAACCCCTTCCCAACGATGCAGCGTTTTGGTCCCTTGAAAAAGGTAATGTATTACCGAACGTGTGAAACCTATGGGAAAAAGACACAACCTACCCCAATTTGGGGTGAAGAGAGACCAGGTTATAAGATATTACTTATGTTTTTGCCTCATTTTATGATCTTCTTCCCTGTGTTCTTTGTTTCAATAGTTGTGAAGAACATATGCGTAGTCCCACGCGCATGAAAACCATTTTAGGCACTTAACTGTACGCGTTCGGTAATACAATGTTGTTCGGAAATACAATCCATGACTATATATGTGCCATACCTAACAACGATGGAAATCTTTTGACATGGCGACATGATGAAAATCTTACCACGCGTTTCAGTGTTCCGGAAATTAATTTACTTTAAGCAAGTCTATAGCCACAAGAAATGAAGGAAATTTTTGTATAACGGCATGCGGTTATGGTCTGAAAAGGGCATTGCTATCTGACATGGTATGTGGTTTGCCTCTCACACCGTGTTGCTTCTATCATATCTCCTATGTAGTAAAGGGGTAGTTCAACCTGACAAAATGGTTTTATTGAAGGAAAAAAGCAGACAAAAAATAGACCAGTGGACAAATGAGAAAAATGATATAAAGGACACTTACGTTTTCAATTTATAAAACTTAATCGGGTTGACAACAACTTCATTTCCCAGTCGAGAAGTTTCACGCTCGTTCAGTGTAAAGAGAGTTAGATTAATCGCACTATTCTTCATTGCTAATGTATGAATCAGCAGAGAATGATGTGCAGAAATTTGTTTGGAATAATGTATCCAAAGCACCGGTATCATGTGTCTTTTCTTATTATAAATGAATTTCTCAATCCTTATCGGATTTTCTTCAAACTGCGATTGCTCTATTTCTGTAATGCTTCTGTATATGCACACTTGAAGGCAAGGTCGACTACACCCTTTAAGGAAGAGCCTTCCTCGAGCAAAAAGATAATTATGGTCAGGTTCTGAATTTGAGCGGCGTGTTGCGTTCCCTCGGTAAACATGTTGGATGCAAACAAGGATAGGTTTTAGGTATCAGGTACTTTTTGAGAAGTTCTCTGAACTTCAGAGCACAGTGGAATGGAATTAGTGATGTATAACAAAGGGTTAAATTCAAATTCAAATTCATATAAAAAAAAATCATTCCATCGACGGCCATAAGAAGAACATACATGACAGTTTTAGTATTTCTTTTTCAAGAAAGAAACGTGAATCAAAATATACGACGGTTTCGAACTACAACCAAATAAAAACAAAATACAAGGTCAATAGTGGACGAGGTATATATTCTATATATCAATTGTTTAGTGCATCTTACATAGAGCTGCTGTACATACTGATGTTAGTAAATATCAGAAGTCCTTCTTTCTATCATGTTTTAAACTATATATGTTTACAGTATATTCAATAGTTATAGAAGTCTTTCTTATAAATGAATAGATCCATTTTTCCTATCATTGCCTTTCAATCATTCCATTTATTTCATCCATTCATAAAAAAGTACATTTAAAAAAATTAAAGAACAATTACAGTATCGTAGTGCATGAATGAGGAGACACGCAGCTTAAGAAGGTAAAAGAGCCTAATTGGTGCTGCCACCAACAAAAGATAAACAACATCTTATATATTTATATATTTATTTAATACAAAACAGAGAAACTGGTCCATAGCAAAGCAAAAACAAACAATAAAAAAGTAAGAGTAAAGCCTGAACATAGATAAAGAAAACTAATTATTATAAGTATGAGTGATATTAACCTCCTTTTGAAGACTTTAAGAGAAGGATTACATTTGATATGTGAGGGTAAATTATTCCAGATTATGGGCCCCTTGTAGAAGATAGATTTTTTTTTATACAATATTGATTCTCCTCATTCGTAAATGAAGTAACTTAAGTTACTTGTAATAAACTGTAGCCATGAAGGTATATGCTGATATTAATATGCAGATGTGTATTTTGTTATCAAATGGAATATAAAAACACACACTTATATGTGTGTATATTGAAGTATATACTATGGCCCGAATTCACAAAGGAGGTTTAACCATGGCTACGGTTTTAAACCCGTAAGCGTACTAAAATAAGCGTAAATAAGCGCACATTGTCCATGCGCGCGCTCAAAGAAAATATATGATTGGATCTGATTCAGTGCGCACGTACGCTTAAAAAACCCAGGTTTGAACCATGGTTTAACCCAAACCTCCTTTGTGAATTCGGGCCTATATGTTTGTATTATCATCTTCATAACCGAAGAAGGCCGGGAAGGCCGAAAGCTTGATCTAATAAAGTTGAAGTTCAGCTACATGTACGTCCTTGTCTCCGGTCTCATCAATCCTCACACTATAAATATATATATATATATATATATATATATATATATATATATAATATATATATATTAATATCCAATCAGAAATAAAGCCACACATTTAAGTTTCAGTAGAGGGTTTAAAAACTTTTACTTCAAAAGTACAGTTCATCTCGGAGTTAAAGTCGCTCTCCCTCTTCTTTTTTTCTAGTGCAGTTCTGTCTTTGTTCTGTCTTGTTTTTCTTGATTTTTGCCTGTCTTTTTTTTCTTCTTTCCCCCTTTTTCCCCCTTTCTTTCTTTCTTTTTCTTTTGTCCTGTGTTGTCCTATTCTGTCTTGTCAGTTTCTTGTTTTTCTTGACTTTTGTTTGTCTTTTTTCTTCTTTCTTTCCTTTCTTTCTTTCTTTCTTTGTCGTGTTTTGTCTTGTGTTGTCCTATCCTAGTTTTACCCTATCGTGTCTTGTCCTGTTCTGTCTTGTACTATCTTGTCAGTTTCTTGTCCTCTGAGTTCTGTCTTGTCATTTATTCTTTAATATACAGCATCTTGCTATGAAAATTTTCATCATTATTGATACAGGATTTATGACTATTTAATTAATTATGTTGTTATGAGAGATATGCCAATATATATATATATATTTCAATTATGTATTTTACTTTCAATCTTCCATGTTATAAAAGGTAATTATGTTAATGTTATATTTACACAAACAAGCTATGCTTTCCAATAGGTTACTTTGTAAATCATATTGTTTTGTATTTGGAAAAAAAATGAAATGAAATAAATCTTGCATCAATCATATATATATATATATATATATATATATATGCGGCTTGTCTTTGTTCAAAACTCACCTGCCCCCGACAAAGGAATTAATTAATAAGGTTGAAGATTTGTCAATCTGTCGGTCAATTGAATCTGGTGTCGCCGAAATGACTGGCCCGTCTCTGTGGTCTAGTGGTTAAGGCATTGGCGTTCTAAGCCAACGACCCGGGTTCGATTCCCGGCGGAGACATTTTTTCAACCTTTGCAAAAATTCAAAAAGGGAGGACAGCACTTTGATTTAAGCTACGCAACCATTATTCTCTCATTTTCATTTCTCACAATTATATGTATATATATATATATATATATATATATATATATATATATATATATATAATAATAATAATAATAATAATAATAATAATAACATCATTTATAATGCGCACATATCCATCCCAAGGGATGCTCAAGGCGCCTAACTAACATACATAATAATTATACGAAGAAAGATAAGAAAATTACATAAAACATAATAGATAGTATTGAATATATAAAACTGTGAAATATGTCATAGAAATTAAATATATTAATATGACATGAGGTACGTTTTAAAGTGTTTTTGAAACATTTTTTGAGTGGGTGATATTTTAATTAAGTGGGGCAGGGGGTTCCAAAGCCGGGGTGGAGCACCAGTAAATGCTCTGTCACCCCAGCTCCTCTTTGTACGTAATTCTTTGAACTTTATGGATGCGGAGGAACGGAGACCTGTACGAGTAGTTGAAGAGGAATGAAGTAGAGAAGAAATATATGAAGGGGCAAGATTATGAAGCGAACGGAAAGTAGTAACATTTTATATTTGATGCGTTGTTCTATATGGAGCCAGAGGAAGTTCTTATAAAGCTGGGGTTTTATTGCATTTCTTTCATAGACAGATACAATGTTATATCTTTATTAATATATTCATGTTCATATTTTAAACTTTTCACTCTGACAAAGTGAAAAAAAAAGAGAATAAACATAATGCGTTATAATACGCGGTGGGTCGTATATAGCCCCCCCCCCCCCAATAACAAAATAAAGAAAATAAATCTTGCATTTTTAGTCACCAGGGAGACTAAAAAATTGAGCATGGCCAACAGGACATCTACGAATATGAAGACGCTCGTTACCATGGAAACCGAAATGGAAGAAGAGGACACAGGAAACGTAGACCGATTAGATGGCTGTGATTTTACCCTGAGGGAAAGAGGTTGGGTTTAGTCTCCTATCAAAACAAACACTTCTCATTGATCAGTATGAGACAAGTAAATTGTTAGAGAAAATATTTCTAATCATGAATTGACAATCATCAGGCGACATCAATGCGCTGCATTTCCATGGAAACGAAGTCTCTATAGTAAACGTGTGTCAGGCATAGGGCTTAATACATGCGTTTGTCCTGGGGGGGGGGGGGGGGCGTTTCATGAAAGGACTTGTCAGATATTTTATCCGACAAATTTGCTCTCAGCCAATCAGATGCAAGGATTTCAGTAGCTTGTAACAGGTATGTATCCCAGGTATGTATTATTGAACAGACACATCTTTCATGGGAGGACATGTAAATATATATTACTTAAACCGCACAATATCAGGAAAACTGGGTCTTTTGCGATAATAAAGTGAAAGAACTGAGATAGGATTTTGAAGATTATTTGGAGAGAAGTGAATTGATATAACCGAATTATCTGTGAAATTGTATAAATGTAACGTATATGTGACATCGGTATAAAGTACCACAGTGAAACGAAATTTAATTATTCTATAATTCATTATGTTTTGTGTTGGTGTTCAAATCACCGAGATGTAGGCAACAAATGTGTACAGCTCAAACAATATCACGTGACATTCTATATGTCAGTAGTGAAGAAGTAAGAAGGAAATAACATAAAATACGAATGTGGGACCCAACTCCGATTTGTGTTCCACGCGGCCGCTTTTTTTTTTTTTTTTTTTGCGAGCATGTACGGATGTGTCGTTTAGCCTCTTTACAAGTCGACTTTATATCTAAGTACTTAAACTTTTAATATATAAGTATTTTTTTTTTCTTTTTTAAAACTCTTATTATCTGAATGATCGTCAACAATATACAATATGTGACCCGGAACCACAAAACCACCAAAAAGTCGCAAAAAATAATTTTTCTGATTTTATCATATTTGGATAGAACAAAGTCTCAGCTTTAAAATGATATATGACTCATTATAATTGAAACTTTCTAACCCTTTTAATTCAGCGAATGAAAGGAGCTTGTAAGAGAGGTTTGCTGGTATTAAATAGGGAGGAAATGAGCTCTAAAGTTGAGGCCTATTCAAGCGTGCGGAGTAAGAAAACAAGAGAGAAAATCAATGGAGAGTGAATCAAAAGGCCATAGCACCCACTATGAATGAATTGTCGGATTAGGTTGATATTATGGTAGGAGTGTTTAACAAAGTTTATTCATTCTATTGCCAAGACTTCAAATTGTGAACTTTAGTCATTCGAAAGTTATTATGATGCAAATGAAGTGTTCTAATGGGAGATTAAGCGCACCTCGGTGGCCTGACACCTGCACTAGACAATGCCTATTCACTCCATTTGGGTGTCTTTCTTTGTTCCCTGTTACATAATACTGGTTTGTTACCTTGTAGTCCTTCTGATATCATACATTGAACTTGTAATTTAGCCTATAATTAACTTAAATAGGACCTACTCTTTTCCTTTTTCACAAAGATTAACCTATGTAATTTGTTTTACATAGAACTTACATACTCTTTCCTTGCTCACATGAATAAACTTGATTGTTCGTTAGCAACGAAATCCTTTTTCAGACTCTGTTTCGTCATCGAAATGGAACTTAAAACTGCTCTGTAATTTGCTTTCGTGACTATTGATGAACTGTAATATCAGTATGACGAGATTGCTGAGAGTTTATTCTTTCTAAAAGTATAAAAATCATTAGAGAAAAGGTAATTTAAGGCCCGTGAGATTGCAGTGATTTTACGAGGGTGAGCGGTACCGAGTAAAAAAAAATCATACGGGAAGGCGAAGAATTAGGAAGAAACCGAAGCTGTGCGAAAAAAACTGGTCTAGAAAAACTGTTAAAAACTCATCTTCTACTGCGTTTTAAGTTTCTAGATTTTGAATTAAGGTACAGAACAGAACGATCTTTCAGAAAAAACAAAAATCCCAAAATCAAATTTTCCAACCCAAATTTCCATTTCAGCTGTTTACACAAAATCACGGCTTGCGACTTTTTGGTGGTTTTGTGGTGCCGGGTCACATATATAAACCTTCAATCATGGAATTTAATATAACTCCTAGGCCCTCTTTTTTTCTTAATCTACATAAGCGATATTCACAACTCTCGTTTGCTTTGCGAGCATGTACGGATGTGTCGTTTAGTCTCCTTACAAGTCGCCTTTACGTCTAAGTACTTAAACTTTTAATATATAAGTAGTATGCAGATGATTCAAATATACTGTACTCTGACACAAATATTAACTCCCTATGCAATAAAGCCAATAGAACGTTAAGCTATGTATGCGAATGACTGCAAGCCAATCGGCTTTCTGTCAACTCCAAGAAGTTCAATTTTATTACATTCAGCAAAAAAGACAAAATTCATGGTATAGATGAAATAAATATAAAATTGAACAATACCGAAATTGCAAGAGTTGAAAGACAAAATTTTGAGGCGTTTGTATTGACAGTCGGTTGTCTTGGAAATCTATGAAGTAGAAAACAAAATTGCCAAAAATATAGGTATTATACATAAACTTCATTTTCTGTTTTCTCAGAATGTTCTTCGAAGTTTGTATTGCTCTTTAGTTCTCCCATAGTAAACGCATTGCACTCTTGCGTAGGGCAATAACTATGCGTCTAATATAAGTAAGCTAACTACCTTACAAAATAATATAATAAGGACTGTCTGCAATGTACAATCTGGAATTCACACCAACCCCTTATTTAATGACTTGAGACTCTTGAAATCTGAAGATATTGTAAGTTACCAACAGTACGTTTTAATTTATAAATGCATTTACAAATATATCCCCGAAAGTTTTTGCAATCTGTATTATTTCATTGTAATTTTCATAATTATGCAACAAGATCTGTGAGAGACATCCATATTCCTAGACATAGAATAGTTGCGTTTCAACAAAATATTCGTTTTTTTTCTTGTCCCAAGCTCTGAAAAAACTGAAATGACTATTAAAACATGCTCCAAACATTTACTCGTACCGTAAGAAAAAAACAAAAACTTCGTACACTATAGATAGTAGCACATATTGCAGATTTCCTTTTTCTTTTTTTCTTTCTTTTGTCTTTTAGACTGTTTGTTTATGTTACAATTGTCGTAGTATATTATATATGTAAATATGAATTTTAGAGTCGACCCCACCCCAATCCATATGCTTCCTGGGACCCCTGCCTTCTTCCACTATGTTTTTTGTGAATGGACATTTCATTTTTAATTTATTTGATTATGAGAAGGAAATAAAATGAATTTTGAATCTGAAAAAATCTGAATCTGAATCTGAATCTGAATCTGAATCTAAATCTAGAATTGAGTAACAAAGTGCAAGAACAAAAAGCAATATCATAATACATTTCGATTAACAAAATGTGACAATGAAATAATAAAATTGAGAAGATTATCCACTATAGAGTATATCTCATTGCGATATAACTGTTAATTCAACAAGGACCACGAAATAGAACCTATCAATATATTGTAAAATACAAATCTCTGAATGTGTTTGTGCTGTATTATCGTTATATTTACATTGTATTTTAAAATTTTATTCGTTTATAACATCTTTATTTGGATCGGAAAAGATTTCTAAGTTGAATACCCTAACTTCAGATACTTAATCCGATTAAATAATGTCTGCGGATTAAACACTAACTATGTTGTTATAAGAGGCCGAAACTGTTCATAACCAAAACTATAAAACTATGGATTTAATTTCCAAGAATAAAACATTATACTACGTTGCCATTAATATCTTATATTTCGCAAATAAAATTTCATTAGGCCGTTACTAAATTATATATTATTTATAGATTCAATAGGAAAAAAATTGTTTCTATACCGTATTGTGTACGTTAACGTAAACACCAAGATAATCCTGCAATTATTTTCCCCTTCCCCTAGAAATTTCGAATTCATGAAAAGTAACAGTATTCACTGTCCTTCGTATATGCATGTATTTACATTTAAGATAATCACTGTAACGGTTTTTTAATTCATTGTTATATATATATATATGTATACATATATATATATATATATACATATATACATATACATATAATATATATATATATATATATATATTTAAATACAAAGTCCACGTGTTGGTAGAATATCAAAAAACAAACTATTAGACATTTCATGCTTTTATCCAACTTCTTTATTTCCTCTCACGAATTTTCGACGGTATTCACATCGTCTTTATCAAGTGAATGACAAACTTTCGAAATTGTATCCATGTAACGTTTCCAAGACAATGCCATTCACTTGATAAAGACGATGTGAATACCGTCGAAAATTGGTGAGAGGAAATAAAGAAGGTGGATAAAAGCATGAAATGTCTAATAGTTTTTTTATATATATATATATATTTATATATATGCATATATACACACACACGCACACCCACGCACACACCACCCACAAACACACACACATACTTTTATTATCTCTCACGTGAAAAAAAAACAAAATGACTGTTGTGACAGTTTATATGGATCACGTGATCAAACCGTGAACTAAGTGATGAAACGACTTACAGTTTTGTCGACCAGCCGTATCATGTAACGTCAGTTACTATTCGACGTAAATCAATCGCCTTCTAGAACACGTTTGCAACCGTCGGGTTCCAGAAACCTGAAGAAAATGTGACGTTGTCTTTGTACACAGGAACCGGGTTCCAATTTGCTCCCATGAACGCAGGTAATAAGCCATTTATTAGTCATTGTAATTTTGATGCAATGGTAGAGGGCGTAACTTCGGTTTTCAACTCTTCCATGTTGAGTTCTCTCTTTATGTGACGTTTGGCTTGTAAGAGCGTGGAATGCATTAGATGTCCATCATTAAGATAGATAGAAATTATGTTTTGAACTGGGTTACCGAAGGCTGATCAGTAATGAAACGTAGATAAAATGTTGTAAGGTATGTCCGTTAAAGTTCATAGCTGGAAGTGAAGCTCACGGGCCACTTACGCCCTCTGAAGGAGAGATACACTCTCAGAAATGTTGGTTAAAAATCATTAGGTTGGTTCAAATATGAACCTACCAACTGTTGGTTAAAAATAAATTGTATGTAAAACATATGTGATTTTGTTTTAACCAACAGTTCTTAGGTTCATATTTTAACCAACCTAAAAACTTTTCTGAGATTGTGCTTCTCATTTTTTATTGATGTCTATATGTCGATCGAATAGCGTAATTTTCGATACATCAGACAAAAGAATAGGAAGATTTTCAACCAAAATCAGTTTGTAGGTTTACAACACCTTTTTGCAAAATGATGCTGTAAATAATTATGAAATAAGATATATGCTGGAAATTGTTTACTTAAAACGAACAATTCTTCGAAAATTATGCTGCAATCTGTAGTTAAAAAAACAAAAAACAAAAAACAAACAACAACAACAAAAAGACAAGGTATTTTACATCTTGCCATTTCAAGACCTTACAAAGCACATTTTACAGTCTGAATTTTGCTGGCAAACGCATATGAAGTCAAATCACTGTCAACATGAAAGTCATGTATTCATAAAAATACTCAAATAGGCAATTCCATGGAAAATTTTCACTCCCCCCAAAACACAAACTGGCGATTACTCAAGAAATGTTTTGTTCTATCAAGACAAAGACAAAGAATGATACACAAAGATGCCAATCAACGGTCATTATCTTTGTTCCTATCTAATTTCTTTAAAAAATAAATGGCATACTCGACGTCGAACAAACGCTGTAAAACCAGCAAAATATGATTGATTTAACGCACGTAAGGAGTTTACTCCCATATGTACCTTTTAGCAATGCGGATTATGGGTTGTTGTGATTGTTAATATAGTCTGTTATATAATTCAAATGAATTCTTGACTGCAATGGTAAAAGCTCCGTTAGGCAAAGTATTGAAGTTATAAATATTTAATTTATAATATAATTACAATTATTTTTTTATTGTTTAATGCAAGCACCAGAAAATGTTTATATTACTAATATAAATTGTAAATTGTAAGATTCATTAAAAAAGTATCATCATTTTTTTTAACCGCTAGCGCAAACTTTAGTCAAACCTGGGCCGATCTACTACTTTCCCTATCTACAATAGATATTATACCATTCTGAGGCCAGTTTTTGGGATTGTTTTTTTTTTGTTCTGCTAATGAGATGAGTTTTATATTACCACAGTATGATAATTGTATCTATACATGACATATTGGTATAATTTGAAGTTTGATGTTTTATTTGTTTCAATTTTACATTAAAAAAAAAACTCAATTCAGTTATTACAAGCATCGGTGTCAATTTCAAAACGGACGAGTAAAGAACTAGAATCAAGAACAATGTACAGTAAACAGGTGGAAAGACACGACTGGAAAAAAGACAAGATTGTGAAATGTGGGGAGCCTAACTAAAAAAAAAGCATAGCTTGTAAATGAACAGCCTTCCGTGTAGAATAACAATATACGTAATTCTGATTAATATGCAGTATGGAGGGAAACGGAATTAGAAGTATCGGATTCACTAAACCTACAAGTGCAGAAAGTTCAGAATGTGGAGTATAAAAGAAAAGTAAACGACGAAAGAGAAAAAGAAAATGAAGAAAAGAAGAAAAGATAGAAGAATAAGAAGAAAGAAGAGGAAGAAAAATTGTAAAGGCAGGACAGTTTAAAAAGAACAAAGTCTATGTGACCACCTGTACGATCTAGAATGGCATGAATATTCGTACAAACATGTACTTACTTAAAAGGTAACACCCTATCTTCCATCGTCCACTATACAGATTGAGATCGAGAATGCTTCCACCTTGGTTTTGTCGTCCTCTCTAAAACGTGAATGTCGTGCCATTTATTACAAGAGTACTGTTTATCGTTGACTCCCCATTCTTGGCTAGCACGCCCGCACTTTACAGAAAAATTACTAGACGTGTGATTATATCTTGAAAGATACTGTTTAGAGGTTATTTATAATGATTGATTATACATTAGCATCAGTGTGTGGTGCGTGGTTAAGTAATCATATAAAAATGATGAGAAATTGTACAAGACTTACTGAAAACACATAGAGAGAAAGGCACTGCAAACAGAAATGGGTATATGGGATTATATATGCACACATTTGACCCTTACATTTCTAGTCATAGTTTGAAAAGACGGCATACAATTGTTGTTTTTTTCTCATGCTACATAATTATGTGACAAACAGGCTACCATTTTTGCAAGCACATATTTCTCCACCAAGAAATGTGTACACGATGGTCAATTTATATTAATGTTTAGAGAATCAAGCTTTCCTAATATATAATAGTTATCATATGCCACCATTACCAGAAATAGAAGGAAATTTTAGATCTTTAAAAAGATCTTTCCTCACATGAAAATTTAGCAACAGCAAAACAAATAAGAAACATACATGTAATGGGCAAAAAAGAGAAGAAACTTATATATGTTTTACAATAATTTACAAGCATGCAGTTATAAAGGACAATGGATTTCCTACAACTCCTGAAACAACACTCTGTCATAGAAGACATGATTAAAGAATGGTAGGCATTCCAAAAGTAAGCACTGACCACGTTTTGGTAAAACCTTGAAGCAAGCGAAAGCCCTTGGCACAGTAAGAGTAAGAGAGCAACAATTATCAGGGGGCATTTCTTCTTGGATTTTCTTCCGCACTGTGATCAACAGGATGACACAACTCACAAACTCTTTTGTTCACTTTCTCTCTTTTTTTTTTTTTTTTTTTTTGTTGTTCTGAACTGATTATTGATACAAATGTTATCGCTTTGATTTGTCGAAAGTTAAATGAGACACATAGGGAGAAAGCTATTTGTAAGCTTTCTCATTTGTTTTATTTTCGTGTGAAAGAATAACATATTTGTTATATTCCAGGAAAGAGGATGCTTTTGATATGCCTTTCTTCTTGGATTTTTTTTTCCACACTGACATCAGCAGGATGACAAAACTCACAAACTATTTTGTTCACTTTCTCCTTTTTTTTGTTGTTCGACCGATTATTGATACATATGTTATCGCTTTGATTTGTCGACAGTCGAATGAGACACATAGGGAGAAAACTATTTGTAAGCTTTCTCATTCGTTTTATTTTCATGTGAAAGAATAACATATTTGCTATATTCCAGGAAAAAGATTGCTTTAATATTCCAAGGACCACATATATGTTAAAGCTTTAGGCCAATTCTTTATGACACATGTTTGTGTAGTCCTATATACCCAGATCTGTGTGCAATACATTCAACTGTATGTGTCTTTTAGCTACATTGAGTCAATGATATTATTTTGATAATAATTGTAAAACATTACAATACAAGATTCATTACATGACTGACCTTTCCCAATAACTTTCAGACCTGTTATTTCACATGATACAACTTCATGACCAATACTCAAACGTTGTCTTTGAAATACAATAAGAAAGGACTATGGTGGGATAATACATGTATTATACTTAATACTTAATATATGATTAAGCTTTTACCAACCTTAAAATTCAGCAGGCAAGCTTTCGTCCACACCTGTGGACTTTGTCTTGCTGTCGTGATATTGTATCTTTAGGCTGGAGAGGAGGGGGGGGGGGGGGGGGAGGAGCTTGGGCGTTGCTTGGTTCAAATGTATAATGATTATTGGGGATTCTTTTAAAATGTGGGGAATGCTAACCGCTCTTCTATTAACGGTGGATGCAGATTCATAAAATTCGAGCATGAATAGTTAAGAATAGTAAAGGCAAAGTATGCTTGAAATGTAATTAAATAACAACCATATAATATTGACGGAATATGGTTTTTCGTTTCGATGGGATGCTCTCTTTTGAGCAGAATTATACAAATGTAATGTAATCAATGTAGATTGTTCCAGCTTTCTCTGTTATCCTTTCATTTATTTATTTATCTTTCTTTGATAACTTTTAATCATGATAAGTGGGTTACCTTCGACTAGGAGAAAAACAAATCTTTGGCTTGTATTTGTACCGGAGTTCTGTGGCTTGGTAGGGGTTGGTCACAAGCCAAATAGACGGAGAAAAAATATCATATCTTCCGGTGCTTTTTTTTTTTTTTTTATACAGAAGCAAAGAAATAGTTTCCAGGAGCCTTTGAGATCAATATAATTAGTACTAATGGGAGGGGAGGGGGGGGGGGGAGTGAAGGGGCTCTATTTTGTTATCTTTGCTTACTTAAGTATTTCAGATTTGAGCTAGCTTTGTTTCAGGGGGATTTAGGATTTTTACCAGACTTTGTCATTTGCAGTGTATTTGCAGTGAATCCTATTTTGTTTGGAATATATTTCCCTTGTAATATTTACGTTGAAAACTTCCTTAAATCAGTCACCTTCATACTCTTTGTGTCATCACATACTTTATTATTTTTTGTTCATACATTTCAAAGCTAGAATAAACAGAAAGCAAGCAAAACTATTCATTTGAATTTTATCACGAATTAAATATTCAAAAAAAAAAGAATGCTGGTAACTTAGGTGAAAACAACCTTGAACGTATATGGGATTATGATCATAAAAACATTGTATCCAACGCAAGCTCTTTTTTAAAATCATTTTTACAGAAGCAAAGAAAAAGTTTTCAAGAGCCTTTGAGATCAACAGTTATAACTAGGGGAAGGGGCTCTATTTTGTTATCTTTGTTTACTTAAAGTATTTCAGATTTGAGTCAGCTTTTGCCTCAGGAGGATTTAGGATTTTTACCATACTTTGAGAAATGTATTAGTGATTAAATCTGTTCGTATGAAATCCACTGTGTTATTCTCTGTATCGGTTACATATGAAAGTCAACATGTTGCCAGGGTTGACTTCACCTTAAATCCTATTTTTTTGCATTATATTTCCCTTTCAATATTTACCTTGAAAACTACTTCCTTAAAGATAAAGTTGAGTTCTGGTCGTGATATTGAACTGTGAAAAAAGCTGTCTCAAAGCAATTGGGAAAGGTTGATTGATTATATAGCACATAAGAATTGGTGTATGCTGTAAGGCTTTGGAATCACCAAAATGATAAGAAATTGACCTACTCGTGATAAGATTCACATGCACTGCACACAGAAATATGTATATGGGACTACACACAAATGTTCGGCCCAAACATTTCAGCTGTTTCTTGTCATATTCTGAATGTGAGGGCATTTGAAGAACAATCCTTTTCATCATATCTACTATGATAATCTGTCAAACTAACATAAAAAGAACGAGAATGCTCACAAATTATTTGTTAACTTTCCCAGAACTCAAGCTTCCCTTTAAATCAGTCACCATCATAACTTTTTCTGTCATCACATACTTAAATATTTTTGGTCACATATTTCAAAGCTAGAATAAACAGAAGGCAAGGCAAATATTGACACAAAAAGAATGCTGGTAACTTAGGTGAATACAACCTTGAACGTTTATGGGATTATGATCATAAACATGTATCCAAAGCAAGCTTTTTTTAATAATTTGTACAGGAGCAAAGAAATAGTTTTTGGAGTTAGTACTAGGTGATGGGGGGGGGGGGGGAGGGGATCTTTTTGTTAAACCATTTCAGATTTGAGTTAGCTTTTGTCTCAGGAGGATTTAGGATTTTTACCATACTTTGAGAAATGTATAAGTGTGTAAATCTGTTTTTATGAAATCTATTGCGTTAATCTCTATATCTGTTTAATATGAAAGTCAACATGTTGCCAGGGTTGATTTCACCTTTAAAAAAGCTGATGATAGAGGAAGTATCTGCAGTGAATCCTATTTTGTTCGCATTATATTTCCCTTTTAATATTAACCTTGAAAACTAATTCCTCAAATCAGTCACGTTCATACCTTTTGTGTCATCACATACTTTATTATTTTTTGTTCATACATTTCAAAGCTAGAATAAACAGAAAGCAAGCAAAACTATTCATTTGAATTTTATCACGAATTAAATATTAAAAAAAAAAGAATGCTGGTAACTTAGGTGAAAACAACCTTGAACGTATATGGGATTATGATCATAAAAACATTGTATCCAACGCAAGCTCTTTTTTAAAATCATTTTTACAGAAGCAAAGAAATAGTTTTCAAGAGCCTTTGAGATCAACAGTTATAACTAGGGGAAGGGGCTCTATTTTGTTATCTTTGTTTACTTAAAGTATTTCAGATTTGAGTCAGCTTTTGCCTCAGGAGGATTTAGGATTTTTACCATACTTTGAGAAATGTATTAGTGATTAAATCTGTTCGTATGAAATCCATTGTGTTATTCTCTGTATCGGTCACATATGAAAGTCAACATGATAGTGAACTGTGAAAGAAGCTGTCTCAAAGCAATTGGGAAAGGTTGATTATATAGCACATAAGAATTGGTGTATGCTGTAAGGCTTTGGAATCACCAAAATGATAAGAAATTGACTTACTCGTGATAAGATTCACATGCACTGCACACAGAAATATGTATATGGGACTACACACAAATGTTCGGCCCAAACATTTCAGCTGTTTCTTGTCATATTTTGAATGTGAGGACATTTGAAGAGCAATCCTTTTCAGGGGACATATCTACTATGATAATCTTCCAAACTAACATAAAAAGAACGAGAATGCTCACAAATTATTTTTTAACTTTCCCAGAACTCAAGCTTCCCTTTAAATCAGTCACCATCATACCTTTTCTGTCATCACATACTTAAATATTTTTGGTCACATATTTCAAAGCTAGAATAAACAGAAGGCAAGCAAAACTATTGATTTCAATTTTATGACGAGGCAAATATTGACACAAAAAGAATGCTGGTAATTTAGGTGAAAACAACCTTGAACGTTTATGGGATTATGATCATAAACATGTATCCAAAGCAAGCTTTTTTTACTGATTTGTATAGGAGCAAAGAAATAGTTTTCGGGAGTTAGTACTAGGTGATGGGGGGGGGGGGGGGGGGGAGGGGATCTATTTTGTTAAACCATTTCAGATTTGAGTTAGCTTTTGTCTCAGGAGGATTTAGGATTTTTACCATACTTTGAGAAATGTATAAGTGTGTAAATCTGTTTTTATGAAATCTATTGCGTTAATCTCTATGTCTGTTTAATATGAAAGTCAACATGTTGCCAGGGTTGATTTCACCTTAAAAAAGCTGATGATAGAGGAAGTATCTGCAGTGAATCCTATTTTGTTCGCATTATATTTCCCTCTAAATATTAACCTTGAAAACTAATTCCTCAAATCAGTCACCTTCATACCTTTTGTGTCATCACATACTTTATTATTTTTTGTTTATACATTTCAAAGCTAGAATAAACAGAAAGCAAGCAAAACTATTGATTTGAATTTTATCACGAATTAAATATTTAAAAAAAAGAATGCTGTAATTTAGGTGAAAACAAGCTTGAACCTATATGGGATTATGATCATAAAATCATTATATCCAACGCAAGCTTTTTTCATGATTAAGCTTTTACTTACCTAAAAATTCAGCAGGCAAGTTTGGTCCACACCCGTGGACTTTGTCTTGCTGTTTACTGCCTAGAGATCATTGTAATGAATATATACCTGGCATTTAATCCTAAGGCTGGGAGAAGCCTAAAATACAAGTTATGATTACACCAATATTAGGCCTGTGTGCCCCCTCCCAGGGGAGGGGAAATTTTCTATAAAAAAAATCTAGTTTCAGTTGCACTTTAGGAACTCTAGTCTCTAGCTGGGGGGGGGGGGGGTGTAGAGCCTACAAATGTGAACAAGTCAACCACAAGTGTAAAAATAACCACAAATGTAAAAAAAAAAAAAAAAAAAAAAAAAAAAAAAAATCGCCCACAAATGTAAAAAAAAATTCGCCTAAAAATGTAAAAATTTGTCAAGCGCAAATTTAAAAAGATATTAAACTAGTGGTTTTGTAGTGGTTTCCCTTTTTATGATATGATTAGTTTATAGGGAAGGAGGGGTAGATTTTCAAAGTTCCGATTTTAGGGCAACAATCGCCTCATATTCAGGCATGACATGGTGATGACATTACATGAATTGCCAATTTTTTTCGCTCGCTCCCGAAGATTGTAGAACTGCAAAGTTGATATTCGGGAAAAAGGCGTCAGTCCCCCCTCACGATAATGTGCCTGTACGCCCATGATGATTATTCACAAGTGTATGTATAAGGAAAGTATTTTATTCAGATGTATCTAGCTGCTGCCGGCGGAACATAAATTGTTACTCAACATTTCCTAAGAAAATAAGGCATTGTGGGTCACATTTTTTGTTATAATGACCCTATCATCATGATCATGACGCACCCCGCTCTGGGGTATATGTCGCATCATTACAATTGACAGATGCAGCTGGGTCTTTTTTGAAAAATGTTACAAAATTATTTTTGTTTGTTTGTTCTGGTGAAATTATATTTGTTTTCCGCACCCCTCGTGTAGTGTATCGGTGTATGGTTCATTTTCATTTCATTCTATATTATTTCATATTATGTTATTTTATACGTGCGCAATAAAGTGTACTTTTGTGTTATCTTTGATTATCACTAGATTTAAACGATAACATGCAGGTTTCAGGCATTTAATTTGACCTCAACCATTGAATATTTCATCATTAAAAATCGCGTAAATAAAGAGCAGAAATTACGTTCAAATTCAATTTATATGAAGCACCCTCTCGAGACTGATAAAACAAATTGCTGTTCTTTATAGATATCGATGGATTGTGTGAAATTTTCCTGCCATTGAATTTTATGATGAGCTCCTCGACCCCCCCCCCCCCCCCCCCCCCCCCCCCCAGAAAGTGAAATTATCGGGTTACAATTTATACTTCCTTTTTTAAAAATTCAATGCCATTTTGGTAATACGTATGGGTCGGCAAAAGTTTGGAAATGAATTTAAAAAAAAAATAATGGATTTATACATTGCAAAATCATAACATAGCTCCGTATTCTTTACCACACAATGAGTGGATGCAAGTACTATCCACAATACATCATATATTAAAAAAAACAACAACAACAACAAAAAGACAAGGTATTTTACCTCATGTCATTTCAGGACCTTACAAAGCACATTTTAAAGTCTGAATTTTGCTGGCAGACGCATATGAAGTCAAATCACTGTTTACACGAAAGTCGTGTATTCATAGAAAATACTCAACAGCTCTTTTAAAATGATAACAATAGCTATATTTACATTGCGCACATGTCCATCCCAGGGGATGTTCAAGGCGCCTACAAAGTACCATTATTACCCTTGCTTTAGCCCAGCTGCCCTAAGGCACTGGCATTGGCAAACGTAGGTTAATTTCTGGGCAAAGGACATTAGTAGTACTCGAGCCGCGAACCATGTGATCCGCCGTCAGCTTAAGTATCCACTAAACCACGATACCTGTATAATGGACACGGTCATTGAATTAAAAAAATATAATAAAGAAAAAGTTTCAGAAGTGTTATACCCTTTAAATTATAGATGTGGAAATAGTGCATTAATCATATAAACCTTTACATTGGAATTTTAAGGGTTTGTTAACTCTCATGTATAATCTAACTCTTTTCGACCCCCCCCCCCAAAAAAAAAAGGGGGGGGAGAAATCAAAATCTAATTTTACCCATGAAATATGTTCAGATAACCAACGTAGACGTATGCAAATACAGGATACCAATGACGACTAACCCTTGAAATAAGGCCCCTAGGAAAAAAGTTATCGGGTTACAATTTATACTTCCTTTTAAAAAAAAAAATCATTGCCATTTTGGTAATACGTTTTGGGTCGGCAAAAGTTTGGAAATGAATTTAAAAAAAATAATGCATTTATACATTGCAAAATCATAAACATAGCTCCGTATTCTTTACCACACAATGAGTGGATGCAAGTACTATCCACAATACATCATATCTAAAATACAAAGCTCTCTCTATCTCTCTCTCCCCCTCTGTCTCTCCGTCTGTTTATCTCCCCCACCTCTCTCTCTCTCTTCCCCTTTACATTTTAGTCGGTTATTATGATTCCCTTTGTACGTACTTGTTCAGGGTCATGTCTACTTTTTAACAAATCTACAGTTCTGTCGAAAAATGTTAGTTATGTTGCTTTGATAGGGTTTGATGTTTCAGAGATGTAAGGAGATTATACAATATTTTCGAAATCGTATACATAAATTAGCTGATGAGATGGCAGAAAGCATAACTCCTAGGACAACGAAGATGATGGTTGGAGTGCTACATCATAACAATGTTGTGCTTTTCCATACAATGTACTATTGTATGATCAAAATTTGGAGGCATTCGGATAGTTATCTTTGAAATCATTTCAAATGGATTGTGATTTTTGGTCTGATGCGAAATTCGGAGTGGCAGAAACAGGTATGGATTCAATCCATTTTGTTTCTGATCTACAGAGAAAGGCGAGGGAATCATGCAGATGTGAGGTAGAGATAAAGAGAAAAGAGAGAGAGATGAGGAAGAGAGCCAGAAAAAAAGAGATAAAAATAGAGAGAGAAAGAGCATGAGTCAGAGGGAGAGAGACCAAGCGGGAGAGGTAGAGAGGCAGAAAAAAGAGAAAGAGACAAAGAGAGAGAGAGAAAAAAAAAAAGAAAAGAAAGAGAGACCACGCGCAGGAGGTAAAGAGAGAAGAGAGCCCCTTTTAGAGAAAGAGAGGTAGAGAAAGATAGATATATATAGAGAGAGAGAGAGAGAGAGAGCGTGATAATGGGCCGTATCTATACAGCAAGCAGTAGATTAACCAAATGTTTACATGAGAACATTAGTTTTATTCATCATGTGCGACGATGTGGGGAAATTGAACAAGTGTAGGTATTCTGAGCATTGGCGTAGACAGGTCCTCATAAGTAGGGGGTATGATTTCCCTCAAAGGCCACACACACACACACACACACACACCCACACATACACACACATACACACATAAATGAATGTGTAGAAAGGGTAGAAAATGCGGTTATCAGAGGTGAGAAGGGGCACTAATCACACCTGAAAAGGGGCATTTATAAGAACATAATAACAATGTTATGCTTTTCCATACAATGTACTATTGTATGATCAAATTTTGTGGCATTCGGATAGTTATCTTTGAACTCATTTCAAATGATTTTTGGTCTGATGCGAAATTCTGAGTGGCAGAAACAGGTATGGATTCAAGCATCAAAACATTTGATGTCTTGACTTCAAGGAGTTACAATAATGCAAGAACACACAACGTTATATTAAAGCTCTTGAAGGCCATTCAAGTTTAAGCCTGATAATACAAAAGTAAGCTTAGACTAAGAGTGATGAGAGAGGGTGCTAGGATACGAATGCAAAACTGACCCAAGTCCTGGACTTGGGCTATTCTTACATTCATACTAGATTTCACTGATTTATTTTAGGCACTTCCGGGGAGGAGGATTCAGGTTTATCATTTATACACAAGATGGGCTCATGTATAAGCAACAATTTCCCATGTTTAACTTAATTTGGCCAAAAATTGGACTTCGGCCGTTTTTATATTCAGGTTTTCGATTATATATACACACATTTGACCCGAACATTTCTAGTCATAGTTCGAATATGAGGGCATATAACTGCTTTTTTTTTTTTCTGATGCTACATAATTATGTGACCAGAGGCGGCGCTCCGGGGGGGGGGGGGGCACAGTGCCCCTACTTTTTCAAGTACCCTAAAAGTGCTCCTTTTTATCTATGAAAAGTGCCACTTTTCGTAGCTGATAAGTGCCCCCTTTTTCTCGTATAGTGCCCCTTTTTCTTCCTAATAAGTGCCCTTTTTACCTTCTGATAAGTGCCCCCTTCAGCCTCAGACATTACTGTCCCTTTTGAAATCTAATAAAAGCCCCTTTTTCTTTGTCTGATTAGTGCCCACTTTCCTTTCTAATAGTACAATTTTTCCTTCTGATAAGTGCCTCTTTTCCTTCGTATAACTGCACACTTTCTTCTTTCTGATAAATACCCTTTTCACCTTCTGATAAGTGCCCCTTTTAACCTCAGACCTTACTGCCCCTTTTGAAATCTGTGCGTTTGTTTTTCGTCTGATTAGTGCCCATTTTCAGTTCTAATAGTGCCATTTTTCCTTCTTATAAGTGTCCCTTTTCACCTATGATAAGTGACCCTTTTTCTCTGTATGACTGCCCATTTTCTTTCTAATAAGTGCCCTTTTCACCTTCTGATAAGTGCCCCCTTTTCTTTCTAATCGTATTATTTTCCCTTTTGATAAGCTCAGATAAGTGCCCCCTTTGAAATCCGACAAGTGTCCCTGTTTTCCTCTGATTAGTGCCCATTTTCCGTTCTAATAGTGCAATTTTTTCTTATGATAAGTGCCCTTTTCACCTCTGACAAATGCCTCATTTTAAGTGCCCGTTTTACTTCTGATCAGTGCCCCCTTTTCTTTCTGATAGTATTATTTTCCCTTTTGATAAGTGCCCCTATTATCTTCTGATAGTGCCCTGCCTATATACCTGTATATATTTAATATATTTTACACATACACCCCGATGTCGCTTACAAATTGTGCCCTAAAGTCCACAAAATAGCCATTTACCTAGCTCCAAATAATCAGAGAGGCTTCATAATAATAGATTCCCCTACTGATATCAGCACAATGTGAGGCAGTGGAGCAGGGGGCAGGAGGGGCACAATTCCCTAATTTATACAAGAATGAGCAGTGCCCCTAAATCATAACAGGAAGGAGGACAATTTTGGGGTAAAATTTTTCCGAAGCACGCTCGCTACGCTCGCTCGCATTTACCAGTGTCTTCTTATCATATTAGGAAAATCGCTGCTATTCAAAATATCTTAAATATTTTGCTCGCTCGCTTCGCTCGCTCGCAAATGAATAATCAGACCATTACACTCAACTGCAAAGTAGTTTTTTGTTTGTTTTTTTAAATCTAGGACCATGTTAAGACATAAACAATAATGTGTCGAAAATGATCCTCGAAAGTGTATTAATCAGAATGTAGCGGTATACTAACGTCCCAAAGTGGCATTTTCCGCCTTGTTTTCACCATTTTTAGGTGCCCTTTTTTCCCGAAAAGTGCCCCCTTTTGTCGGTACCCCCCCCCCCCCACTTTGAAAGACGCTCCGCCGCCCCTGTATGTGACAAACAGGCTACCCTTTTTGCAAGCACATGTTTCCCCACCAAGAAATGTGCACACGATGGTCAATTTATATCAACAACAAAAAAATACCAAAAAAAAAAAAAATCGGAGAAAATTGTAGATCTTTAAAAAGATCTTTCCTCACATGAACATTTAACAACAGCAAACAATAATGAGAAAATTAAATTGAATGGACAAAAAAAAGAGAGAGAGAAGAAACTTATATGTATATGTTTTACAATAATTTTCAAGCATGCAATCGAGTGAGAAATTAATGTTAAGTATGATTACAAAGGACAATGGATCTCTTGCAACTTCTAAAACAACATTCTGTCATAGAATGCACGATTAAAGAAGGGTAGGCATTACAAAAGTAAGCACTGATCACGTATTGGCATTAACCTCGAAACAAGCGAAAGCCCTTGGCACAGTAAGAGTCAGAGAGCACTCCTTTTCAGGGACATTTCTTCTTGGATTTCCATTTACACTGACATCAACAGGATAACAAAACTCACAAACTCTTTTTTTTTCACTTTCTCTATTTTTGTTGTTCTGCACTGTTTATTGATACATATATTATCGCTTTGATTTGTCGAAAGTTAAATGAGATACATATGGAGAAAACTATTTGTAAGCTTTCTCATTCGTTTTATTTTCGTGTGAAAGAATAACATATTTGCTATATTCCAGGAAAAAAAGGATTGCTTTTGAAATGCCTTAATATTCCAAGGACCACATATATTTTATAGCTTTGGACCAAGTTTTTATGACATATGTTTGTGTAGTCCTATATATCCAAATCTGTGTGCAATACATTCAACTCCGGAATTCACAAAGGTGGTAATAGATTTAGACCATGGTTTATGCAGATTTTGTGGTATAAGTGCACTTGATTTCGCGCTTGATTTCGCGCGTATACTTAGAAAGATCCAATAATGAACGCGCGTGATCGGCAAAGGACGCACATTTCAAGTTCAAGTTGCCATGGTTTAGACCACGGTTTATGTAAATTAATTGAAATAAACTGTGCGTAAATTTACATAAACCATGGTCTAAACCAGCGCTATACATACAGAGAGTCGCGACACTGGAGGTCGCTTCTGATTGGTCAATCATTTCATGAAGATTCAAATAGTTCCCTCCCATAGAGAATGTACGTGAAAGGGAACTACTGGGAGCTCCATGATCCGCCATGTTTCAAACAAATCTGCATAAACCATGGTCTAAATCTATTACCACTTTTATGAATTCGGGCCTATGTGTTTTCCAGCAAGGCTGAGTCAGTGATATCATTTTGATAATATTATAAAACATTACAATACACGATTCATTACTACCTAATTGACCTTTCTCAATAACTTTCAGACCTGTTGTTTCACGTGATACAACTTTATGATCAATGACCAAACGTCTTTGAAATATGACAAGAAAGGATTATTGGGGGAAAATACATGTATCATATAATATTATAATACTTAATATATGATGAAGCTTTTACCGACCTTAAAATTCAGCAGGTAAGCTTTCGTCCACACCTGTGGACTCTGTCTTGCTGTCTTGAATATAGCCCTGACTTTAACTTTATAGGCTGCATGTTATGATTATTCCCTCTCTAGCCTAACTTGATGAAGGTCATTTTCAGCTGGCCAAAAACCATTTACCCATTCCCACGGGTTAAACCCCTTAAAATGTAACATTTGGGCGTTAATGGGTTCAAATGTATAATGATTATTTGGGATTCTTTTCAAAATTAATGTAAAGAATGCTAACCGCTCTTCCATTAACGGTGGATGCAGATTCATAAAACGAAATTCGAGCATAAATAGTTAAGAATAGTGATGGTATAGTACTCTTTGAAATGTAATTCAATAACAACCATAATGTTAACGGAATTTTGTTTTTCCCTTTGATGGGATGCTCTCATTTGAGGAAATCGTACAAATGTAAAATAATATAATCAAGTTCAAGTTCAAGTTCAAGTTTATTTGTCTTTCAGAAACCACGGGTAACAAAATATAATAGAGTATAACCACAACAGTGCAAATGTATCGCCTACACACTCTATTCTATAGCACATAATGTAGAATAAAGAAAGACAGAGAGAAGTGAGATACTTGGAGCATTTGTTATAGCAGAATCAAGTGAATTCCAGAACCTGGGGCCAGTGGACATTCGAGTATTCAGAGTGAACGCTGTCCTTGCATATGGTAAATGGAGAGCAAAATCCTGTCTAGTATTATCACTATTATGGCTGTGAATTTGGTTATTTCTTCTAAAGATTTGAGCAAGGGCAGAAGGGAGATTCCCCGAGTGAATGCTAAACATGAGCATTCCAAGTTGCATTGAATAGAAATCTTCTAGTTTTAGAATACTGTTTTCATTAAAAAAAAAGTTAGATTTGTATGTGCACAATAATTCACTGTACAAATTATTTTATAGGATTTCCCGCTCAATTTCAAACTTTCTCCAATCAGTTTAACGTTTCGAGCAATCAATTTCGTCCGAAATGCGATTGTGGTAAAAATCAGAATTCAAATTCGTCTTTGGCCGCTCAAAATCAACAACTCAGCGATCAAATTGCAAATTGCGCCAATCAATTTGACACAATGAGCAATGGTATTCGTCAATCGTAATTCGAATTCGTCCGTTCATAACATTTCCGTCTTTGCGGCCATTGGAATTCCTTAATGAGCATGCATATTTGAAACAACTCCCATCAAATTAAGAATGCGAGGTTCGTATCGAGTAGAAATTCAAAATTGGGAGGGGTTTGGGGAACGCTAGTTCATGTCAATACTTAGCCATTGCGTTGTTATGCTTATTTGGCAAATAGCCAGAAACATTCTCCTTCTTTTCATGTCAAATTTGATCTCTTTTTTGGAAATGGTGTTTTGATTTCTTAATGGGTCTATGCCCCGATTCTCCCCTTATGCAGAGGCGGCGCACCCGGGGGCAAGGGGGGGGGGGCACAGTGCCCCCCACTTTTTCAAGTACCCCAATAGTGCCCCTTTTTATCTATGAAAAGTGCCCCTTTTCATAGCTGATAAGTGCCCCTTTTTCTTCGTATAGTGCCCCTTTTTTCTTTCTGATAAGTGCCCTTTTCACCTTCTGATAAGTGGCCCTTTTTACCTCATACATGAGTGCCCCTTTTGAAATCCGATAAGTGCCCATTTTCCGTTCTAACAGTGAAATTTTCCCTTCTGATCAGTGCCCTTTTTCACCCCTTAGAAGTTCACCTTTTTAAGTGCCCCCTTTTACTGCTGATCAGTGTCCCTTTTCCTTTCTAATGGTATCATTTTCCCCTTTGTTAAGTGCCCCTTTTGTCTTTTGACACTGAGTGCCCCTTTTTACCTATATATCCCGATGTCGCTTACAAACTGTGCCCTAAAGTCCACAAAAGAGCCATATATCTAGCTCCAAATAACCAGAGAGGCTTCATATTAATACATGTAATAGATTCCCCGACTGATATCAGCACAAAGTGAGGCAGTAGAGTAGGTGGCAAGAGGGGCACAATGCCCTAAATTATAAAATATTATTCATTGCCCCTAAATAATAAAAGGAATGAGGAAAAAAAAATTCTTAAATTTTTCCAAAGCTCGCTCCCTACGCTCGCTCGCATTAACTATAATATACCCTTCTTATCATATTAGGGAAATCGCTGTGTATAATTAAATACCATAGCCTTCAGCGTTAGAAAAAAAATCTTAGATTTTTTAAATGAATAATCAGACCATCACACAAAATGCAAAAGTAGTTCTTATCTGGAACCATGTTAAGATAGAAACAGTAGGTAATTGCCCTCTTTTTTCCAAAAAGTGCCTTTTTTGTTGGTGCCCCCCCCCCACTTTGAAAGACGCTCCGCCGCCCCTGCCCTTATGCACTATAAATGATCCTTAAATTTATTTCGTAATAGCCTGGTTTACCAACACATTCAAATTTTATGCAGATTTTTTACACAAAGGTTGTTCCTGGCAACCATAAAGCTTGCCCAAGGCTTGCGCGACAAAGCAACAAATAATTAGTAGATCAGTCTATTGAATAAACGCTTACACCTTCATCTGTTCATCTGTAACTTCACATTACCAGGTTCCAACACGCCTTATTGTCATTTATCGTCCTCAACGCACAGCCAGGGGAGACTCAACCGAGCGGCTCTTTCTCCGTGAGTTCTCAACCTTCATGGAACAACTCATATCATCTCCTCATCAGTTATTAATAGTTGGTGACTTTAATTACCATGTTAACTCCGTCACTGATAACAACTCAAGGAATTTCTTGTCTGTGCTATCAGCATTTAACCTGCAACAGCATGTATCGTTTCCAACGCACAGAGCTGGCCATACACTTGACCTCATCATCACCAGAGCCACGGACAGTTTTGTCACTGATCTAAGCTCAACGTCTTATCTCCCATCGGATCATGTTGCTATCTCTTGCAGCTTGGACATTCGAAAGCCTCCACCATTGAAATTGGAGATAAAGACAAGGAAGGTCTACAGCATTGACATCGAAGCCTTTTCCAGTGACATCCTCAAGTCAGATCTGTACTCTTCTCCAAGCCCAGACCTGAATGAGCGAGTTGGTCAGTTTAACAAAACTCTATCCTTGCTTCTAGATAAGCATGCTCCGGAAGTCACTAGAACTGTTAGATATCGTCCAGACACACCATGGTTCACAGATGAACTTAGAGAATTGAAGCAAAAACTTCGTGCTCTCGAACGGAAAGCTTTCTCTCGGTGTGGTCTTGAAATTGATCGGCAAATTTATGTGAAAGCGTCTCATCACTATAATAATCAACTCACTTCAGCCAAACGAGTTTATCATCGTAATCAACTGAAAAATTGTTCTCCTCGAGATCTCTTCAGGAAGGTTGATCACCTGTTACGACCCCAGTTAAAAACCTTACCAAACAATATCAGTTTTGATATATCTCTACCACAGCGTTTCTTGAGATATTTTGTAGAGAAAGTTCGGTCAATCACTGATGAATTACAGTCATCAGCGGCTGATAATAGTAGGGAATTTCCTGAGAAGCTTGCAACCTCATCATTCAGCAAATTCAAATCAGTGTCTGAAGATGAGGTTGCCAAGTTCATTACTACCTCTTCTTCCACAACATGTGAACTTGACCCTGTCCCAACTTCATTTCTGAAAAAATTTCGTGAAGAATTATTATCATTTATGACACAGGTCACTAATGATTCTTTCATGACTGGTTCTTTCCCAGAAGGTTTCAAGCATGCAAATGTTATTCCTAGACTGAAGGGTTCGGCTACTGATGTTGAAGATCTGAAAAGTTATCGTCCGATTGCAAACTTGAGATATTTTGGCAAACTTTTAGAAAGAATAGCTTCATTCCAACTTCAACAGTACCTGAACACATTCAGTTTATACGCAAAGTCACAATCTGGTTACCGCTCGTTTCATAGCGTCGAAACAGCTCTTCTGCGAGTAACGGATGACATTCTTTTATCTCTAGACAAAGGAGAAGAAGTCATCCTTGTGCTGCTAGATTTTTCTTGCGCGTTTGATACTATTAAGCATGACATCTTGTTGAAACGTCTGAGACTTCGTTTTGGTATAAGTGGTCAAGCACTCGCTTGGATAGAGTCGTATCTGTTTCGGCGCACTCACACTGTTATTATTGGAAATGAGCGGTCATCCACAGAAATCATCCCTCAAGGGGTTCCTCAAGGGTCCGTATTGGGCCCAATCCTATTTACCCTCTATACCTCTCCCTTAGAAGATATTATTGATACTCACAAAATTCATAAGATGTTCTATGCAGATGACACACAACTGTACATTTCATTTAAGAGAACTGATAATATTAATGTCACTTCACAGGTATCAGAGTGTGTGCAATCAATCAAAGAGTGGTCTCAGGTAAATGGTTTAAAGCTCAATGATACAAAGACTGAGTTTCTTCATCTTTCTTCACGCCATAGGTCAAGCAACCTCATATCAACATTGAACATAAATGGTACAATTGTTCATGCAACCAGAACTTGCAGAAATTTAGGTGCTATTTTTGATGATAAGTTCACATTTGAAAATTTTGTCTCACAAAAGTGTCGCTCAGCTTCATTTGGATTATACAAAATAGGTAAAATTCGCAATTTTTTAGACAAACCAACCACTGAACGATTAATTCATGCTTTTGTTATGTGCCATTTTGATTTCTGTAATAGTTTGCTTTCTGGTCTCCCTTCTTCTCAAATTCAAAGACTACAACTCCTTCAAAATTCTGCAGCCCGACTTGTTACACGCACGAAGAAACATGAATCAATAACTCCAGTCTTAAGAGATCTACACTGGTTGCCCATCAAGTCCCGTATCCAATTTAAAATACTTATGTTAACCTACCAATGTTTACATCAGCTGGCTCCTACTTATCTCTCTGAAGTACTAACTCCATATAAACCCGATAGAATGTTACGTTCCAGTTTCAAGTCCCTGCTCTGCGTTCCACAAATAATGACAAAATCATACGGGGAAAGGTCTTTTACACATTCTGCCGCTCTTTTGTGGAACAAGTTGCCTGAATATCTGAAAAGTATAAATTCCTATGAAAACTTCATTAATTCTCTAAAGACATACCTTTTCACCACTTTATAGTTAATCAGAATCATGAACCCAGTGCATCTTTCCTTTCTTTCCTCTCCTAAAGTGCATAGAGACATGCAATTTTGCTTATGTGTAATGCGTTATATAAAAATGTTTGATTATTATTATTATTATTATTATATTATACTTAATTAGTCTTGAGCTGCGGTCTGGCAACTATTATCCTTTTTTGTCTTACTTTTCTTATTTGTGTTTCTATTGCTATTACCATAACAAAATATTCCATCAAACCCATCTCTGTTATTTTGATTCGGCAAAAAATTAAAATTAAAAAGAAGCATCCCTCTGGTTAGAATTGGAAATGTCAACAGGATATCGTTGTAAAACAGCATTTAATTGCTGATACGATTGTTTTTATCCTGTGTAAATATGTTTGAATAAATAAATAAATAAATAAATATAGGCATTTTATCAAATAAAAACTTCCTGATTCAGGTTCTGAACAATAATATGAATACTCAGCATAGGAAATTGGTGCAATGTCAGCCTTATATCTGGAATAAGGGCCAAATCAATTTCAAATCGTAGACAATCGCAGGACTGCTCTGACGTCACTACGATTCCGAGCCGATTTTGCCTTTTCTCCGACAAGAAGGCTCGTAATAGGTCGTAATTTCGATTTTACTATGTAAAATCTATCTCTGTAACTATTCAGAACCTCAATCAAACATATTATATATGTTTAACTGTTTTATATCTAATGCTATTACATTTTCTTTCAAAATCGGATTGTAGATCAATCGTATAGTGTGCGTTGGGCTTAACAAAAGGTAAAACTATTTAAAGAATACCAGTTGAGGAGATACAACAAAATTAAAGATAATTTTTTTTTTTAGATTACTGCCAAAGGATGGTGGCTGTTCACTAACAGAGCAGTAGGGCCTATCGGTAAGCCAAATATATATTTTCAAAATGTAAATGAAAAATTGAATCGATAAAAATAGCGAATCTGTCCAATTAGTCAGATTTAGATTTAGATTTAAGTCTCCTTGATGATGCATTTCTCTTCATTTCGTTTATTTTTACATTAAAAAAAAAGAATAACCGCAGTGATTTGCCGCGTGCTTCGTGTGCTCCAGTAAGTCCAAACATGTCCAACTGTTTTCAGCATCACTAGGTCAATATTAATTTTGTGTATCAAATACCTTACTTATTGATATTTAATTATGTGCCCATATTTTTGGAAAAACATCATTATCATTTCATTGTTATTATGTTTACTTTACGTTATGCACTACAGTGTATTATGTTAATATGACTGAAAACAGTCAATGCAATCTGAAAATCTGAAATCTGAAGTAAAAAGTAAAATAAGAAGACCGATTTCATATATCCTGCATATCACGTGTTTGAAGGGCAACAGAATAGGCCAATACGGGATGTATTATAATAGCGTTTAAAAATAATGTCAGTTTTCCTCCACTTACCTTCTCATAGGCGACTGGGATGGTATTGTGAAAACTATGTTAGCGTGAAAACTGAAAATTATGTTACTTAGGTATAATCGGTAAATTTCTTTAAACTATATATTACATGTAAAGTCCCCCCAAATGTTATATCTGTGTTTATACAGCAGAAATGACTGGGCGCATGTATGATGCGTGAACCTATTAGCGGACACTCAACGCTAATCTTTGCTAATTATGAAATTCTATTAATAAAGTGTCTTGAAAAGTACAAGATAACAGGAAAATATGCAGACAAATCAGATCAATTAATGTTTATGAGTTGTATCCTCAGAGTTCTTACTGAATCGTCAGAATAATAAGCCCTTGTAAGTTTGCTTTGCAGAAAACATGTGGTCTTATTAAATACCGGACATTCATATGGCTTTCACAGGTATATCAAATTGCAGAAAAAAATATAATAAACAACATGGATTTGGTTTGGGAATGGAAAAATTCACTCAACATGAAATATTCGAAGTATTCTTCAACCATGGTTAATCCCATGGTTAATCTTAAAACTAACTGTTTAAAAAAGGGCATATTTTGTACACTAACCTTTGGGAATCGCTCACCTACTAATTATTCGTTTGCAAACGCAATGATAATTTATATTCACCACTGATATGTTATGTTGTTCCATGTCAGCAAATTAAACAGAGCAAGATAAATGGAAAATTCCCCATCAGAATTCAACTCGTAACGGTAGTTCTGTATATTGGCGAAATGTTTAAAGGCCACCGCACACCTTATGATCGGTCTGCGATCCGATTTGTGAAATAAATCGCTATGGCATTAAATATTGCATTTTAACAAATGAAATCTACCCTATTCAGGTTCTGAAAAGTAATGTGAATATTAAACATAGAGTTTGGGTGAGCTGTCAGCTTTCTACAGGGAATAAGGGCAAAATTAGTTTCAAATCGTAGGCAGTCGTACGATTTTTGTGACGCCACTACGACTCGGATCCGACATGGCCATTCCACCGACTAGAAAACTCGGCAAAGGCCGTATTATCAATTTTACTATCTGTATGACTATGCAGACCCTCAATCAAAAATATTTGTCGTTTTTAAATGATTTGTCAAATGATATTACATTTTCTTCCGAAATTGGATCGCAGACCGATCGTAAGGTGTGCGGTGGCCTTAAGTCATGGACTCCAAATATGAGTGGACATCGCATTAAAATTTCATTGAACCGCGTTGCGCGCTGATGTACACGCCTGTTGCGCTGGGTAACAAGCGCATATAGTTCAACTCGTAAAACTGCGATGAACTTTCGATGCATATCCTACGGAAGCTTATAAGTACCAAGCAGATGACGAGATAAGAAGACGAAAAGACAAGTTAAAATGATAAGAAAACGAGTTGTTGGAACTCGGTAAGTCAACTTATTCTGGACAAGAAGACAAGACGAGTTGTTGGAACTCGGAAAGTCGACTGATTTGAGACGAGAAGACAAGATGACGAGTTGTTGAAACTCGGCAAGTCAACTAGTTTGAGACAAGAAGACAAGATGACGAATTGCTGAAACTCGGCAAGTCGACTTGTTTGGGACAAAAATACAAGATGATGAGTTATTGGAACTCGGCAAGTCGACTTGTTTGGGACAAGAAGACGAGTTGACATGCAAGATATTGGAACTCGGCAAGTCGACTTTAATTGTTTGGGACAAGATGACGACTTGTTTGAAATCGGCAAGTCGACTTGTTTAGGACAAGAAGACGAGATGACGAGTTAATGCAACGTGGCAAGTCGACTTGTTTAGGACAAACTCGTCATCTCGTCTTCTTGTCCTAAACAAGTCGACTTGCCGAGTTCAAACAACTTGTCATCTCGTCTTCTTGTCCCAAATAAGCCGACTTGCCGAGTTCCAATAACTTGTCTTCTTGTCTTTTTGTCTCAAGTAAGTCGACATGCAGAGTTCCAACAACTTGTCTTCTCGTCTTCTTGTCCAGAATAAGTCGACTTGCCGAGTTCCAACAACTCGTCCTATCGTCATTTAACTTGTCTTCTCGTCTTCTTATCCCGTCTTCTCGTCATTTTAGCAGTCTTTTCGTCTTCTTACCTCATCATCTGGTTGGCACTTCTAAGCTTCCGTAATATCCTCTAAAATCCGAATGAGATATGCGCTCTTTTACGGGGTGTCCGGTAATAAGACATGGTCGGTAATAGGTTTTGTAACCATTCGCGTCTTGCACGGCGCACAAGATACACACAGATTTCACACAGTAGGCCTATTCTTGTCAGTCGTAAAAGAGTGTCTGCACTGTAAGACTACCATAGGCCCTGTACTAAAGCTGCTCCTGACACAGTAGGAAGCTGGGTTAGGCTTCTCTCAAGACACAATGATTTTCTGATAAAGTGTAAAATTAGGGTCTGTGCTTGCAGACTACTAGCGCTCAATGAACAATGATGTTGCTCTATGCCTTATTTCGTCAAAGCAATAGAGGTAGGGTTGTGGTTTTAGTAGGGTTTTAGCTGATAGGTTTTAGGATTAGGGTTAAGTATATTGTTTGGTCAAAAGTTGAAGTTCAGATTTATGTTAGTGTACAAAATCGACGAGGAGCAAGCCGGGGATGGAGTAGGGGGGGGGGGGGGGGGTCTCTCGGTTTGGTGGGGGTGTGCGGCTGATGCCTCCAAACCCATGCCTATTGTTTATGTGTACATGTACAAACAATTGGGGACTTCGGATGCAAGAGGGAAATGATATAAATTATTTTTGCATCTGTGATTTGCACTTTAGCAAGAACGTAGGTGGGGTGTTATTCTGAAGAAAATGGTAATCCATTTTTAAAGTGATTTGGTAACTTTGTAGAGCCTTGATAAAATCTGAGCTGCCTGGCCTTACATGCTATCAGTGTATGTAATATGGTGTAAAAATGAAGCCCAGGAAAAAAACACTTCAAAATCATCATGTGCTTCACAAAAGTATGCAAGTGACCGGAAATGCCAGACTCATTTTCCCCATAGATTCAGTGTTAGACTAAAGCGTATGGCCAATTTTTGGCCATACGCTTTCGTAAATGGGAGTATTCAGTCATAGATATCTTAATGACAGCATTATATTTTTTAAAAACCCTACTATGCCTGGCTATTTATTTATCCTTCTGAACATCATTATACAAGACAGATATCAAAATTCAACGATTTATTAAATCAAGCCTCCATAAAGTTACCGAATCCCTTTAAGGTAAAGATCTAGAAGTTGAGCCACATTTCTAAGGGATTTCTCAGACCAAAATCATATCACATGATATCCCATGTTTAGGGAATACCGTAACGTAAGGATCAGTTTTCGCCGGAGCATGTGTCGTACAACCCATTTCATACCTATATCTTTCTCACGAAGGTGTTCATGAAAATTTATTCAATTCTTATTTTTCCTTTTGTCCACCAAACAAAATTCCCCCCCCCCCCCGGCTCGGACAATGGAAGAAGGGGGCACCTTTTGTCCGCCAAACAAAAGGTGTCCCCCCCCCCCCTTTCCATTGAGCCTGACGTTCCGCCGCCTGTGTATGACCCCATTTTTTCTCAAATATCACATATCTCTCTCTCTCTCTCTCTCTCTATATATATATATATATATATATGTATGTACATCTCTCTCTCTCTCTCTCTCTCTATATATATATATATATCCCTCTCTATCTCAATTTATCTCTCTCTTCCTCTATCTCTCTCTATCTATCTCTCTCCTTTCACATTTCAATCGGATATTATGGCTCGCTTCACATGCACTCTCGCACATGCATTGAAAGACCCGTTTATACAGAGCCATAATTTATTGAATAACAAAAAATAAGGGGATTCCTTATCATTTTTTTTTCTTCAATCCACGAGTTGTTCAGGATCAGGTGTTTTTAAAACAAATCTGGAGTTAGGTCGTATTCTTGGCTATGGTATGATGTTTCAGAGCTGCATGGAGCTGTATTAAAATACTATTTTCGAAGTGATACACAGGAAAAGCTAGTTAAATGCCAGCAAACATTGTTCATAAGAAAACAGAAATTTGGGTTCGAACGTGTCACCATGCCCAATTTGTGCTTTACCATACAATTTTTTTACTATTGTATGATCAGAATTTGGAGGGATTTGGATAGTTACCTTTTTACTCATCTCATATGGATCGTGATATCTGGTCTGATATGAAATTCTGCAAGACAGAAAGAGGTATGGATTCAGTCTATTTTGTTTTGGGGTCTACAGAAAAAGGTGAGGGAATCATGGAGATTAAAATAAAGGCTTGATAAAGCAATAACAGTGTGTATCAAAATAATGGTGACCCGATTCAGACAGTTGAGTGGTTGACAACTTTCAGGAGGTTGGTTTTAAGAAAGACAAGAAATTGAGAAAAAGGATTTCTAACTGTTATAGACAGAGGAAAGAAAAACAACCAAACAATAGGATCAATCAGGAAAATAGCGACAATTCGTCGCATCATTGTAAAAGGGGGGAAAATGGCCATTTAGTGTCAGTGAGTGCCATGCCCCCTTTTTAACTGTATACTCTCTAAATGTAAGGGAGTGAATTTGTCACTCTACATTAAGAGTGAAGCAACTTTCACTCCTAATGGAGTGGTAAAGTACTCCCGTTTTAGTGGGCATGCCGATATTCATTCATCAGCCGTCTCATTCACTGACAGAGTGAGCCCGTGTTCCGCTCAGTATATCGTATGCAGACTGAATTATTTTCACTCTGTGCAACGAGTGACGCAAGGCAACCTATGACAAGCCGGCACGTCCCGCAAAAAAGTGAGTGATTCCGATCGCGTATAGAGGCGCGAAATCAAATTCCAGCGAAGAGAATCAGGCACGTACACAAATTGGGTCATGATCATTTCTCAAACATGGCGAATGATGTGGTTTCTGCCTTTCTGCGTGACCATGGGTTTTGATGATGAAATCACTGCAGTGAGTGGGCCATCATGGGTTTTTTTATCGAAAAATTTAATATGTCAAACATGTTAATGTTGTCAACAGTTTTTGAAATACACACTGACTGACCTTGAAAAGTCATTGTCAGTGTCATTTCTTTGTTGTGAACAAACTGCAGGCACCACTCTTGAAAATGAGTGGTTACTGCTCTCGAGACTGAGTTCATAATTTCACCCAGAAAGGAGTGATTTTTTCTCCACTCTGTCAACATGAGTGAAAACATTTTCACTCTATAAAGGATTGTTGTCTCACTCTTTACTGAGTGAAACAGTGGCCACTCTTTTTTAATTCAAAAAAGGGTTATCCCTCATTTAACTCCTTGTGATAGTAGAGTTTGACTCTCTTTTGAGTGCTTTTTCACTCTTTTAATTTTAGAGAGTCATGTATATATATATATATATATATATATATATATATATATATATATAAAATTGTGAGAAATGAAAATGAGAGAATAATGGTTGCGTACCTTAAATCAAAGTTCCCCAGAGCTGTCCTCCCGGGTTCGATTCCCGGCGGAGACATTTTTTTCAACCTTTGTAAAAATTTCAAAAAGGGAGGACAGCTCTGGGGAACTTTGATTTAAGCTACGCAACCATTATTCTCTCATTTTCATTTCTCACAATTATAATTATTTCCACGAGAGTTGCCAAAGCTGTTGTAAATGTTATTTCCTTACAATTATATATATATATATATATATATATATAGTTATGTATATATATATATATATATATATATATATATATATATATATATAAATATTTTGTAAGTTTTGTTTACTAAGAGGCTACAGCCTACTAGACCAACAATGACTATTTTTTTTTCTAGTCTGACATTTTTTTTATGGTTCACTAGACTGACAGCCCAAGAGAACGACTTTTAACAAATCCATGTGTATTATGCTTGTTTGCCAGTCTCGTCGGCTGTCGGTCTAGTGATCCTTTCGGTCCCACTTTTCAGGATGTTCACTATAGGCCGATGGCCCACGAGACAGACAGCCAAGGAGACTGACATTAAACAAGAATCTTCTATATGTATTATGTTTTTTTGTTTTTTTTTTGTCTGTCTCGTGGGCCGTCGGTTTAGTGGGATGACACCGTAAAGAGAATTACTTCTTGTTGATGGAGTGATATATTTTTTTCATAGATTGTGGTGTTTTATAAAAGAAAGGGAATGTATGCTGTAAACTGTTTATTGCAAAACAAAATTAATTCAAAATCATGTGCTTTTTTTTCTTGGACTTTCAGCAGTAATTTAATTTCTCTAACTTTTTTTTTTTTTTAAGTAACGCCGACCAATTGCCAGGGTTGACTTTCTTTAAATCACGGAGATTTAAGATTGCTCGCGCGGGCTTTTGATAAACGGTCGGGTAAGTGGTGTTTTTTATTACTCACTCTGTCAGTACCATCGAGATATTTGCAGTCGGTCTTTTTTGTCAACATTATGAGGCGTCCTCAAAAATATGTTTGTATATGCATGTGATATCAATTTGGTCTTCTATTTATCTAAATCAGTCACCTTAATGCTTTTGTCGCAGACTGAACCGTTTTTTTGTTCTCATATTCCTCTGAAAAGAAGAAAACATAATGGTTGGAATGTTACGACGTCTTCGATATTGACCCAAACGCAATGCGGATAATTCAGTTATTTGCATTGTGCAATCAACCTTGAGCCTATAGGATAATAATCAAAATAATTATACAATATTGTGGCCTATGCAAACTCCTTCTCTTTCTCTCCCCGCAGAATCATTCACAGCATGATTACTTTATGGTTGATAATTCATGTAGAATCTTAAGCCTAAGTCACACTATAACGGCGTCCGATCGCCGACCAACGACAATCAGTTCATTGTCTGTAAACAAAGAGGGTTTTATGATAGCCTTATCCCATCATTGAACTGCTGATTCCATTATTTCTAGAAGACAGTCATGTAAGGGTGTTTACTGGTTGACGACTGGTCGCAAACCAGTGAAAGATGTTCGTTGTTGCATCGAAAACCTTTCTGCCGATCAAATTGGTCAGTTCAGCTTTATTCATAGTAAAGTGTGCTTAGACATAATCATTAAAATTGCATGCTATTATTAAAACATTAAAAGACTGAAAATAAAAATAAGAATTTCGTTACTGTATAAAAACCCTTGTGGGTTAGTCTTGACAGCCACTTTCAGGTTTTCCCTTCATTTTCATTCCTCTTTTTCCTTTCTCTTTTCATCTCTTTTACATTATTTCTTCTTTTAAAAGTGGGATATATTTGTACCCGCTACCCCTCTTCTTCTTCCTCTACAAGCGATTATTTTTTAAACGTCTTTATGGCTAAAAAGGGGCGAATCGGTGTGGGGGGGGGGGGGGGTTCTAAATTAATTTGAAAGTCTCCCACAGCCCCCTGGGTCGTAGCCTATGTTTCTTTGTACCCTGTAATAATTCTTCGCTTTACAAAATAATAACCGTAAGGCAAGCATATTCAGACAGATGTCACAAAGAAGTTACGTTTCATTTTAAGATAAAAATGAAAACAAACAAGGAGACACAACTGAACTTTCAAAACAAACTCGACGCATGAGCAATTGTTGCGGAGCAATGATATTGTCGCATATTCAATTTCTTCGACGGAGCTTATGTCGCCGGAGCAAATGTCTGCGTAGCAATTGTCGAGGAGCAAATGTCGCATATTCATTTCTGTCTACCGAGTTTATTGTCGCGAATCAATTGTCGCATATTCATTTTTTTATCGACGGAGCAATAATCGATTTTTGGGAGCAGTTGTCGCGGAGCAATTGTCACTCGATTGGAGCAAATGTCGACGGAGCAATTGTCGCACAAGCAATTGTCGCAGGAGCAAATGTCATCGGAGCAATTATCGCAGGAGCAAATGTCGCGGAGCAATTGTCGTAGTTTTAGGAGCATTTGTCGCAGGAGCAATTGTCGCCGGAGCAAATGGCGGTTCCCCTAAGGACTGTCTGCGATGTACCATCTGGAATTCACACCAACCGCTTATTTTATGACTTCAAGAGACTCTCAAAATTAGAAGATATTGTCAGTAATACCAACAGTACGTTTTTATGTATAAGTGCATTTACTAATATCTCCTCGAACAGATGTGTAATCTGTTTGATTTTAATTGTAATCTTCATAATTATCCAACAAGATCTGTGAGAGACATCCATATTCATAGACATAGAACAATTGCATTTCAAAAAAAAAAAAATAAATAAAAAAATAAAAATTCTGGTCCCAAACTTTTAAATGACTCTATTAAAACATGCTCTTCACTCCTCGCCAATTATAGTATCGTAATCACGAGGTGTCTAGCTAGTAAGCCAATCGCGAAACGGTTTAGGAAGATCAAACACGTAGTTGGCGGAAAATTATGACTGTCTTGTGTTTAATTATACTCATAAACTATATGATATACAATGCGAAATCAAAAGGAACGCCCCCAACAAAGAAAGAAATCTATAATGCACTTTTAGAAAGTAAAGATAACGAACGTAAAAAGGCAGTAGCTCGAAATAAGTTAAGTCTACATCTAAAGAAATGGAATTGTTTTGAATATTGGACGGAAGGAGGACATACACTATAACATCACAAACAGTTTTTAAAAAATTATACATATATTCATTATTACAATTGACCTATGTACTTTGAATTTGCACCTATCAGGTTTTTATTTATACCTTGTTCAGTTAAATTGTACTATTGTTGTTTATTCATAAATGGCATGTTATGGAAATATATAATTTGTATTGTGTTTATTGCCATATTGAATTATATTGTGTAAATAATGCTTAATTTGTAATATTCATTTTGAAAAACTGAATCAAGGAATAAAAAATTATGAAAAGAAAAAAAGTGTGTGTGTGTGTGTGTAGGGGGGGGGGGTCTTACCCCGGTAATGACGGTTTGACTGTAGAATTCTATCGAACATTCTGGCCATTGATAGGAAAATTAGTTATAGATTCCTTTAAAGGGATACTTTGGTAGGCCTGCATGGGCGATTTCCGATGAGAGAGGAAAATATACTCGGAGCTTCGTGTCACTTCGATACAAGGACTTCCATCGCACGTGCTAAAACATGTGATTCATATTGGACCACCTCTGAGATAAGACTGGCTTGTGTTTTAAATTTCGCGCGGTGGGAAAGTAATCAAACATATGGAAAAGTAATTACAGAGCCAGCTCTCTGGTAGAGCCTGGGATTAGTTACGTAATCGTGGCGACAACGAGTCGCGGCAGGGCAGTGCAGAAGCGATGGCTAGACTAATCAACCAGAAGTTAACCGTGTTTTGTATTTGGAAATATTTCAGCATTACACTAAACTTGTTTGGGGGAACGAGGTTACAACCAGTTACGAGACTAAGAGCCCGGGACTGGTTAAACCCGAAGTATTCGCCGAGTTCCAGTTCGGTCAACTTCGTGCCGTCCGATCATTTATGACCTTAGTCCGACGGCCTCGCACAACGGGCGTGCTATGTGTACAAGTAAACGAGCCTTTTGCAAATTCCGCACGATTTCATTTCCCCATGAGTTCTCATTAGACTGCCCCTTTAATACTTCCTTTTAAAAAGGGAAACTGTCTTCGTCACAAAAACAGGGGGTTATAACTTTAATTGAAAAAGAAGGTAAAGACCCTCTTTTGATAGAAAACTACAGGCCCATTTCATTATTGAATGTAGATTATAAAATTTTGTCTAAAATACTAGCAAGCAGGATTAAAAAAGTTTTAGATGAAGTAATTCATACAGATCAAGTAGGCTATATGAAAGGAAGGAATATAGGAGAAGCAGTAAGATTAATAGACGATGTTATAATTTCCATTCGTCTACATTTAATATAAACGGTTTCTTGTTGGCTATCGACTTTGAAAAAGCGTTCGACTCCGTTTCGCATTCATTTTTGAAGAAAATATTAAGTTTGTATGGTTTTGGCCCTCACTTTCGTAAGTGGGTTGATATTTTATATTTTAAAGCAGTTAGTTGTGTTATGAATGGTGGACACTCCACTGGTTACTTTGATGTGGGGAGAGGAGTACGTCAGGGGGATCCATTATCTCCGTATTTGCTTCTTTTAGTTATAGAAGTGTTAGCACTTGCAATTCGTGAAGCACATAATATAAACGGGATACAAATAGAACATATTGAAGTGAAGTTAACTATGTATGCAGATGATATGACTATGTTTTTGAAAGTTTTAGAATCAATACAAAATCTAGAAAAGGTGTTAAATACGTTTTGGAGATTATCAGGATTAAAAGTGAACAAAAACAAAACAAAGATATTGATGTTAGGCCCTCGTAAAAATATAAGAAATACGTTTTCACTGGGAAAGCAGGTAGAAGTTGTTAAAATACTTGGGATATATTTTTCTATAGACGTAAATATAAAGGAGGAGATGAATTATAAAGAAATATTAAGTAAAATCAAAAGATTATTAGGCTGGTGTAAACAGCGCGATTTGACCCTTACTGGTAAAATACAATTGTTGAAAGTATTTGCCTTATCTAAACTTATATATGTCTCTTCTGTATTATTGGTACCAACTTGGGTTTATAAAGAAGTTGAAAAAATTAGTTTTGATTTCATATGGAGAGGTCATGATAAGATTAAAAGAAATATCCTTTATTTGACTTATAATCACGGAAGTTTAAAAATAATAGAGATATGATTAAGGCACAAATAATAATGTGGATTAAGAGACTAATCTATGAAGACAGTAATATGAAATGGAAAAAATATTTTGACTATAATATATTCCAGTCAATTGGAGGAAGATTTATATTTTTATGTGATTATGATATGAAAGATTTTCATATTCAGGCGCCTCCATTGTACTTGGAATATTTGAATATTTGGCATGACTTAAGAGAGAACAGAATTATTACTAGAAACTTAGGAAATCAAATGATTTTTAATAATACTTTAATCCGTTTTGGCCGGAAACGCTATTTAATAGGAAACTATTTGAGGCTAATATATATCACATTAAGCATGTTGTAGATAAAGAAGGCCATTTTTAAGGCCTGTTAGCTATTTTTTACAAAAAGGTCTTGATGCCAACGATTTATTCTACATTAGTAGCATTTATTCTGCATTGCCGATGAATTTGAAAGAGAAAAGGAAAAAAGACGAAAAGATAAATGACACGATCGATTACTCGGAATTAATGTACAAAGTAAGCGATAAAATAATACAATATGAAGGACTGACTTCTAAATTATGTTATAAAATCTTTATAGATAATATAAAGGAAACCGTTGCGTTTAGACACGCGGAAATAGCACATTTAAATACTATACATCTTGAATTGCGACTTCCTTTTTGACCCCGAGATTATGCACTTTAGATGGTAAATTACGTGAATTTCAGTTTAGATTATTACACAGTATCCTATATTGCAATGATAAACTGTATCAGTTTGGCTATACATCATCTAACTTATGTTCTTTCTGTGGAAAGGTAATTGAGGTATACAACCACTTATTTAGGAATTGTCAATTTGTTAAAAAATTGTGGCAAGAAATAGGGGAACAAATGAAATTGATGCACTTAAATACTTTAAAATGGGAGGAGATTTTGGTTGGGTTAGATGGAAAATCAGAAAAGCACATGTATATTAACCACTTAATTATACTCATAAAATATATGATATACAATGCGAGATCAAAAGGAACGCCCCCAACAAAGAAAGAAATCTATAATGCACTTTTAGAAAGTAAGGATAATGAACATAAAAAGGCAATAGCTCGAAATAAGTTAAGTCTACATCTAAAGAAATGGAATTATTTTGAATGTTGGACGGAAGGAGGACATACACGATAATATCACAAATGTTTTAAAGAAATTATATTCATTATTACAATTGCCCTATATACTTGAATTTGCACCTATCAGGTTTTAATCTATACCTTGTTCAGTTAAATTGTACTATTGTTGTTTATTTATGGATGGCACGTTATGGAAATATATAATTTGTATTGTGTTTATTGCCATGTTGAATTATATTGGGTAATTAATGCTCAATTTGTAATTATTCGTTTTGAAAAACTGAATCAAGGAATAAAAAAATTATGAAAAGAGAAAAAAAAATTACATGCAGTTGTGGGGTACGGAGAACAAAAGAGCACAATAATGGCCTTTATTCCCGCATGCTGGGTACAAAATACAAAAGGAGAAAACAATACAGTTCCCCACAAATCAATGTATGTAATAGTGTGTGTGTGTGTGCGTGTGTGGGTGTGTGTGCGTGTGTGTGTGTGTTTACTTCTCTCTCTCTCTCTCTCATATATATATATATATATATATATATATATATATATATATATATATATGCATGGATAATGCAGAACTCGTGAAAGTTTTCGTAAGTTTAAATGTAAGTTTAGTTTTGGTAAGTCCTCAAAAACCTTTCGTCAGATTTATTGGATTTTTTTTGTTCATAAATAGCAAGATACTAGCAATAAAAAGATGTTGCGAAGATTTTCAGGTCATAAAGTGGTATATTAAACAAATGAGAGGCAAAAAATAATTTAGGTGCAGGGTCAGGGATGTAAACTACCAACAACTTCAGCGTGCACTATAGGCCTACACCATACACGCGTTCAAAACCTACACACGGTGACACAAGTGCTCTCTACATGCTCTACGTGCGAAGCCTCGAGATTGTTGCGCGGGGGGGGGGGGGGGGGCGTCGGGGTGGAAAGATCCTATAGCGTAGGGCAGTATATTGCCGTGATCTAGCATTCCTTACATGTATTTACGGTAAAATTCACCGGAAATTATTGATGGAATACCGAATAGTCTCGTATAAACATCTTTTGATTTATGGAAAACAAAATTTCTGGGGATAGTCCTCGACAAATCATCTTTGATTTTTGACTATCCCCTTCTGCATTTGCTGTTTTTCTTTTAGAACATAGGCCTACATTTTTTCATATAGATCCACTTTTCCACTTTTATAGACCCATATTTTCTTTTTACTGTACGTATGTATTATATTTTATGTATTTTATTTATATGTATGTACAATCATATTTGGCATCTGTGGAAAATAAATTGAATTTAATTTAACTGAATATATTTAACACGTTTCTTTCCAATTTCCTTTTTGCTATACTGTTATATAATTGAAGAATCTTCTGGAAGGAAGTTGTTTTCCAGTTTTCTTTATGTATTTATGAACATAGAAATTTCTAGAAGAGAAATCATTATTCAGATGTAAAAAGTCAGTGTACTCTGTAACAGTGAAAGAATCATTAATTACTGATTAAATAATGCACTTCCAGTAGATAGACCATGGGATGACTGCTGAAATTCTCACTTTTCGTGGTCCGTGATTTCGCCCCACCAAATTTCACCTTGTAAATGTTACTAAAAATACAAAAACACTAATGGCATATGTTGCCATTTGCAAAAAGTGCAACTTTGTTCAAAAATGATTATTTTGTAGCAAATTAACTGAGCTCCAAATCTTCTTGACCACATGGATTTCAGCCACAGAGTTTAGCACAGCATTCCCACCACATGGTATGTGCTGTGTGTGTCTATGAGAGTTGTGTGCTGTGTGTTTGTGTGTATTATGTGTATGGTGTATAGGGAAGTGTCAGGCTCTTTCACTTACTTTGACCTGGCTCTAGAACAGCATGACATGGCCAGTGCAAGCCGCATGATAAAACCTTTGTTTTTTATATTTTGATTTATTTAGATTGGGGAGCTTAAGTTTATTATAAAACAGAGGAGGGAAGAGAAAGGATTGAGCCTTTTATGAGGGGAAAAGTGAAAAATTGTTTGTCAACAGCTGTATTTTAGTGGCCAATATCAAAGACAATGCAGATAGTGTAGTCTGCTACGGATAATGTAGTCTGCTACCTATTGTGAACACACAGAGTAACTGCAATAGCAAGTAGTATTGTAAAGGATGAGGTAGTTTGCACTGTGTCGTGTTTAGTCAAGGGAAGATTCACAGCAAAGAATTCTTGTGCCTTATCGCTCATGAATAGGAAAATCTGCTACACATTAATTCAATCAGTGAAGAAAAAGTGAGAGTTGACGCCTTTGATATTCACACGAGATGAAAGAAACAAACAGCCTTCATGTTACTCAGAAGTGACAGATATGAGAAGTGAATGAGTTCAATTCTTTGGCAGTCGTAAAGGCCAAGGCAAAATACGGAAAACTGTTAACAAGTTTAATGTGGACATTTGAAATACGAAACTCCTCTAAAATTCATTTTCCTAATCATGAGAGGCGAGATGTTATTTTTCTGTGATGGCACAGAATGCAAGATTGTGCCTCATGTTGAGGACATCACATGCACACTGCTCACAGCAGACACTTTGAGATTCAGCACTCTAAATTACCTGAGATAGATTTTGGTAGGTTTGCATGGATTTACATACATAAGCACTGATATTACAATTTATACATTTTATTTCTTGGAAATATTCATATATGGGTTATGCAATTGCAAATACTTCTTTAAAGACCTACTAATTTTTCAACGGCTATAGACTGAGTTTTATCCATTAAAGAGTGGATTTTACATGAATTTGTATAACTGGAATTTAACTATATCATGGTTTCCTACTTGGCAACAATCACAGGCCTATAAACATTGCATTTTGCACCAAAAGTTACTCTTAGCATATTGCCTTTAAGGTGATTTGATAGTTAGTGTTTGCAGTTCAGTCAAATAGACTGATTTGCATATTGATGCATAATCTACATAATTAGGCACCAATATCATAAAAGGTATACACAATTTTTGCTTAGAAATATTAAAAATTCAGATGATGCAGTCCGAAATAGAACTGAATACTAACTTTTGATTGATATGATACTCAGCTGTTCGGTGCAAGTTCTACAGTATCAAAAAATGGGGTTTGCATTAATATGCATAATTTAGCCTCATTATATGGTGACGAACTGCTAGTTTCTAGGCTTGAAAACAATCATGTTTACGGTCAGCACCCATAGTTTCTCAAACTATAGCTTTCATATGATTTGATACAGGAATTTTCAGTTGAGTAGCCACAATAACGGATTTGCATATTGATGCAGATTTGCATAATTAAGCGTCAATTTCACATAATTGAGAATCACTGTCATAAAACAATTACAGATTTGTTATGGCTTGGAAAATTCGCATTCAGATTATGCATTCCAAATTATCCTTATATACCATCTTTTGATTGAGAGCATACTGATCTTTGTGAATTATGGGATAAACAATATATTTTGCATAAATTTGCATAATCAGGCAACATTACAGTGGTAAATTGCCACTTCCAAGCTTCGCAACATTCATATTTAGATTAAGCACCTAAAGTTTAATCAAAATATCAGTATTCATGCAGTTTGATATAAATATTTGTCAGTCTAAAAGAGCCAAAATAATGGATTTTCATACAAATGAATAATTTGTATAATTAGGCATCAATATTTCATAATTAGGAATCAGTGTCATAAAATATTAACACATTTACGGCTTGAATTATTCACATTCAGATTATACAGTCCAAATAATCCTTGGATATATCTTTACTGAGAACACACCGGTGTTTGTGAATTATTGTATAAGTAATGAATACGGCATAAATTTGCATAATTAGGCCACATTACAGTGATTAATTGCCATTTCCAAGATTAACAACATTCATATTTAGAGCAAGCACCCAAAGTTACCTTGAAATATCACCTTTCATGTGATTTGATATTAGTATTATTAGTTAAATAGCCCCCCAAATGGATTTCCATATTGACGCCTGATTTGCATAATTATGCATCAATGTTACAAAAAATATACATATATGGTTAAGAAATATTCACATTCAGATGATGCAGTCAATATTAGCCTGAAATACTATTTTTTTTAAATTAATGATACCAGTGTTTTGTGTATTATAGTTAAACAATGAATTATGCATAAATTTGCATAATTAGACTTCATTAGAGTGATAACGTGCAAGTTTCAGGCTTGGCAACATTCATATTTGAATTCAGCACATAAAAGTACCTTTGTCCCCAACTTTTCAGGTGGGGCGAACAAGTGGACCACGAAAATGAAAAACGGAGCCTCTTTTTCCATGTCATCCCATGGTCTAAGAGGAAGATAATTCTAGATCATTACATTATGTCTGATGTACTGTATGCTAGTAACAATGTAATTACATGCTAGAACATGTTGTTTACCTGACCTTTGCATGAACTTCTTAGTAAAAGTGTAACATTGCAATGAGTCTATAAATAGATCATTGGAATCCCCTTCTTTTGTTTGTTACAACTAGAAGTATGTGGAACTAACAAGAAAGTTCCAAACCTTCATGAATGTTGTAGTAGAAGGTAGAAAATTATATTTAAGGGTTGAGAATGTATATAAGCTGGGAGCTTCCACACAAATTTCAGAATTTATATCCTGCCTACATCGTGGAGCATATATTGCGTAAATTCTCAGTTATCACCATCTGATATTGATGATATTGATATCAACCTGTGGAGATTGTTTTGGACCTTATCTTGGACTTAATATCGGACATCATTATTGACATCATATTGGACATCGTGTTCGACATCATTATTGACATCGCAGTCGACATCGTTATTGACATCGTGGTCGACATCATTATTAACATCGTGATCAACATCATCATCGACATCGTCGCCGACATCGATGACTTCCTGAATTATCTTGGACATTCTTCATCTGAATCATCTGAAATCTTTTACCAGTTGGACACCATACCATTTGGATTAACTATTGGGATTTATAATTGTGGATTACTCTACATTTCAAGAACATTCTTGACTCATACCCCCGGGGGGGGGGGGGGGGGTCTGTCCTCATTGCAAGGGGGTATCAGGCGTGACCAGAGACTCACCAAAAGCACCCTAAACAAGTATTAACGTGATGCAAAAAATACACCCTAAATAAGTATCATTACGTGTAATTTGCTACCCTAAGTAAGTAATCATTTTTTGTAAACCCCTAAGCAAGTAATAACCAGTTTTTCCTACCCCTAAGCAAATAACAACAATTTTTTATACCCTAAGCAAGTAAAAACATTTTACTTTCCTTGCATGAGGCCCTTGATCAGGCAGTCTAAATAATTTGTAAATTCTAACCCGGAAATTCTAATCAGTTTTCTTTGTTTGACGTATGGCCTGGGGATCGGGCTAACTCGGCACTAGGGCGAACTCGGCACTGCGAGGCGACTGTGTTTCAAGAGTTAAGTCCACGCTAACACCGTCTCAACACAAGTACTTTGCGATCAATTCAACTCTGTGCGCGATTTCCCCCCAAGGCCGAGTTCGCCCTAGTGCCGAGTTAGCCCGCGAATAATGATCCAGTTTATGTTGATTTATGCAAAACAGGCTATGACGTCAGCTTCAGCTAAAAATGGTGATTTTAACTTGTTTTAGTGTTGAATGACCCTAAGTACGTAAGTTGATTTTTTATTACCCTAAATGCGTAAATCATCACTTTGAAAAAGATACCCTTTTTCTTGATTTTTGGTGATTTTGAGACCCTATTCACGTTACGTACGTAACGTGCCCGATCTTGAAAAACAACCCTTTTTACGTGATTTTTTGGTCGCGCCTGATACCCCCTTTGCAATGAGGACAGACCCCCCCCCCCCCACCCTCCCCGGGCTCATACCTTGCATTCATATTCTGTGGATTACAAGTTTCCCAGCTGAGAAATTGTAAGTCTTTACTAGATTAAGTACATGTAATGTAGTTATAATTTAAACTTGTAATTCTTGTATATATATGATATATATGTAATACTGAATTTTATTGTGTAAATATTCTAATTAAACCATAAATCATTTAAAGTTAATATCTTTTGTTCGGTTCTTATCTTTTGAGGATTTTGGATCGTAACAATACCAAAACTGTACATGAGCTTTAAGTTTATTTTTAGGTAATTATTTAATCACGGTAAATGAAAGCCTGCCATCAGCTAAAGGCTGCTTTTCAACACGGCCATGAAATACATTAACACTACAAAAAGATAAAATAAATAAATAAGGGTGTTGCCGTGCAAATTTCTTGAATAAATACGCAAATTCTGCTAACCCTGGCAACGAATCTTGAAAAGAAAACTTTCAACGATTTTCAACGGACGTACGAATCACAGAAGTTGGTCTACAACCGATCGCAGCTGCGGACACGCACGTGCAAAAACACGCACGATCAGTTGGACCAGTGCTGGTTATACTTGCGATAATACAAAAAGGTGCTACTTATAAGCTCTGGTTAGCAATGAAAGTACTGAGGAACAGCACTAAAATAATTGGTTATTCTCATAATATATAATCCAAGGTGACATTGGAATATTATGCCGATTGATTATTGTACAAATCAGTGGCCCGATTCCAATGGTAAATTGCACTTACATGGAACCAGATGAGTCCGGTTTACACTGCGCAGGCCTTACGTATTGCTACATTTTTGTACTCCCGGCTTGGTTCCATGACATTTGCTCCTGCGACAATTGCTCCGGTCTAACTTTGCCATGTTAAACCTAAACCTAAACCTAACCCTAACCCTAACCCTAACCCTAACCCTAATCCTAATCTTCACATTGCCCTTAACAAAAAAACAAATCATGACCTTGACCTTAACCTTTGACCTCATTTCCGAGATAAAGAGGGAGGAGCAAATGTCGCAGGAGCAAATGTCGTGTCACCCCCGGCTTCTATGGCCAGTGAATCGTTTCACATTATGAATCGTTTCACATTATATAGAGATATAAAATTACAATGTCATAAACCGATGTGTGCATTTCTTTATTTCCTTTCGTTTTACACCGAAAATTAATATGTATAGCCCGAGTGGGCCCTGAGTTGGGAAACGAGTTTATATTAAAATCTTCCAAAATGCTTTGCTTTTAAAAGTCAAAAGTTTCTTTTCCCCACTCTTTTCAGAGTTTAAATAGAAATGTAGCCTTTATTACAATATCTTATAGTTGCTGTTTGGTATTATTAATAATATACCTGTTAATTTTGATGTATAATTATTCCCAAATTGGACGAATTACATGTAGGCCTATGTAGTTTTGGGGCGCGAAGTGCTCCTGAAAATGAAGGAAGAAAATATGCTACCTTCATGTAAAAGTTATTACATCACAAACTTCCCAATTCTCTATAATTTAAATATTGGCTTTTTTTTTTTAAGCGTAGGTATAGTACAAGACGAAAAGCTAAAAGTTTCATTTTACCAAAAGTAAAAGCATGGCAAGCGGTCAATTTCATTTTATGGTTCTAGAATATGGAATAAAATGTCCTCAGATGTTAAGGAGAAAAAATCTGTAAAAATATTTTGTAAGAAGAAGAGATATGATGCTTATGGAATATGAAGAGTACTGTATCTCCATGAATGCATTTATTTTTTTCCTTCGGTATTCGGGGATGCAGTCCTATCTTGTAGATTTCTAGATATTTGAGTTTATACGTAATGAACATTTTTTGTTGTTTTGCTTTTATATTTATATTTCATTCTTAAGTATTGAATTGAAAACGGGCCCAGACTCTCAGCAGTGTGATAATCTCTATACGAAATTATACGTATGAAAATCATTGTGTTAATCTCTATGTCCATGATATCTGTTCATATTAAAGCTCACAGACAGTCTCGGTAGCAAAAACATACTGGCAAGAAACTTATCTAACATAGTCACATACTATTCTCCTTTTATCATAAGACACATGTACGAGATAATTTAACATTCCATTCACGATTTCGAACAAATTTCAGTATAAATATCTGTAAGAAACGCTTGGTAACGGCTTTTCACTGCCTCACGCTAAGACCATATCCACCCGAAGGTTCCCCACATAATAAACCCAGCGCTTCGCACTATGTGTAGCGTATTCTATAACACACAGCAATCCCCATGTGCGTAATGTGTGTGGCCGTTGTTTAAATTTACATGGCCTCTTTTTGGGGCCAGGGATTTTTCTTACTTTTCACCTCTCATTCGATAAATATTTCACTTGAGGAGGAAAAAACTTCACAGCATCTTAGTTATGTTAGTATCCAGCTATTTATTAAGTAAAATCAAAGAAATCTCACGAAAAGTTTTTGAGAGCTTCCCAAAACTATCTTCTACCTTTAAAGTCAACCTGGAGCCAGAATGGAGTTCGCCTTACAGGCTGATGCATGCGTCCTCAATCACTCTATCAGTACCAACGTATTCTTTGCATTGCAATCTTTTTTTTTTTAACCAAATAAATTTCCTTTGTAAAATTTAACCTTGGATTTTGCTTATTTAAATCGGTCACCTTCATGCCTTTTTGTGTCATGGAAGAATTAAATATTTTTGTGTGTGTGCATACATAATAAAAGATTATGATCATAAATATATTGTGGCCTACTTAAATTCTCTCTCCCTCCCCCGCCGAATCATTCATCGTTGACTACCCAAGCGGTGTGTGGTATCTCAGCTGCTAGTACGCACATGTATTCATGGTATTCATGTGATTTTGATTGAAACTGTTTCAAAGTTATTGCCATATATAGGTTCATTATGCAGTACTTAAGCATTATTTTATACCGTGAGGATTTGGAATCATCAAATTAATAAGAAATTGACCATAATTATCATACAGAAAACCATATTGGGGGGCCTGCAGTCAGAAGCACTGCAGATATAAATGTGTATAATAAAGGACTACGCACTCATTTTGCCTGAATATTTTATCAAAAGTCTTAAATGATTTTCAGAAGAAAACGTTTTTAAGGGGAATTTTGTACTATGATTGTTTTCCACAATGACATCAAAAGATTTATTATAACTCACAAATTATAATCTTTACTAAAGCTTAATACGAACGTTGTGTTCTGAATTGACTACTGATACACACACACGTCATGGCTTTGATGATTCACATAAAAACTGTACCTACACATGTATATGCCAATTCTGATGGATTATTGGGTAACAATTTCCCAACACGAGGATAACTATGTGTCCGAGCAACTTTGGGGAAATTTTGTGCCGAACTAGGATTATGCTTTATTTAATATCCAACCATTCGAGCCAAAATTAGCCTAGTTGGGCAAATGGTTGCCCAAAAGTTTGCCAGACGCACAAGAACCATCATGTTGGGAAAATTTTTATCCAAAATATTTTTTACAGCGTATCAGTGTCCCACAGAGAGGACTGCTTGCCTTTATATTCCAAATATGACCCAAAATAATTAAAAATTTCGTGGAAATTTTCATTCCACCTCCATTTGAATTTAATTCAGCAACTGCAAATGACAATCACATGTTCTTTCGAATTGTAGGGATTAGAAGGGAGAGGGAAAGAGGGGAGTGGAGGGGAAGGGAGGGTAGGTGTCGAAAGTTACAGGTATCATATTGATTATCTTTTAAGGGTGAGCTGTATATGCAATGTAAATGAACCATAAATGCAGGCAATTTAGTCTCGAATTTTTTTCTTTTTTCCCTGTTGTTGTCGAAAGTGTTTTTCTAAAATGAGATAGTTAACCGCTCCTGTCCATTCACTATGGGTGAAGATAAATAACACATTTCTTTTAGCATTAATAGATATGAATCTTGAAAAGAAAATTTTCAACGATTTTCAACGGATGTACGAATCACAGGAGCTGGTCTACAACCGATCGCAGCACGTGCAAAAACACGCACGATCAGTTGTGACTATAGCATAAGCACCAGTGCTGGTTGTACTTGTGATAACAGCAAAAGGTGCTACTTATTAGCTTTGGTTAGCACTGAAAGTACTGAGGAACAGCACTAAAATAATCTGTCATTCTCATAATATATAACCCAAAGTGACATTGGAATATTATGCCGATGGATATTATTGTACAACTCAGTGCCCCGATTCCAGTGGTAAATTGCACTATCATAGAACCAGGGCCTCGTTTCATAAAACTTGTCATCAATGATAAGTTGCAATAACTGTTATAAGCTACTGAAATCATTGCATCTGATTGGCTGAGAGCAAATTTTTCTGTAAAAGTCACTGACAGGACACTTGATGACCCCCCCCCCCCCCCCGATGAGTCCGGTTCACACTGTGCAGGCCTTACGTATTGCTACATTTTTGTGTTCTTCTATGGCCAATGATTCATTTCACATAATATAGAGATGCAAAATTACAATGTCATTAACATTTTTTTTTCATCGGTAGATGTAACATAGTCGGTTGCCTCGTGGGGTATTATTTTCCCCTTTCGTTCTACACCGAAAATTAATGTGTATAGCCTGCATGGGCCCTGAGTCGAGAAAAGAGTCCAGATTGAAATCCTGCAAAATGCTTTGCTTTTAATCGGCAATGGTTTCTTTTCCCGATTCTTTTTCAAAGTTTGAATAGAAATGAAGACTTTCTTTCAACATCTTATAGTTGCTTTTTGCTATAATTAATAATATGCCTGTTAATTTCGATTTACAATATTATTATTCCTAAATTGGAGGAACTACATATAGGTCTATGTAATTTGGGGGTGCGAAGTGCTCCTGAAAATGGAGGAAGAATTTTTTTTTTTTAAAGTTAACGTGCATATACTACTTTCACAGTACTGTTAAAGGCGCGTCGCATGATCAGTGATTTTTGTTTTATATGTTTTTAGCATGGATGCTTCCTTCAAGACTGCGGTATAGTGATTGTTAGGGTTATCCCCTTAAGTGGATTTATGACACCATCTGCGAATTTATTTCTCACATTGAAAATCTTAGATATATTCAAGTTTCACAGGTTTCTGACTACTACCTTCATGTAAAAGTTAATACGTCACAAACTTCCCCATTCTCTATAATATAATTATTGCCAGTTTTTTTAGCATAAGTATGGTACAAGACAAAAAGTGAAAGTTTCATTTTACCAAAAGTAAAAACTGAACGTGGAAAGCGGTCAATTTTATTCTTTGGTTCTAGAATATGAAATAGAATGTCATCAGATGTTAACGAGAAACCCTCTGTCAAAATATTTTGTAAGAAGTTAAGAGAAATTATGCTAATGGAATATGAAGAGTACTGTATTTCCATGTATGCATTCATTTTCCTTCGGTATTTTTATTTTTTTTTAATTTCGTGAATACAGTCCTATCTTGTAGTTTTATAGATATTTGTGTTTATACGTTAATGAACATTTGTTGTTGTTGTTTTGTTTTTTTACTGTTGTTGATTGTTTGTGTGTGTGCATACATGCACTTTTTGCCAATATTTAAAGTTTCAAAACATTATAGATATCGTAATAAAGTATGTGAAAAATAATGAAAAATAACCTTAGAAGAGGCGGAATGTCGTAAAGAAAACAATAATAAAAATAAATGTCCAAAATAAATGATAAATAACCCGTAATTTGATGTAATCACTTCTCATTTTATTTCGTCTTCTACAATAAATTATTCATTCTGTTGAATATAATTAGGTTCGCCTCAACAGTAGTTTACCCATTGCCTACGGGAACAGGGCGGTTCCTGTATTAAGCCTGTGGCAATAAGAGAATTCAGTAGTCATGTATTCCTAAAATCACTGGTTTGTGTTTTTAAAATAAACAGTCATGGCTAAAAAATACATTTACTTCAAGAATGAACATTATCAACGAAGTCTATGCCAGCAAACATGGATTTAAAAAGAAGATTATGAGCTTACATTAAGAAATCTTCCATTCTTAAAGGCAGGACAAAAAAAATTTTCTATATCCAATTTTGATATGTACAAGTATAGGTCAAACATAGTGTGACATGGATCTCCTTTTTTCATGAATTGATCATGATGTATCAGAAGTTTTGTGTGCAGATATTTGAAAAATACTGACGTCGTCGAATCAAGGTCTTTGACACTCACAGGATTGTTTTCTATAGAGTTTATCATGGAACAGTCTCTGCAGGGCGTTCCGCTATTTGGCATATTTCTGCTCGAATAAAAATTGCTGTTATGGCGCGTCTATTCATCAAAACTACATTTCGTTACATGCGTGCAAGTCAAAAACCATCGTCGTAAAAAAAACAAAAAACACAAAGCCACAGCATCCTTGACAATGATTTGTTGAATGTGAAGGGAGTGTATAGAAAGGAGTGAACCTGAGTGAGTAGAAATAACAGTCATAAGCCTTTGCCAGAAGTTATAGAGGGTTGAAATACCAAATGTATATTACAATTACATACATTTATGTAAGCGTAAAAAAAAGATCAACTTAATCCTAAATTGCCTATGAGGGACAAGTTAAAAAGGGATGACAAACTATTGCTGTTTGAATACTAGAATGAATGCATGAATAGGCCTACTATGTAACTAATATCATCTTTCTGCACGGCGGTTGAACATTCTGCTCTAGAGTTTCATTTCTTTTTATTCATTTCCAAAATAACAGCAAATAATTTACAAAGACTTTCAGTTTACAAAAATCATTAAGAATGAAATCTGGCACATAAATTCGGTTTTAAAACAAAATTAAATTTACGTTGTAATTGGTAAGTAAATAAATGCTAGCTGTATTGTTGAGGAAACGTTGGAAAGCAAAGTTTGTAATTCAGGTTCCCTAACATAAATATCAGATTATCCAGTGTTGCAAAATCAAATAAGATTAATCTACCAGAAAGCAGATTATTTACTTTATTTTTAAGCACCGTACATACTAATAAATCTTGAAGGCAAATTTCATTGCGAAATAATTACTGAACCAGAAAACATAGTATCTTAAATCAACATGAAATGGATCATGAGATAGATCATGAAGTAGATTATACAAAGTCAAATACACTATCAGGTGATTAGCAAAGTTACAGAGGATGCATTAATGATGAAAACTTACACCCTATTTTCTTTTTGGGGTCCCCTTTTCTTTTGGAGACGGGCTATAACGCGTATACTCAGTCATAGATTTGCGCGCAATGGTTGGTTTAACGCTCGGCGTTGGTGTTTGGTGTAAGTGTTTATTTTGCCGCGAAATTATGATCTAACACCGACTATGAAATGAGAAAAAAATCAGTCGGTGCTAGGTGTTGACTTCCGATTTTCTGACGTAGTTCCGGTTTCCGGTGTTTAATTTTTGTCAAATGTCCCTTGCTGGAACTGAGCTCGGCAGCCGGTGTTTAATTTCATGTACAAATTTCCATTAACTAACACTATACCCCTAGGGATTAAGAAATTTTAATTTCACGTTCGGTGTTGATGTTGGTGTTATTAGCTATAGGAAATTAATGTGATCATGGTGATTAAGTCGAGAGCAATAGAGTCTATAGGAGTGAATCGTAGTGTGATTTTACAGGTATTATGAATAAGTACGCTCATACAGGCCCAAATTTAGATCTAGACCAACATTGGTCTTACGTTCGATTTAGAGCACACAGAACTCCTTTTACTCTTTAATAATGGGGCTGAAGGGGTGAATAAAAAAATCCTTCCTAATTTTCTTTTTAAAGATAGATAAAATAAATATGACTTTAGATATTTCATTGTTAAAGACCCAGAAAATCCGCATTATTAACCAGGATCAGTACCGTACAAACTAGGGGTTCGCGGGGTGCGCGCGAATTACCCCCCCCCCCCCTCCCCTCTCCCCCCTAGATGTTTCCAGTTAATAATATTATGTAACTTCTGCACATTTCCAACAAGAAAAGTTTTTTAAAATTTTGCTTGCTCGCTTCGCTTGCTCGCAAGAACACTAGAATTTTAATATTCGGGCAAAAGACGCCCCCTTCGGAAAGAAGCTGCAGCTCCGCCCCAAAGAATTTCAAAGTTCCGATATTCATATTCGGGCAGCGAGGTGCCAGAATATCCACATAATTTGGGAAGCAAGGTTCTCAGATAATAATATTATGTAACTTATGTATGAAAGTTCTATACATTTTCACTACGAAAAGAAAAAAAAAATGTATGCTCGCAAAAATTTAGAAATATTGTAAAGTTGACATTTGGGCAAATGGCGTCAGCCTCCTCCTTGCGAAAAATGAGCCCGTAAGATGAAGATCTCTGCATATGCGGTTTTGATTTATTATTAGGGTACAGAATTTTTGTCGGCAAATTTGGGTGTCTCACCCCCCCCCCCCCCCCCAACACATTCAAAATGTTCTAGCGACGCCCCTGGCTGTTAGTTACGGTAGACTCTAAGTAATATAGTAGTAACTACAGTGTAGTATATTTATTTATTGATTGATTGATAAGGAGTGGCCAATTCAACAACAGTTGGTCTCCCAAAGGGACCCAACAACAAACATGATACAGAATGCTTATATATGTACAGATAAAAGCATTCAACAAACAAATACAATATATTGTTTTCCTTTGTTCGACTTTTATATCCAATAAAGTGATGAACTATAGTCATATGTGAGCCGGTCTCCCCATGATTTTGAAGTTTTAGAAGTAAAATTATTTGTGATGTATTGGTCAAAAATTTAGGATAAAATGCTCTGAAATAAGGCGGAGATTGCACAAGAGAGCATCTAAAACTCCTGAGCTTCCAGGGCCCTTTAAAGCGGGCCCTGGACCCCGGCCGAAAAGGATTTCGCGCTTCGCGCTCGTGATATGCACTTCGCGCACATAATATCTCTCTATACTTAAGGGGCAAACCCCCGTCTAAAAAAAGCTTGTACGGGCTTGAGGATGAGCTCTAAATCAACATTCACAAATACAAAAGTCATGAAACTTCACGGCTAATGAATGAAATCTAATAAACGTGGCACCCCCCCCCCCCCTCGAAAAACTACCCCACCCCCTCCAGGACCAGCACCCCCCGAAAATTACCCCCAAAGACAACCATCCCGAGAAACATTCCAGGGGGTAATTTTCGGGGGGAGGGGGTAATTATCCTCGGGGAGTGTTGGTGTTGTCCATGGGGGGGGGGGGGGTGATTGTCCTAGGGGCATAGTTGGAGTCCCTGGAAGGTTATTGTCCGGGGGTAATTTTCCAGGGGTAGTTTTCCAGGGGGTAATTTCCTGGGGGGGGGGGTAAATTTCTAGGGGGAAATTGTCCTAGGGGGTCACATGCTTTATCCAAGAAAAGAGAGTACACCCTTTGCAAAGAGTTAAAAATTAAAATGTAACCTCTTACAAAAAAATAAATGGATTCAATGCACAATCCTAACAGGAGTTGCAATTAGACATTCTGCGATGTGTCTGACAGTACAAAACATTCGCTCCATAGGCAGCAAACTAAAGTTCAAATCTTAATATGATGTTAACTTTGATAGGTCGAAAATGCCGCTACAGAAATCACATTATTATCACCCCTCCCCGATTTTGAATGAACTAAAGTACGTCATCAATCAGGGGCGGCGCTACAGGGGGGGGGGGGCAGGGGGCGGCCGCCCCCTATCATTTTTCAAGCGAGCAAAAAAAAAAGAAAAAAAAGAGGAAGAAGGGGGGGGAAAGGAGAAAGAGAAGGGGAAATGGAGAAGAGAAGGATAGGCCATGCAATTATGACATAACTGTCATAGTCCTATTTGTTATTTCAAGCCCCTCGACTTGCGACGTTGCTATACGCGTCATTTTGCCCCCCCCCCCCTATTTAAATACCTTGGCGCCGCCCCTGTCATCAATCAAAGTCCTCTTTGATTCTCATGATAGAGTTCTATCAGTTCCAACGTGTAATAGTGTCTAATGAGTGTTCCGTAGTTTGGTTCATTAAGCGAAGTGAATGGTATTATTGAAAGGGTGATTTGTTATCCAGCTTGTATCGCTCTATTCATTAAACTTACATTTCCTGTCTAATGGTACCTGTTTATTAATAACCGTGCTGCCAAGGATGACTGAGCAGCAGGCTTTTCAAAAAGTACTGTAGAAATCCTCCAGTACCAAGTTTGGGCTGAAACAACGAATGTGGTTCAAAAGCCTTTATGCATTTGTTCTTTCAGTTCGAAAACAATTGCACAATAATTAAAATTGATTTGTGCATTTGAGTTGAAAAGGTGTTAATGCCAATTCAAACTCAGGAAAAGGGTTGTTGAATGCAAAATTTAAGATTTTTTATTTTTCATTACGAAACATCATCTGCATGTCTTATTTAAGGTAAGCCTTTTTATTGAAGTCATTCAAAACGGACAGAGTTTATTTGAGATTCTGTTTTTTTTTTTTTTTTTTTTTTTTTTATATGAAAGTCTGTAAATTGCCTTGTATCCTTCTTTGCATTTCCTCAAATTTTGAAATTAACCCATAGACTACGGTAACCGGGATGAATCCTGTATTAAGCCTATGAGAGTGAAATTTTTCAGTAGTCAACTGGTTAATAAGCCTTTTAGTTCATGTGCTATTCCAGATAGATACATTATGCCCCTCAGTCAGGTTAAATGGTGCAATGAGGAAATGGTCTAAAGATTCAAGACATTATGAAACAAGAAGTTAGTATGCTGTTTAACATAAATTAAAGATTATCCTATGGAGTGAAACAAGGCTCCGTGAACAACTAGTTACATCGGATCACTTTAAAGAAATGATGATTGAAGCTCGTATCAGCATATAACTTTTAAAAGACAAAGGTAACATAGACATTATATAGCTTGACACACATTCATTGACGACACTTTTTACAAACCTGCTGCTGAGTCATCTGTGGTTGCACGGTTATGAATAACGCATCGATAGAGAGAATATAAGTTACTCTTTACCATAGAATAAAAGGTCATGTAGGTTTTAACTTTTTAATTAGAATCAATTAAAGTCGAGTATTCTTTTTCCATACGCACCATGTGTGTGTGTGTGTGTGTGTGTGTATACATACATATACATATATATATGTATATATATATATATATATATATATATATATATATATATATTATATATATAATGTGAGAAATCAATTGAATTGAATGAGAGAAATAATTTGCGTAGCTAAATTCATTGTTCCTCCTTACTGACTTCCGTTTTGTGGAAATAACTGCAGGGTTTGCAAAAACTGTCTCCGCCGGGAGTCGAACCCGGGTCTTTGGCACTGTACGCCAAACGCCTTAACCACTAGACCACGGAGGCGGGTTGAGTGGTATTCGGCTACACCAGGTACAAACACCGACAGGCAGCCCTTGCAACCCTTCGCAGTTAATTTATTCCTTTTCTTTGAGGGATATATATTATATATATATATCCCCCCGCGTCACCTGTGACCAGTTCTGTCGCCACGGTCCCTACAGTCGCCTCCACAACTATTACTGCTTCTCACCACGCTCCGCCTACAGTTTCACACTCCATTCCTTCCTCAGCCTCTGCAATTGGTCCGACCACTGACAGTGATACCGATAGCGATTGAAGCGTGAACCAGGTACCTTGAAAATCACTCTATTATTATGATTGAAAAGTGAAAAATTGTTGATTTATTGACTATTTTGGAGAGTGATACTTAAAGAGAGTGTTTTTTTTTTCTTCATACCTCATAATGCTACAGCCCGATAGAGTGTGGTGTTATTTTCTCTGGTCATTCCTACAGTGATACCGATAGCGATTGAAGCGTGAACCAGGTACCTTGAAAATCACTCTATTATTATGATTGAAAAGTGAAAAATTGTTGATTTATTGACTATTTTGGAGAGTGATACTTAAAGAGAGTGTTTTTTTTTCTTCTTCATACCTCATAATGCTACAGCCCGATAGAGTGTGGTGTTATTTTCTCTGGTCATTCCTACAGTGATACCGATAGCGATTGAAGCGTGAACCAGGTACCTTGAAAATCACTCTATTATTATGACTGAAAAGTGAAAAATTGTTGATTTATTGACTATTTTGGAGAGTGATACTTAAAGAGAGTGTTTTTTTTTTCTTCTTCATACCTCATAATGCAACAGCCCGATAGAGTGAGGTGTTATTTTCTCTGGTCATTCCTACAGTGATACCGATAGCGATTGCAAAGTGAAAAATTGTTGATTTATTGACTATTTTGGAGAGTGATACTTAAAGAGAGTGTTTTTTTTTCTTCTTCATACCTCATAATGCTACAGCCCGATAGAGTGAGGTGTTATTTTCTCTGGTCATTCCTACAGGCAAGATATAAACTTTGACAATTCGACAAACCTGTATTGTGTCATTTATTTATATTATACATCTAACTCTGAGGTACATGTGTTTATCTAGACTCTTCCAATTCTGCAGACAAGATGTAACTTTTTTCAAATTTTGTAAACCCTCATTTGGGTCATTTATATCATATCTCTAGTGATTAACTAGAATTTTTTGAAATCCTACAGGCAAGATCTGTACTTTTGCCTGTTTGATAAACTTGCATTGGATTATTTATAATACATTTGTGATACATGTATTTATTTTTCAAATTCCACAGGCAAGATGTTAACTTTCACCTCTTCCACAAACTTGCACTAGGTTTTTAATCCTACAGGCAAGATGTCAACTTCTGTCAGTTCCACAACCTCTATAGGGTTATTCATATCATATTCCTGGCGTATAAACTTTAACTATAATTTTCGAAATTCTACAGGCAAGATCTGCACTTTTGCCTGTTCGACAAACTTACATGTACATGTACATTGGCTTATTTATAATACATTTGTAGTACATGTTGTATTTATTTTTCAAATTCCATATTCAAGATGTTAACTTGTTAACTTGTTAACCTGTTGCACTAGGTCATTCTTATTACATTTGTTGGTGGTATTTATTTGGAATTTTTATAATCCTACAGGCAAGATCTACACTTTTGTCTATTTCACAAACTTGCATTGGCTTATTAATAATACATTTGTGGTAAATGTATTTATTTCTCAAATTCCGCAGGCAAGATGTTAACTTTTACCTGTTCCACAAACCTGCACTAGGTTATTCACTATACATTTGTGGTGATGTTTCTCTGGAATCTTTATAATCCTACAAGCAAGATGTGGACTATTGTCAACTTGGCAAACTTGCATTGAGTCATTTATATTACATTACTGGTGTTTATCTAGAATTTTCAAAAATTCTACAAGCAAGATACATGTACACTGTATAAACTACTACCAGTTTCATAAGCTTCACTGGGTCATTTATATCACATTTGTGGTGGTATTTATTTGGAATTTTCATAATCCTACAGGCAAGATCTGCATTTTTGCCTGTTTGACGAACTTGCATTGGCTTATTTATAATACATTTGTAGTACATGTATTTATTTTTAGAATTCTGCAAGCAAGATGTCAACTTCTGCCAGTTCCACAAGCTTGCTTTGGGTTATTTATACTACATTTGTGGTTTCTCTAGAATATTCACAATCCTACAAGCATGATGTTAACTTTGGCCAATTTGATTAACTTGCTTTGAGTCATGTACATTACATACATGTATTCAGCAGGCAAGACGTAAATCTTTTTTCAATAGTATAAACCTTTATTGGGTCATTTATATCATATTTCTGGTATTTAACTAGAAATTTCAAAATCCTACAAGCAATAACTGCACTTTTGCCTATTTGATAAACTTGCATTGGATTATTTATAATACATTTGTGATACATGTATTTATTTTTCAAATTCCACAGGCAAGATGTTAACTTTCACCTCTTCCACAAACTTGCACTAGGTTTTTAATCCTACAGGCAAGATGTCAACTTCTGTCAGTTCCACAACCTCTATAGGGTTATTCATATCATATTCCTGGCGTATAAACTTTAACTATAATTTTCGAAATTCTACAGGCAAGATCTGCACTTTTGCCTGTTCGACAAACTTACATGTACATGTACATTGGCTTATTTATAATACATTTGTAGTACATGTTGTATTTATTTTTCAAATTCCATATTCAAGATGTTAACTTGTTAACTTGTTAACCTGTTGCACTAGGTCATTCTTATTACATTTGTTGGTGGTATTTATTTGGAATTTTTATAATCCTACAGGCAAGATCTACACTTTTGTCTATTTCACAAACTTGCATTGGCTTATTAATAATACATTTGTGGTAAATGTATTTATTTCTCAAATTCCGCAGGCAAGATGTTAACTTTTACCTGTTCCACAAACCTGCACTAGGTTATTCACTATACATTTGTGGTGATGTTTCTCTGGAATCTTTATAATCCTACAAGCAAGATGTGGACTATTGTCAACTTGGCAAACTTGCATTGAGTCATTTATATTACATTACTGGTGTTTATCTAGAATTTTCAAAAATTCTACAAGCAAGATACATGTACACTGTATAAACTACTACCAGTTTCATAAGCTTCACTGGGTCATTTATATCACATTTGTGGTGGTATTTATTTGGAATTTTCATAATCCTACAGGCAAGATCTGCATTTTTGCCTGTTTGACGAACTTGCATTGGCTTATTTATAATACATTTGTAGTACATGTATTTATTTTTAGAATTCTGCAAGCAAGATGTCAACTTCTGCCAGTTCCACAAGCTTGCTTTGGGTTATTTATACTACATTTGTGGTTTCTCTAGAATATTCACAATCCTACAAGCATGATGTTAACTTTGGCCAATTTGATTAACTTGCTTTGAGTCATGTACATTACATACATGTATTCAGCAGGCAAGACGTAAATCTTTTTTCAATAGTATAAACCTTTATTGGGTCATTTATATCATATTTCTGGTATTTAACTAGAAATTTCAAAATCCTACAAGCAATAACTGCACTTTTGCCTATTTGATAAACTTGCATTGGATTATTTATAATACATTTGTGATACATGTATTTATTTTTCAAATTCCACAGCCAAGATGTTAACTTTCACCTCTTCCACAAACTTGCACTAGGTTTTTAATCCTACAGGCAAGATGTCAACTTCTGTCAGTTCCACAACCTCTATAGGGTTATTCATATCATATTCCTGGCGTATAAACTTTAACTATAATTTTCGAAATTCTACAGGCAAGATCTGCACTTTTGCCTGTTCGACAAACTTACATGTACATGTACATTGGCTTATTTATAATACATTTGTAGTACATGTTGCATTTATTTTTCAAATTCCATATTCAAGATGTTAACTTGTTAACTTGTTAACCTGTTGCACTAGGTCATTCTTATTACATTTGTTGGTGGTATTTATTTGGAATTTTTATAATCCTACAGGCAAGATCTACACTTTTGTCTATTTCACAAACTTGCATTGGCTTATTAATAATACATTTGTGGTAAATGTATTTATTTCTCAAATTCCGCAGGCAAGATGTTAACTTTTACCTGTTCCACAAACCTGCACTAGGTTATTCACTATACATTTGTGGTGATGTTTCTCTGGAATCTTTATAATCCTACAAGCAAGATGTGGACTATTGTCAAATTGGCAAACTTGCATTGAGTCATTTATATTACATTTCTGGTGTTTATCTAGAATTTTCAAAAATTCTACAAGCAAGATACATGTACACTGTATAAACTACTACCAGTTTCATAAGCTTCACTGGGTCATTTATATTACATTTGTGGTGGTATTTATTTGGAATTTTCATAATCCTACAGGCAAGATCTGCATTTTTGCCTGTTTGACGAACTTGCATTGGCTTATTTATAATACATTTGTAGTACATGTATTTATTTTTAGAATTCTGCAAGCAAGATGTCAACTTCTGCCAGTTCCACAAGCTTGCTTTGGGTTATTTATACTACATTTGTGGTTTCTCTAGAATATTCACAATCCTACAAGCAAGATGTTAACTTTGGCCAATTTGATTAACTTGCTTTGAGTCATGTACATTACATACATGTATTCAGCAGGCAAGACGTAAATCTTTTTTCAATAGTATAAACCTTTATTGGGTCATTTATATCATATTTCTGGTATTTAACTAGAAATTTCAAAATCCTACAGGCAATAACTGCACTTTTGCCTATTTGACAAACTTGCATTGACTTATTTATAATACACTTGTGATACAGGTGTACATGTATTGAATTTCTTTTTTTTTTTTTTTTTTTTTTTTTTTTTTTTTTTTTTTAAATCCACAGGCAAAATGTTAATCTTTACCTCTTCCATAAACTTGCATTAGGTTATTGATATCATATTTGTGGTGATGTTTATTTGGAATTTTCATATCCTATAGGCAAGATGTAGGCTTTGCCAACTTGACAAACTTGCACTGATTCATTTTTTGAAATCCTACAGGCAAGATGTCAGTTCCACAAGTTTGCTTTGGGTTATTTATACTACATGTACATATGTTGTTTGTCTAGAATATTCACAATCCTAAAAGCAAGATGTTAACATTGGCCAATTTGACCAGCTTGCTTTGAGTCATTTATATTACATATCTGGTGTTTATCCAGAATTCTCAAGAATCTTACAAGGAAGATATAAACTTCTACCAGTTCCACAAACTTGACTGGGTCATCCATATTACATTTGTGGTGGTGTTTATTTAGAACTTTCATAATCCTACAAGCAAGATGTAGCCTTTTGCCAATTTGACAAACTTGCACTGATTTATTTTACTTCCATTAGCTTATGTATAATACATTTGGTGTTTATTCTCGAATTCCACAGGCAAGATGTAAACTTTGCCAGTTCCACAAACTTGCTCTGGGTCATTTATATTACATTTGTGGTGTTTATCTAGAGTTTTTTTTTTTAAAATCCTACATGTACCGGTAAGATATCAATTCTTTACCAGTTCCACAAACTGACATTGGTTATTTATGCTATGCATTTGTGGTTCTTAACTAGAATTATATGAAAATCCTGCAGGCGAGATGTGAACTTTTGCATACTTGTACTTGCTGTGAGTCAATGATCTTACATTTCTGGTGTACTTGTAGAATTTTCAAAATCCTATAAACAGAATGTAAACTTTTGCCAATAGAACAAACTTGCATTGGATCATTTACATTATATTTATGGTATTCATCTAGAGTTTTTTTTTTTAATTCCTACATGCAAGATGTAAACTGTAGGCAGATGGATAAGTCTACATTGAGTCATTCATATTATACTTGTGGTACTTATCTAGAATTTCAAAATTGTTTGACAAATATCTTCACATACACCTAACAATTTTGAAAAGTGAAATGAATATGAGATTTCTTTTGTTACAAATACTTTTACATTTTATTTGAGAATTTGTAAAATTGCAGTAAATTCTAAAATGTTTAAGAATTATCATGCACTAAGGAGAGTGACTTTTTTCCCCCTGCAAAACACTGCAATTCACAGCAGTGCATGTACTTGTATACAAAATATGTATCAAGTTTTTTTTTTTTTTCTTCTTTCCTTCTTCCTCTTTTGATCTTTTTTATTGCCATGACAGTAGCTTGATTAACAAAACTTCTTTGTAAAATTGCGGAGAATTCCAAGGGAATGAAGATGCATGTATTAGTTACCTCTCTGCAGGACCTATATATTGTACAGTAGTGAATGAAATGCACAAATTATGTGCCATGTTCTTTTTCCTCTACTCCTTCTTGATACTTCTTAAAGCTGTTTGACAAATACAGCAGTTTTCAAATTATAATTTGTCATAACATTCCCAAAATTTGGAGGTATATTAAGTTCCATTTCAGTTCATATCTTGATTTATATCTGAGTACCATTAATGCAGTGCTTAATTGGTCTTTTTCATCAATCATAAAATATTGTTTATTTTGCTGTATCTTACAATTATGATGATTGACATCATCATTTTCTATATCTGTCTTCTTTTTTGCATTCTGTATAGTGTCACTGTAACGAGTAAATTCCAAGTTCATTATCCCACTAAACCTTTATCTATGCTAGCTTATTGTATTAGTACCTGGTACTGCACCGGGGAACCCAGTCTGTCTTATAGTGAATATGGATGATAACTTCACTGAACCAAATAATGCAAATGAGTGCCATTATTACTTGCCACAAGAATTCAACAACGCATTTAAGAATCGGGATAGTATGTATAGCTTTCTTCATGTGAATGTACGAAGCCTGTCCAAAAATTTTGATTCATTAGATAGCTTACTTTGTATGTTAACCCATTCTTTTTCAGTCATTGGTATTACCGAAACATGGTTACATAATTGCTCACCACCTGTCTTCAAACTTAAAAATTATTCATTAATTCGAGCAGACAGGAAAACGGGTAAAGGGGGAGGTGTAGCATTGTATGTTCATAACTCTATACCATTTAAATTAAGACACGATCTCTCTCTAGCTGAAGAAAGTGCAGAATCTTTATTCATTGAAATAGAAAGTGATGACAGTAAAAATCGTATCATAGGTGTCATTTACAGACCCCCTGGTTGTAATCTGGAGATTTTTTTTGAACAAGTAGAAAATTTAATGTCTAAATTAGGTCATGAAAACAAATTTACACACATATTAGGAGATTTTAACATTGACCTAGTTTCTATGGACATACATTGTCGACGCTTTCAAAATATTTTATATGCAAATGCTCATGATACTCTCATCGATAAACCTACAAGAATAACGGTGCAATCATCCACGTTGATTGATAACATAATTACTAATATGAACAAACACAGTGTTACATCTGGGATTCTTTACTCCGATATTTCTGATCACCTGCCCATATTCTCTTTTATTTCACGATCGCAATGTCACAAAACGCTCAGCCGTGAACTCAAATCTCTTGTTAGAATTTACACTCCTGAAAAAATACAAAGACTTAACTTAGATCTTAGCACAGAAGTATGGGAAGATGTGCTCATGATACAGTCAGTTGAAGAGGCTTACAATCTTTTTATGACAAAATTACGTTATTTTCTAGATAGAAGCATTCCCAAAACTACTATTAAAAGATCAAGTAGAAAGTATACTAAGAAACCTTGGATAACACAGGCAATACTTAAATCTATAAAGAAGAGAAATGTCCTATATAAAGCTAGTATTAAGAATCCTACTTTAACAAATGTAAATAAATATGAAACTTATCGAAATAGGCTGACGTCAGTAATACGTGAATCAAAGAAAATGTACTTTTCAAACAAAATAGACAGTGTAAGTGGTAACATTTCCTCGACATGGAAAGTAATCAATGATATTATTGGTAAATCGAAAGACGCCAAAGAACAAAAAATATACAAGAACGGTGATAATGTTTATAGAAGCCCTCATGATATAGCTAATGCATTTAATTCTTACTTTGTGAATATTGGCCCAGAACAAGCTTCAAAGATACAAGGTACCAATATAACTTATTTAAAATTTCTTCCACAACCTCACGAAACCTCCATTTTTCTTAGCCCTACAAATTTTATTGAAATACTAGAAATAACTCGTTCCTTAAAAACAAGTAAAGCAGAGGGGCATGATGAAATTAGTAATAATTTGTTGAAACAAATTATAGGCAATATTACTATTCCTTTGACTCATATCTTTAACCTATCTTTATCAACAGGAATTTTTCCTTGTAATATGAAACTTGCAAAGGTTATCCCAATATACAAAAAAGATGATGCATCATTATTAAACAACTATCGACCAATTTCTTTACTTTCAAGTATATCTAAAATCCTAGAACGCATTGTATATAACAGGCTGTATAAATACCTAACCTTTAATAATATACTTACCTCATCTCAATACGGTTTCCGCAAAAATCACTCCACGGACATGGCCCTTATTGAATTATGTGATAATATTGTAACCTCTTTGTCAAATAAGGACCATGTTCTTGGAGTATTTATGGACCTTAGTAAGGCCTTTGATACCCTTGATCATAAAATTCTTTTAGGTAAACTAAAAAATTATGGCATAAGAGGAATTGCTCTTAACTGGTTTGAAAGTTATTTATCTAATCGACAACAATTTACTAACTTTCAAAATATAAATTCTGACATATTACCTATACAATGTGGAGTCCCTCAAGGAAGCATTCTAGGCCCCCTTTTGTTTTTGATATATATAAATGATATTTGTAATGCTTCCTCTGTGCTAAAGTTTGTTCTGTTTGCAGATGATACAAATGTATTTCTTTCTCATCCAAATCCTGATATCCTCAATGAAACCATGAATACCGAATTGCCAAAAATATCCACTTGGTTTAGATGTAACAAACTATCATTAAATCTGAGTAAAACCAATTTCATTCATTTTAGAAGCTGCAGTACAACGATGAATAATTTACATTTTCACATAGTCATTGATGGAATAACAATAGAAAAGAAGGAAAGTACAAAGTTTCTGGGTATTACGATCGATCAGTATTTGAATTTTAACGCGCATATTGATAATGTAGTTACTTCTGCATCACGTGGAATTGGAATTTTGTATAGATTAAAACCATATGTTTCCCTAAAAACATTGTTTACTGTGTATAACGCTATAATCTTGCCATATATTTCTTATTGTAATCTTATCTGGGCCACCCAAAAATCTAAAATTAATCATATTTTACTACTTCGAAAGAAAGCAGTTCGTCTATGTACAAATGCAGCATACTTGGCAAATACAGAACCTCTTTTCCATAGATTGCATACGCTTCCGATTTTTGAATTGCACTCGTACCAAATTGCCATATTCATGCATAGATTCCACTCTTCAGAACTTCCAGTGACCTTTAATAACATGTTTCAATTAAACTCATCTTTACATAAATACCCTACTCGAACTTCCACTAATGTTCATTTGAATAATCCTAAAACAGCCCTTGCTCATAGATCTATAAGGCACACTGGACCCGATATTTGGAATTCATTACCCATTGATATACGTTCAAGTCCAACGAAGTTTATTTTAAAGAAACGCTTGAAAAATTATCTTCTCTCACATATTGCTAGTGGGGGTGGTTAACACCCTTTCTAGCAGTATAAAATATTATTCGTTTCATCTGATACTATCTGAATGCAACTCTCTCTTCCACCCCTACTTCTCTCTCTCTCTCTCTCTCTCTCTCTCTCTTTCCTTTGTATTTTTTTTTCCTTTGGCCATCTGCTTTCCACTATGCATTGTTTGCATATGTATGTTCATTGTATGATTATGTTTATTTATGATTAGGACGTCAACTCAAGCTTTGCTTACGACGACCCCTTTTTCTATGTATGATTTTATGTGACCATACTGTGAAAGATTGTAAATTTATGATGATGTATATGGAAATAAATGAACTTCAAAATCAAAATCAAATCAAATATATATGTATATGTCATATAATATATATATATATATATATATATATATATATATGTCATATAATATATATATATATATATATATATATATATATATATATATATATGACTATGGTGGGTGTTTGCTTGGGGGTATTAGTAGGCAGGACCTGGGCAGACTTCAACGTCTCCAAAATGCGCTCGACTTATCTGTCAAAAACCGAAATGGTCCCATGCTACTCCATTGTTGCACGAATTGCACTGGCTCCCAGTTGCTGATAGAATACAATATCGAATACTCGTTCAAACTTTCAAATCTATGGCAACTACACTTCCTGTATACATCTCCTCACTCTTTCAGCAACATAGAACGTCATATTCTCTAAGATCTGCATCAGCTCCTTCTTTTGTCATTCCCAAATCCCATAAACAAGCTGGCTTTAAATCCTTTTAGTCCCTATTCCAGGCGGAGACATATTTTTAGCCTTTGCAAAAAATTCCTAAAAGGGAGGACAACCCTTGGGAACTTTGATATAAGCTATGCAACCATTATTCTCTCATTTTCATTCCGCACAATTCTGATGATACAAAATTAAATTATGATAGTGCATTAAGACGAGATATATCAACGTTCAAACTTGAATTGTATAACCTTTTTTAAGGAGTTTACATACATAATCATACAGAAGAGAGTATACCATTTCAAAAAAGTTAAGCCATTAACTACGGGAACCGGTTGGCCCTTGTATTAAGCGTATGGGAGTTTGAGATTTAACTTTTACAAACATGGATTCAAAACAAAGCCTTACAGGTAAGTGGACATTCTGTGCTGTGTATGTGTCGGGACAAACCATTCATTCCATAGGGAGCAAACTACATTTCAGCATTTTAATAATGTGTTGTAAACTTTAAAAAGTCAGAAATTACCTACTATTTTCAGGAACTGCTATGTAAGAATTTTTAGTGTGTGAAAATGAAAAAATATATATATATATATAAAATACGTGATCAAATAAAGTCCTTTGTCATTCTTGGGCGTTCCGTGATTTGGTCCAGTTCTCGAAGTGAATGGTGTTTTTGAAAGATTTTTTTTTTCTATACTTATAGAGCTCTATTCATCAAAATTATATTCCCCGACGGTAACGCGCAAGTCAAAATCAGAAGTGCATGGAAAGTCTAAGGGAATAGTCTAAACTGAGGTGAACTTAATTAGATTGTATTCACCCTTTTATATCCGTCGCCATACATTGTTCAAATATGTGATATATCACAGTTACATATGTAAATGTTATGTGCCTGGGACAGATATCACCTTCAATGAATTATCCATTTTAATAGGCATCTACACAAAACAAATATATATTCAGGTTTATTTCTTTCCACTTGGAATTCAGTGTTGTTGTTTTTTTGTTTTTTGTTTTGTTTTTTAGTAATCAACATGATTCGAGGACAACTACCAAAACACAACTACCCACCGAGGAACAACTACTCCTTGGATAGGTACCCCCAGGACAATTACCCCCGGCCATAGCTCACGAGACCAAAAGCTCACTAGACCGACGGCCAAATAAATCGACAATGTCGGTCACGTGGGCCTTTTTAAAATGATTAACAAGACAGACGACCGCAAGACCGACATTTTTATGTATTTCCTAGTTTTCTTCATCTCGTAGGCCGTTGGTCTACTGGGCTGACCCCGTTACCCACTGAACAAATACCCCCACAAGTATTACACCCAGGAAAATAACCCCAGGGGTGGTATTCTGAGATTTATTTTATCTTGATTTTAGTTGATTGTAATTGTCATAACAAATTTCAAATTGCAACATTTCATTGGTGTTTGCGCAGATGAATTCCGCGTACGCAGCCACTTTTGCGCAGGTATTAACCAATTAACCGTTTTGTTATGGCAATTAAAATTATTTCACTAAAATCAAGATAAAATAAATCTCAGAATACCAAAAAATGACTATTACACCCAGGAAAATTACCCCCAGGACAATTAACTATTGGGACAATTACCCCCAGACACTTGTTGGAATTGGTGGGATGGTGTCTAGGGTTGGGGGTCCATTTCTGCAACGGACTGGAGCGACCGAGCGGGGAAGGATGTAGGCTTACACTTGGGGAGGGGGGGGGGGGGGGGGGGGTCGGAGCACCGTTTTAAGTATTTCACTGTGGGTATTTAGATTAAACTTCAGGCGGATCTATTGCGTCCTTTCATTGCAGGCGCAATCAGAACATACTCCTATACTGCTCTGCCGTCAGTAGTGAATGTCCTGCCTTCAATCATAGAACTTGAACCTTAATATCAGGTACATGTAATGTACTCAAGAACAGTTACAAGATCTAAATATCAATTCTGTCATGTTTGTATAGTACACGCTATGTTTAATTTCTTTGTGCGTGCGTGTGTGTGTGTGTGTGTGTGGTTATGTTTTGACGGACTTGTAGCAATCAAAGAAGATTATTTACGTCTGGGACAGACCTTTTATCTCACCATCCGAAAGACGTGACTGAGATTCGAACCTGGGTCCGATCACAGTCAGTTTGTAGACGAATACAAAGAGCTGCCCGTAGACGTTACCGCTAGACTAATAGTTTTGAGACTTGAATCTCAATTATGAAAAGGAAATTTATTATGTACACGCTGGCATTTTCTGGTCTCGGTGTTGATATAATAAAAGGTGACTGATAAATCAATAAATGAAAATGATTAAAATGAATATTCATGTAATGTAAAGAATATTGCTCTCAAAAAATGTTTAATGCATGCAATTAAAAGTAGCATAGTAAAATGGAATTATGGCTGGTGAAACCGCCACTGTTTAACAATAGAACCCATGTGACCAATCAGGATTGCTCTTCTCCGTACATGAGATATTTCTGCACAGTCAGCCACCAGATTCGGGGAGTGGCATATCTCTGTTAACTTATCAACCTTCAGCGTCACTTTGGAGTTAACATTAATCGGAGGTAGACCTGTTCTTTGCAGCTCTTGGTGAATTTTATTTTTTTCAAGGAAATAGTTGTGGTGTACCATATGATCTGCTCTGCAAGGTGTAAGAACATTTAACTGCTTGCTATTAGTAATGATAATGATGATGATAATAATGATAATAATAATAATAATAATAATAAGTAGTAGTAGTAGAAGTAGTAGTAGTAGTAGTAGTAGTTGTTGTTGTTGTTGTAGTATCAGAGCCGTTCTGTGTTTCTAATATCGCCATTTTTTATAGTCTGTCTGTTCCTTAAACATCCAAGAAACTTACTTGATTCATGAATTGGAGAGTGTATATCTATAATAGTTTATTTATTTATACAGTCATTTTTTAAAAAGGGCAGCATCTTCTGCAAGTAAAACACTGTTTTACCAGAGGACTCTTTATACACAGCTATTATGATATTTTATAAAAGCAAGGTATTCAAATACTAAGACATAATAGTAAATTATTTCATCAAACAATCAATTGATAATTCGATGATAAATTATGTTTTTTATGACGTTAGGTTATGAGGAAACCCTGATTATATACTCTCTTAGAGTGTGTTTTTTGTGTTGTTGTGTTTTTTTTTTTTGGTTTTTTTTTTTTAACTAAGATTTGTGTGCATCAGAGAGCAATTCAGAACATCAAAACCATTTACAGTGATTTAAATATTAATTTCAAGCCTACAAATTTTTTTCATCAGTATATTTTTCAGAGACGTCATGTATGAATCATTGAATTAATAACGTCACTGTTATTGTTGGACATCCAATTGATAGACTAGAATTGTTGACTCCGGTCTGTCTATAATTTTATAACTTTTTAAGCATGTATTATTCTTATATGTCCAGTATTATGATCCAATATTTGTATGAATTGTTGACAATGTCAATGACAATGACAGTGGTTTTTTTTTATATTCTCATGTCACCCTTGAAAGGGTATTGAAGAAAATCAGATCAAACAATCAAACTATTTTAATAATTAAGGTCATAAATAATTTCAATTAAGAGCTACTGTCTAAGAGAATCAGGCAGATTTGAAAAATATCGGAAGATGGGGGTCGGCGGATTTCTCTTATATTTTGAAGTTGTGGTATATACAGGGTATATCCTACGAAAATGATGTTAGAATTTTCCGTTCATAATTCCATTGATAGTGGGTTTTTCCATGGGATGTGTGCCAAACCTAGGTTAATCCATTAACTGTTTCAAATTTGTGGAGTGTCTTTTAATTTTTCGTCACCAGCCGCTTGAAATAGATAATTTCCGCGAAAAGCTTACAAAATTTCGTTTTTGACTGAGTTGTATATTTATTGTAAAAATATTCATATTCCACTGAAAAGGAATGGAACTGTTGTTGAAAAGCTCATTTTATCGTCTGAAAGGTTATCTATACGTTATTCCTACACATCTGCTCATCTTTGTACATGTAAACATACCTAGAGTACTCAATGGACGCCTCCAAGGGAAAGCTGGTCCCATGTATATATGCATGAATTTTTCACTCAAAGTAAAATGTATTTAGGATTTATGCCATTCGAACGAAACTTGCTGGATTTTTCCCATCTATCCTACTTCTTATCTGTATAGAAAATATTCAAAATTAATTTCTGGATCGTTCCATTTTTACTATAGGGGTGATGCCAACTTTTCCATTTTCAAGAAAATTTTAAAAATGCTCATTTTGGGTCATTTTGAGATTATTAGAGATTAAAACTTGATTCTCTCTTATTTAAACAAAACATGTTAAAATTGGCATATTTTAAAGCACAATTTTACAAAGGAAATTTTTTACAAGGTACAAATTACTCCATACTTTTGTAATCAGATAATGGGGGAAGCACTATGCAGGCACTCTGTGATCAAGTATCAATTCAAAATATATGTCAACTCATTGATTTTAGCGTGAGATGAATTTTAGATTCAATCAATGTGTTTTTTGTTGCTGTTTTTCAAAAAAAGAGAAAAATTGTTGTTATTTTTTAGGTTTATTTTTACTTATTACTCCACTCTCTCGAAATCGGATATTGCAATTAGCACTATGAAGGCACTATGCGACCGATTATTGATTAGAAATAGCTTAGGTCACTGACATTACCCTGATATGATTTTTGTTTTCTATTAACTTTTTTCTTTCTTTCGATTTTTCACAAAAATGTGAAAAGCATACTTTAGGCGTATTTTTACATAACAAAAACACATTTCTCCACACTATTAAAATCAGTTATAGAAAGTAACACTACAAAGGCAATCTGTGACAAAATATTGATTTTTTTAAAAAGCTTAGCTCATTAATATTATCCCGATATAAATTTAACTATCAACCAACGTTGTTTCTTTCAATTATTCCCAAAAAGTGAAAAATGGCATTTCTTAGGTATTTTCTTACATATTAACAAGTACACATTACTCCAAACTATTGAAATCAGTTATCGAAGTTATTCTGTGAAGGCACTCTGTGACCAAGTATTGATTCAGCATTGTTATGTCACTGATATCAAGACGAATTTATGTTACAGTTATTATTGAAATTACTGATGGGAATGGCGAAGCGGTTTCATGGCTTTTTTTTTTTTTTTTTTTTTTGAAAATGCTTCAATGGACTTGATCAAACTTTGAAATATGAGTCCAATTTGCCGACCCCCATCTTCCGACCCCTGCCTGATTCTCTCAAATAATAGCTCTTACTAAGAGCTATTATTTGATAAAGCCTTATAAAATCTATATCCAAACAAGAGTGTAAATCCCCCCTTTTTTTAAATTGACGTAAAATGATCTATTTCTTTAATTATGTTCGATCGGACCACTTACATATGATTATTTAAGTAAAGTTTGCCTTATAGAGAAGCGCATTCAATTCATGATCAATTATTTTTCTAATATTCTTTGCTTCTTTGCGCCCTTGGGCACTGGTATTTGGGATTGTATAATTTCTTCTTGATTTTAATCTCAACGCTCAGTCGATTACTTCCTCGGTGCATGTTTCTATTAGTTGCAATCTGACCTAAATGTATGGTAGAGTGAAACGGAAATTGAAGGCCAGGGGCGTAGCTGGAAGGGGGGGTCACATCCCCCACTCAAAATAGCCGTCGGCACAACAAAAAAAAGGAGGGAGAAAAAAGGGAGATGAAAGAGAAAAGAGAAAAGAGAAAAGGAAAAAGGAGAAAGGAGAAAGGAGAAGGAAAATGAAAAGAAAAAGAAAAGGGAAAGGAAAGAAAAACAAGATTAGAAAGAGAAGAAGGAAAGGAAAAGGGCAGGAAAGAAACAGAAGTAAAAACTGTCCATTTTTTCTCGCTCGCTTCGCTCCCTCGCAAAAACATTGGAAAGCTAATATTCTGGCAATAAGCGTCCCCCTTCGGCAATGGGCTTCAGCATCCCCCCCCCCCCCCCCCGCTCCCCAAAGGATTTTCAAAGTTCTGATATTCGGGCAACTACCACTTTATATTCAGGCAGCGAGATGCCAGAATATCTACATATTTTGGCAGCAAGGTTCCCAGATATTTGTGTAAATTTTCTATGTAACTTCTGTACATTTTCACTACGAAAAGTAAAAAAAAATCAGATATTAAAAAGTTGATATTCGGGAAAAAGACGTCAGCCCCCGCCCCCCCCCCCCCTTGCGAAAATGGGCCCGTACGATCAAGATCTCAACATGTGCGACTTTCTTTTATTATTATTTGGGGGGGGGGGGGGAGAAGATTAGGGTGCAGCACTTTTGTCGGAAAATTTGAGTGTCACACCCCCTCCCCCATTCAAAATGTTCTATCAACGCCCCTGTTGAAGGCTGTGATACAGTTCTTCTAGTGTCACGATGTTGCGGTGAAAATTTGTATTTTGATATGGCTGCCAAGCGGCTTCCCACCGGGGCATCGTGGTCCTTGCACAGTAGTGTGACTGTGAATGAGAATTATATCAACGTCTGCGAAAGTCGGCTCCTTTGAAATTCACCCCAAGTCGAAGTTTTCTAAAGAAAAGTAATTATTACATAAGCTTACTTTTTTCTGATTGCTATACGCCCCTGATTTTTTGTTTTTGTTTTGTTTTGTTTTGTTTTTTTGTTTTTTTTGTTTGTTTTTTTTTTCAATTGTCTTTCTTTGGTGTTTATCATTCATTGTTACGATGCATTTGAATTCTGATGACAATAATTCTATCAAGCTTTGCTTATTTTGTCAGCCGTTCTATATTATTTGCTTTTATATTTGCTTTGATAGCCAAACTATTCTTTTGTCCTCTATGAATTTTGTAAGTATTTTGACGATATTTTGTACTTATTCTTTCATTATTCTTTTTTAAATCTGCAAAAAAGGAAAAGAGAATCAATCAGAAAACCGAATTAGTCAAATCCAATCAAAACAAACAAAATGCGATTCAAATTTCGTTCGATTGCTCTGCTCCCTGGAATAAGCTTTGTTTCTTGTTCAATTTCACTCCAAGATGCAGGGTACGTAAATAGCACCATATATCGGGGTAACCTCGCTAGTCATAAGGACCGCTATTCATAAGGACTACTTTTTCATAAGGACCGCTATAACGCGTGACTAAATGAATAGCGGTTTTGTACGAATAGCGGTCCTTCTGAATAGCGAGTAAACCATAAAAAACTTACCTCGCTAATCATAAGGACATCCATTCATAAGGACCACTATTCATAACTACTCATAAGGACCCCTATTCATAACGCGTGTTAAATGAATAGCGGTTTTCTAAGAATAGCGGTTCTGATGAATAGCGAGCGGACCCCCATAAATCATTGTCGAAAATGGCTTTATCATGTAGACCTATCTGAATCTATAGGCGTATGGGCGAGGGGACTTTTGCGAGGGGAGGGTGGGGGGGGGGAGGCTTGTGTGAAAATGTACAGAAATTACATGTTTGGGCACCCCCCCCCCCCCTGCTGAATATGAGGATATGACGTGGTGGCTACCCCTTTATCGGAAATTTAAACATCCCGCCTCGCACGCCTATGTCTGAAATGAAAGATCATTCCCCTAAGGCTTACAGATGTGAAGAAAAAAGGTCAAAATAAAATTTCCTCACTATTATGCTTTATATTCTCAATTTGCTCGCTCACAAAATTTAGATATTGTAAAGGATTTTTTTTTCTGCTTTCGCACGGTAACTATACTGTATCATTATTATGATGAAAATATTGGAACACTGCAGAATGAAATACTTATAAACTGAGTGGGCCCAAACTGAATTTCCCTATGAGGAGAACAACAATTTCATAAATAATGGTTTAAAGAAAACACAAGCGTTTCTCGTGCTAGATCTTGGTAAAACCGTAAAAGCTTTATATTTAAACAGAAGATATTGCCACTCCCGATTCTAGGTGATGGCATGTTGTGTACAACACGCCCCCCCCCCCCCTTAATTACCAAATAAATAAATGTCCATCGAGCGATGAAAAGTGCCGTTTTAATAGGAGGAACAATGTTATATTCTTTTTTGCTTCTTTCTTATGTGCCCATTATACCAAATTATTCCCTTTGATGACCATAGAATGTGTTCCCTGTTCTAATTTGTATGGCAATATCTCCTTACTGTTAGCTTTAGTTGTTTAAAGAAATTTCAATTCTGAAAATGCACAAATCCCTAATCATAACGATAGCAGGTACCATTTGTGACCAGGCACCACAAAACTACCAAAAAGTCGCCAGATATGATTTTTTAGTTAAGGTCTGATTCCGAAAGAGGAGATTCTCAGCTTTAAAATGATATATAACTCATAAGCATTGGATGTTCCTAACTCACTGTACAAAGAGTAGAATGCACAGTCCCTCAGAATGTTACTTTTGAGAAATAAGGGTTTAAAGTTTGCAGTCTACTGAAGCACTCTGACTTGCAAGGTGTTGTGCTTAGGTTAAAAAAAGGAGGATTAGAACTCAATGAAAATTTCTATGAAGGGATTATCAGATTGTCCTAAAACGTGGCATACTAATTAGGCATATCCTGTTCATCATAGAGCATAAGTATCAATGCAAGAACTTACTCTGTTTAAAAGTTATAGGAGATCAAAATGAGACTAGTATTCAGGGTCATAAAAAAGAAAAGTTATACAACAAAATCCAGAGAAGACACACATTGCTCTGATAAAAAACTGTCAAAAATACCACTTTACATTTTTTGGTGCCTCCAAATTTTTAGATTACTTAGAAAAAAGTATGCTCTTTCAGGAAATACCCAAAACTGAAATTTGACCATGCCATCCAAAAACACATTGATTGAGCTCTAACTGAAAATCACACATTGCGACTTTTTGGTGGTTTTGTGGTGCCGGTCACATTTCATTTCAAGATAGCCTATTTCTATAGCTTCTCTATCAAAGATAACTCAACCATCCTATGTTTAATAATAAACTTATTTCTCTTGCTTATATGATTTTTTAGGTCACGATCGCATGTGATGACTAACTGGATTGTTACATTTCACTTTCTAAACAATGGGGCTCCTTATGTACGAATGGCTACCATTAAAGTATCTCATGAAAGAATATTATTTCTACTTCATGGACAATGAATAACTCTAGTCATAGAACTCATATTTATGTAATAAGTTGGTCAAATCAGAATGGACCGAAGCTGAATAGCAACAAAACTGAAGTTCTTCGTTTTACTAGCAAGTTTAGGAACATTGATGAAATTGACCACATGAATTATAGAAAATACCTTAGTTTGTCAGATTCAGTAAAATGGAAAGAATCCAAAATTCAGCGGCAATGCTTATCAGGAGAACTAAACGCAAAGAACATATAACCAGGCATGTTTTCTATCCTGATCTATATGTATTTCCTTTAAGCGCATAGGGACTTTCTTATGTAAGTGGTAAGTGCTATATAAGCATCGTTCATTATTATTATCATCATTATATTCTGGTTATAATAACCATTCATATAGAGGTTTTCTGGAACGCATAGTATATGACGGTATTATGCATTCAGCCCGTTTTTTTTCTTTGAATGATGAACTATCACTGGAAACATGGAACGACGTGTTGGCAAGTACTGAAGTTGATGATACATAGGATTTTTTGAAAAGTTCGTTATCATATCTTTTTGATAAATGTATCTCAAATACTAAAAAAAAGGGAAGATCAACCAAGAATAGAAAAAAGCAACAGTGGATAACAAAGGGTGGCTTTTGTTCGATAAAAAACGAAACAGATTGTATAAATACAGTCTCCGACACCCAGAAGACAATAACCAACAAAAATACAAATCCTATGGAGGAAATTGTTTTTATCTATTATCGTACTGTCTCGGAAAATGTATTTTGCTAAGCAATTTTAAAATTTAAAAGGAAACGTGGCATCTACATAGAAAGTGATCAACGAAGGCCTCCGAAAATAAAAGAATGTTTCTATAAGTGTCATATCACCCGTAATGATGATAAGGTTAGTTGATCCTAAATATATTGCCAGTTACTTTACTACATGGGGGGGGGGGGGGGGGGAGGGTAGGTCCTACTCAAGCCAAAAAATGACTCGAGTGGAGCGGACTTTATACAAATTCTAAGAAATCCTTGTAACAACTCATTATTCTTTAGGCCAACAATCAACATGGAAATCCTGAGTATTATGCATACTACTGTTTTATGAACCAAATGTTTTTGGACTGCAAGCAAATAAGAAATACTTAGGCTGTAGCCCTTCACTTTTAATACACTTATAATACACGATTGTAATCAAGCTATGTACACGTGATATATTGTATATACTCTATACCCGCGTTCAGACTATCCCCCCCCCCCCCTTTAGCGGGGGAAAGGGGAGAGATCTTATCTTTTTTACGACCGAGCGTCCATACTATGTTCGAATCCCCCGCTAGCCGGGGGACAAATCACTACTGTCTGTGCGTTAGGTTCTTTCGTCTCCACTTTTTGCGCATGCGCACTTATGATAAAAACAGGTGCGAGATATCGGATTACGAGCCAAGGTCGCTCTCCCATCCAAAAACCCAACATGTTTGGGGGGAGAGGGGGAGACGGCGAGAAGGCGAGCGTACACACTATGCGTTTGCCGGGGGATAGTCTGAACGCGGGGATAATACATTCAAATTTTGGGGCATCAAACAGCCTATGCATGAAGGCAAGTCTTAGCAAGTTAATATCTTCTCTTTCTTTTAAAAGAGTGAAGAAAAAAATCCATTATCCTTATTCATACCATCCTCCAAACATTACTATGTTTGGACCTCAATGTCAACGGGCCTTATGCTAATTGAGTACACCGTTTAATGCAATACCACTATCGGAATGCGAACAGTGTGTTTTGTGATATCATGCACGTCTTCTTTTGAAAAGCAGCTGGGCAAACAAAGCGTGACGATTGGGAGTAATCGCCGTAGATGGTGCTATTTGAATCACCTGTTGGACTAGTTTAAGGGAAATATCTTCGTATTTTTTTTGTTGTTGTTGTTTGTTTGTTTTTTGTAAGGGATGTATTTTTATTGTTCCCTGTTTTTTATCTTTTCATTTTTATATTGTTGTTTCGTGCTCATTAAAAAAAACAATACTTTATTATACCATTACATTAAAAAAACACCCCCAAAGTGAAGCCATTTTTAACCTATTTCAGCGCAAAAAGTATTTATTGCATTGTCAAGGTTTCGGATTCACTTTCTTGATTAATGACTATACTTCCTCATGTTTTGTTTGTTTGTTTGTTGTTGTTGTGTTGTTTTTTTTTTTGGGGGGGGGGGGTTGTTTTGTTTTGTTTTGTTTTTCTTTTACTGAACCCTTTCTCTAAATCCTGTCCTAAACTTAAAGGAGAATGAAACTCAATAAGAATTAGAAAATATCTTGAGAATACTCCTATTTGATTGCTCAGTAAGGAGAAAAATTTCTCTAAAGTTTGCAGATTCCTTGTTAGATATTCTCCCACGGGGGCTGCCATTTTGAAAAACTGTGATGTCTTAGTAGTACATGTCCATTTACCTGTTCACAATGGATATGGTGTTGCATAATAAATTACTATTGTACAACGACAGCCACAATGCAAAATGGCAGCCATCTTGGTACCCCAACTCTCGCATATAGGTGATGTTGTATGGAGCAGTTGTATGTAGGTCTTTGTCACTTCTTTGAAGAATAGACAAACCTTTGTCTGACCAAGCAACAACTTGTGTATGCCACATCCTGCTTAACAAAAGAAACTGCCTTCCCTATGAAACAGCTGAACCAAATCTCTCGACACAATTAGGTTATATGACAGGATAAAAATCCCTTCATTTGAATGTACATGAGTACAAAAATGGTCTATTATGATGAAATCCAGTGCCATGCATTCCACAGGCGATCATGAGTGTCATCGTAGCTAGTCAGTGGGAATCTCACAAATAACACTGCTTTAACATTACTTGGTAAAGAAAATGGCAGCCCCCATGAAATAATGTATAGCAAGGTAACTGCAACTTTTTGAGACATTGTTCTCCTACGTAAATAATCAAATAGGAATAATTTCAAGATATTTTTAACACGCTGACAATCATCTACATGATTATCGGCTAATGTTTGTTGCCTTTCATTCCCCTTTAAACCCAACGAATGCCCTAACCATTTGTGTATCATCAACCGAACATAGCACGAAGGATACATATAGTGGAGTAATTTTACGAAAATGACCTCACACAAATTGCAACAGAAAATATATCACCTGTTCTAGTCTCATGAATATGATATCTATAACATACAAAAAAGTCCTAAGGAATCCGAGTGGTGGAAAGTATTGAAAAATACCGAAATCTGTGGTAATCATTTTCCACTTATCGGCCATTATACGTAAGCACAAACAGTGTCAACTATACACATAGATTGTTCAACTCAGTTTCAGTTGGACACACCCTGATGCACATCCTTTTGTTGTGTGGTTGTCCAACAAAGCAGCATGTACCGTATTGTGCTCAACTTGAACCGAGTTGACCGAACTATTATGTTTGTATATCCGTGATTTTGAGCAACAGCTTACAAGGACGCCCTCTGATTAAAGCAAATAATTACATTTCAAAATAGTATGTTTCCATGTAACATAAGATGGAAATAATGACATATATTGCATAAGGGCAGAGAAGAGAGAAGGAAATAAAATGATGAAAGAGAGAGAGAGAGAGAGAGAGAGGAAGAAAGAGAGGAAGAAAGGGAGAGGGAGAGAAAATATGTATGTATCACATTAGTGTATATTTTGTCATATTTTTTGTTCAAAATATATGTACATTATTTTGCTCATTTATTACTTTGTATATTGAAAAGTAGGAAATAAATGTCTTTAAATTGAATTGAAAAAGAGGGAATGGGGAAACAAGAGGGGAAGAGTTAGATGGAATATATCAGTTTGTAGTACGAGGCTGTATGATGATTAAACATAACACTTCCTTTCAAAAAAAGTAAAAACTATTTACATCGAAAAATTAGCCGCTATCAAGCTTAATTTCCTTTATGTAACTTTATTGGGGAACCCTGTCTTGCAACCATAGATTATTCATGTGAATTTGAAGAGGGGTGGATTAAATGAGATATGGCATATTTTGCGGGGCACTCGTCGTTGCTAATAACTTCTTCTTTTTATCAAAATGGCTTTTTCCTGATGAACAAAAACAAACATATAAACAAAAGCAAAAGATATTATGCGGCAGTGAACACAAAAATGGAAATACTTCTTGGAGGGTTTTGGAAATTAAAAAATGGCACTTGCCGTCCTAAACTCTAAAACTTAAATTGTGAAAATCAACACTGAGAAGGCCAAGATCTGAAAATATCTTAAACATGCTGAATTTAACATTTGTAGTGTTAGATACAGCAAATGAATTGTGTGATACAACATGTTAAAAACGATATCCCCCTTTCAAATGTTGATTTAACACTTTATTTTCTTAGAATGCATTGTTTTTCAAGAGGACAGTGGCACCCTACTGATCATTATAGGGCAATTTAACTTGCCGCCAATGATTGGTATTATATTTTGTCTTTGTTTTTGTTCCCACCTGAAGCTTATTTTTCACAACCAAATCACTTAATCGAATCAATTTGTAGCCTATCTTACAATTTTATGAAATCATGAGTAGTTGGATTGTTAATGTTGCCCATATAGGATATGTTTGACTACTTTGTTGTCATTATTATTACCATCATGCATCCGTGCCAATGTTCATGTCGAGTAATACCAATCTATTGACCAATGTTCATTTAAATTTGAAAGTAATATGAAGGTTTCATTTTAAGTGATTCGTTAGTTAATAATCATATTATTTGACATTACTTACCAGTGCCAACATTTATGTTATGTATAGCAGCAATATGTACAAGTGTTACTTTAAAATAGTTTTTAAATCAAGAGACTGTTTACGTACTATTTGCATGATTGGTACGAATTATGATTTTGTGTTTGCGTATATGTATTCATCGAATAATACTTTAAGGTCATCGTACATAATATATTCAATTAATTTATGGATCTTAACTCAAGGCATAGGTCATCTAAAAAATCTTGTCAAGTAGTCACTAAATATCCCATTACAGTCCCAGCTCTCATATGTGTCGAAGTGTGAACGTGACCCTTCTCATGATGGCCCATAAAGATGGCAAAAAGAGAAATAGATAATCAAGAGACAGAGACAAAGAAAGAAAGAAAGTAATTTCCACCACTTGGATTTCTTAGGACTTTTTATGTAATAGAGGAGACCTTTACTGGTAATGCACAGGAGTCAGATTTTCTGTTGCAATTTGTGTGAGGTTCATGCCTTATTTTTCATAAAATGACTGCACTAATATAGGGAATTCAAAAACAGGGATGATTCTAATTATACAGTCAAATCATTTTTTTTTTGTATGTTTTATTAAAACAAATCAGGAGAATCACATATTTACAAAATTCGATAAATTAGAAAAAAAAAGGGGGAGGCAGACAAATGGGGGGTATAAACAGAAATAAAATATGAGGCAGCAAAACATTTGCAGATTATAGTAGGACGGGGAATACCCCGAGGACAAAAGCCACACCACAAGCCGACCATGCGCCCGAGGTCCCGTCCAGCAAGGAAAAAGCGAATCAATTTTTTTTACCAAACTGATATTGATTAATAAAAAACTGATAGATTTAAAATGATTCATTGGAAGGTTCTCTGAAGATTTTAGTCACAACAACAGGCATACTGGAGGGGAGGGGGTCGTCTACCAAGCCTAGGACTTTTTTTTCAATAACTTTAAATGAAATTATAAAATTCTTCAATCTGCTTTTTTAAGGTTGCCACGAGCAGTTCACAATATCACATCCGGGGGGGGGGGGGGGGGGCGTGTGGGCGTGTGTGTTTTTCGACTCTGTAAGACTGTTGCGACTTGAAGGTTGTTCAACCTCCTTTTTTTTTCTTCCTTCTGTAGGCTATTCCATTTCTGCTGTTCTCAGTTCACTCTATCACCCATTAAACCTGATTTCTATTCATTTTTATTTTTGGTTCCTATCTCTCTCTAACATCTCTTTGTTGATATCTGCACCCATTTCTCTCTCTCTCTCTCTCTCTCTCTCAGAGGTTTTTACAATTTGAGCACACAATTGTTCCTTGGTTTTAAAGTACGTATTTCACATGACAATTCGATTCCTTGCCTGGGATATAAAGCCCTTCTAGCCTCTTATCGTGTTTGAAGAGAACTACCGTAATGTCACCAATCTTGGCGCACCCTTGTAATACGGTTTCATTGCTGCAACGTCCTGTGTCAACTGCCCTAGACTCTGCGGAGCAAAATGAACAGATACGATTGGCGCTCAGATATTATACCAAAATAAATAAGGAACAACTATGCGGCGTTTCGCTCGCTACCGATCGCGCAGAAAATGACGGCAGGCAAAGTTCGTTTCCAAAGAGAATTATCCATGGGGCATTGTATGTTCTGCTAATTTCTATTTTTTTTTTTTTTTTTTTTTTGTAAAACAAGAACTTCCGCTTAAGCAGACTGTAACAAAATAAATAATATGTACCATATTTTCTGTTTTCGATGTAACAAAGCTTAAGTTCCATAGATGTTGGCCAGACAAATTTTCCATTCATTGTTATTATTATTTTGTTGTTGTTGTTGTTGTAGGAGTCTGTCGGATTACTCCTGTAAAAAAGGACGCCCTTAACCATGGGGACCACTATATACATCGTGGCCGCCCTTGCCGTCCTGGTGATTGGTCTTCAAACGCTTCAAGTATCAAGTAAGTCCTGCCTGTATTTAAAATTATATTGTATCTGTCTGTTACCTCATTCCTGGTCCTTTCCCCCTTTTTTATTAAAAAAAAAAAGTTAATCAAGCGTCAGCTATGTTAATAATAATTTGGTCATATTTACCAGGGTCCGCTCGCTATTCATAAGAACCGCGTTATGAATAGCAGTCTTATGAGTAGTTATGAATAGTGGTCCGTATGAATGGATGTCCTTATGAATAGCGAGGTAATTTGTCTATGGTTTGCTCTCTATTCAGAAGGACCAATATGATGGTAATTTGAACTTAAGTGAAGTATGCATATCGATATCATGAACAGAAAATGGAATTAAAGATCACGTGGAAAACGACAAAATGATGGGAAAATATATTTTACATAACAGTAAATTGAGGAGAGAAGATATAACACAAAATAATAGAATAAATAAACACTAATAAAATATTAAAAAATAGAGAAAAAACTAAATAAATATGAAAATTTAGACTTTATGTATGTTCAGAACGTTTTTTAATGGCGTCGTGATTTTTTGGAACGCCTCTTAAAAACAGCTTCCCCACGGTTACATGACGCAGTAAAGATTAGAGAATTTGCGCGCGGAGCGCGCGGCGAAATTGAAGTCTGACCGTGTAAAACCTTTTGTATTTCAATGTTTGGAAGGTTTCATTTCCCGAGTTTTGCATCAGATTTTCCTTACTTTATTTTACACCTCCGGATTTATGGGGGGGGGGGGGGGCAAAATGATATGTTTGCCTCCCCCCCAATTTTCTGGGGGGGGGGGAATCCCCCCTGCCCCCCAGGATCGACGCCCCTGAATCTCCAGATTACCCCCTTTGTAGATTTTAATGATATAACAGAATTTTTGTCCATTATACATTATGGGTAACATATTTTTTAATGTCCTCCTATGAAATAAATATCTTTTCCAGGATAAAAATTTTGAAAACGGATACTTTGAGTAATTTATGTACAAAACAAATGGGAAAGTTTTCCACGTATGATATCACGTATCAATGGCAATGCGAAAATTGTTATATTTTAGTGATCTCAACTTTCAAAAACTCATTACTTCTTCTTTTTTTTTTCCGATTCACAGATGGGATAGAGTAAACAAAGTTGTGAGAGAATATGAAAAGAACACAATTTATACTGAGCAGATTCCTAGGCTAGGTTATAAACACGTTAATGAACTGTTTAGGTATTGTCCTGGGTGATAATGCAAAAGTGTTTAAAGATAAAGGTGAGTTCTGGTCATGAATTTGAATTGTGAAAGAAACTGTCTCAAAGCATTTGGAAAAGGTTGATTATATAGCAAATAAGAATTTTTGTATATGCTGTAAGGTTTTGGAATCACCAAAAATAATAAGATATTGATTCACTCCTGCAAAGAGTCACATGCACTGCACACAGAAATGTGTATATGGGACTACACACAGAAGTTCGACCCGAACAATTCAGCTATTTCTTGTCATATTTTGAATTCGAGGGCATTTGAAGAGCAATCCTTTTCAGGGGACATATCTAATATGATAATCTTCCAAAGTAATGCCGCCTTGGCATCCGTTTCGGTCTTTTGCCCTAGCCCTGCCCTCGCGGCCTCTGCGAGCCAGCAGTATGCATCCAGTCAATACGCGCTCGTTACGCGTAATTTCAAAAGTAGATAACGAGATTTTTTTACTATGTTATACTGTGTTCTATTTCTTCGACAGTTTACTTAGGGATGACATAATCTGTACAGTATTAACTGTGTTCTTTTCATAATTTTTGACAGTTGTCTGCTGTGTTCCGTTTGTGAATCAAGTGAAATAAATCGTCAAACCAACCAACCATAATTATTAAGCAATCCAAGCCTATTTTCTATGAAAGGGTTACTTCCCCTTCGATTAAACGTCATAATTTGGACACAAAAAAACATTTGACTTACATTATTTATTTTATAAAGTCATTGGGAGTAAGCGTGCTTTCATTCTAACTGCAAGAAACTTTACGTGACTTCTAATTTGAAAAATGACGTTGAAATGGATTCAAGGACCCACAAAACGTTTTAAGCCATTGCCTATAGGAACTGGTTCATCCATGTATTAAGCCTATTGGACTTAGATAATTCAGTGGTCAACTGGTTAATTGAGGTATTATTAACGGACCTTACTGGGTAACCTGCTTTCACAGGTTGCATGTACAAGATAAACAACACTATTGCAGTTGGGTATCATCGCGCATATAGAATTGTATGTAAATCAGTTTCTGCTCAAGTTGCGCTGCTAAATATTTCTTTGAAGGGACCATTTAGATTTATGCAAATTGCCCAAAGTTACTTTTTGGGCAACAAATCGTTCGGACACCACATGGGACTAAGTAATTCTACATGCCAAACATTCAACGGATTTTTTTTAATTTTTTTTTTTTAAGGCTTTTAAAATGTCGAGTCGACTAGAGAACATTGTGATGAATCTTTATTCTTAAAAACACAATAGGAAAATGTGAACACCGAATGTCGTTTAATGAGAGCACAAGAAAATTGTTGTAGTATCTACTCATAACGCAGAAATGAAGTCAAGTAGAGACTGAAGTACACTGTACAATAATGTCAAAACTTTAATTATTGGCCATCATGCAACAACCAAAGCTCTCTTCCTCATCTTTCACTTGTTCAAGACTTAATTAAACAAGTAAATAACACTGAACACGACAATGGTGAAATTAAAATACATTGAAATAAGAGGGTAATGAGGAGGCGGATGAATAGACGATATACCATGTATACATAGCAAAAAAGAGAAAATGTAAAAAGAAAAGCTTTCAAGACGAGAATCGTTGATAGCAATCAGTATTCATCCTGCTGACTATCGCTTTGATTTTCCTGAAACAACATATTCAAACAATCTGAAATAGTTGGGTGAAATTTATCCAATATTTGGGAGTGCCACAACGGAGGAACTTGAAGGAAAATGAGTGCTACTTGTAAGTTTGAATCTGTATATACTTCAAACAGTTGTGAGAGAAGTAAGGTGTTCAAATATTACATAAATTGTGTTCAGCACCCGAATCAAATACATTGATTTATTTTTCACAGAATATTGGTTCCAGTGAATTGTCTATAATATTTTTTCTCCCCTCCCCCCCCCCCCGCAAAAAAAAAAAAAAAAAAAAAAAAAAAATGGCTTTGGTATAGTGCTAAAGCTCAGTCTATTTTGCAAGATAAATGGTAATGTTTTATGTACTATGTATTGTTGTCATCAAGGACCCCATGAAAGAACAACATTATTTTTTCTAATTCGGCTGAAATGGGCTATCCGCTGTATATGAATCTTGAATTATATTATGAATGTTGTTTATGTCATTGACTACAAAAAAAAATCCAAAAAAATCAAACAACAAACAAGCTCCTAATTACCCGTCAATATATTTGTTGATGAATTTCGAAAATTAATAATGGTACTGTCTATACATTGGTTTTATTCATCTTTTTAAAATTGTTGTTTTGTTTTGTTTTGTTTTGTTTTGTATTGTTTGTTTTGGGGTTGCTGTTTTTTGTTTTGTTTTTGTTTTTGTTTTTGTTTTTGTTTTGTTTTGTTTTGTTTGTTGTTGTTGTTGTTGTTGTTTTTTTTTTTTGTTTTTTTTTTGGGGGGGGGGAGTTTATGACCCGGATTGAAAGTTTAATCAAAATTATTTGCTTACTTTTCTGTACATTTACTTTCACCATTATGGATATTTCTAAAAGGCAGTTGAATATTGATATCATTTTAAGTCCAAAGGTCTGAGTCGGTAGAAATGTTTATTCCAGACAAGATAGAGAACCTCTTTCTTACTCTACTGATTGTGCAGGTATGTGTTCGACAAACTCAGATTGCTTAAATGGAGGGAATTGTACGAATTCTACTTGTGAATGTGTGGCTGGGTATACTGGAGACAACTGTTCGATGGGTAAGTCACATCTCATAAGAATATGTTTAAAGGTAAACTTGAGTAATTCTGGTTATGCATTTATAATGAGAGAGGAACTGTTCCAAAGCAATTGGGAAAGTAAGATTAGTTATACATAAACACATGTGTCTAGTGTGAGATTTGGGGATTACTGAATTGATAAGAAATTCACTAACTTTCCCCCAAATTGTTCTTACACTGCACACAGATACGAGCATATGGACCAGAGACAAATCTGGATGAATGTTCGGCCCAAACTTTTCAGCTTTTCTTGCCATATTTCAAATGAGGGCATTTGAAGAGCAATCCTTCCTAGGGGAAGAACTCAAGACTCCCTTTAAGGCATATAGTGCTTCTCCTGAATTGTCTACCATGCAAAGTTACGAGAAAAAACAAAAAACAAAATAAGTGCTTACTAATTTTTTCCTTAAAATTTTTTATGCGTCCGAAATATTTAACAGGTGAATAATAATTTCGATCGTAATGTTTTTTGTTATTTATTTTTAGGAGTTGCTGGAAATTCGCCCAATCCTCCTCACTGTAAATTTCAAATGTCAATTCAAATAATAATAATAACATAGGTTTTCCCGTCCAAATTCATATTTTTGACACTCAAATCAATTAAGGTGCATTCAAATTAAAGCATTATCGTCTTACGATCGATATCGGTCTCCAAATTCAAAATCCGGGCAATGTAATTCATTTGGAAACACGCGAGTTGATTAATGAGCATCCAAATGAATTCATCGGCAATATTACCGTAATGGCACCAGTCGTGGCGCGCCCTTGTAATATAGCTTCATTGCTGCAACGCCCTTTGTCAACTGCCCTATGTCAACTGCCCTAGTCTTACCGGAGCGAAATCAAAGGATGCGATAGCTAGCAGATATTTTACCAAAATAAATAAGGAGCAACTATTCGGCTTTGCGCTCGCTACCGATCGCGCAAAAATGATGGCAGGAAAAGTTTGTTTACAAAGAGAATTATCCACGGGGCTTTTTTTATGTTTTGCTAATTTTTTTTTGTAAAACAAGAACTTCCTCTTTAGCGGACAGAAAAAAAACAAAAGAAAAAAAAACAAACTTATGTACGATATTTTTTGTTTTCGATGTAACACATATGAAAAAGTTTAACCCTAAAACCGCGCAGAAAGTGCTACACGCAGCGAGAGTCCTCCTCTACACTAGTAGTGTAACCCCGGCGGCCGGCCCGGGCCGCGCCTGGGACGCGTGCAGGCTGGTGTGCGTGTGTGTAGCGCTCCCAGATATAACTATACCTGATTGGATGCAAAAAGTGCTACCGTTTCCTCTCGACGAATAAGAATCATTGTTCATGAACATAGAGCTGAAAATATCTATTTTCAGAAACCGTCCGAAGAAAATTGATACCACACTCCACTGATATTTGGCAGGCGATTGATTGCACCAACTACCCGCCAAAATAGGGGGAAATGGCACAATTTCCATTGACAAGCAGAAAAAGTTGAAATTCGAACGTAAAAAGTGCAACTCTTTCCTCTATTAGAATAATAGCAAATTTAGTATCATTTAAAGCAAAACAATTTGAACTTTCAAAAACCGTCCCAAGTTTTGTGAAAAACATGACTTATTTTACGTAATTACAGTCAATTCATCAAAAAGCGCTGTTTTAGATGTTCATTTCACGTGTTAAACGGGACTCGCCGGGGCGCATGGGGCATAATTATGAGCTTAAGTTCCATAGATGTTGGCCGGACAATTTTTTTTTTTCATTAAAAATACTTTGGAAATGGATTATCTTTCTTCAAAGTTAGATGTCTTGCTGAGAATGCCTATGCTCCAGTCTTGACGTGCCATTCCTACAACACACAAATCATGACGTAGCATCCCGACAAGCGCATTATACTAGTGCGCATGCACAATCCCCCCAAAGACAACGCGATAGCCAGATAGCTTCCTGGGTATGCTTTAAGTAGCGCGCCGTGTACTGAGTGATTTCTTTTAACGACAGAGTGATTTATCTTAGATTAATCCTTCCTTCGCAACAGGGGCGGATCCAGGATTTCGTATAAGGGGGGGGGGGGCACACAAATGCAGGATTGTCAACTTTGGGAAACTGCTTGGAGGGAGACCCATATTTTTTTGGTCTCGCCAGCCCTCCAAAAGTCGCTCAGTGGGGGGGGGGGGGGGGGGTTATGGGGTCCAGTTCCCCTCCATAATTCTCTGACAAGCAAAAAAAAAAAAAAAAAAAAAAAGGTTTTCGGGTCGAAAAGGGGGGCACAATCGCAAATAGGGGGGGGGGGCGCAATGCATTGTTTTCCCTCAAAGGGGGGGGGCACGGGCCGGGATTGCCCCCCCCCCCCTAAATCCGCCACTGCTTCGCAATATCATCTGCGAAGGGTGCGGCACCACTCGTGCAAAGTGTAGTCCACTGCCTGGACGGTTTTCAGTGAGCGCTCCGTGATATGCACTATACCTACCCTAGACGTTGATGGCGTTTGAGACTCGCACACATTTTTGAGTCCTGTTTGTTTTCGGGTAAAGTGGGGTTATCGCGGTCTGTGCATAGCGCGTGTACATACTACATGATTGTAGTAGCTGGCTTGCTTGCGTGCGATATGTTTTGTATGGGTCTGATATTAAGAAAAAAAAAAGAAAAAAGAAAGAAAGAAACGGCCAGAATCTGGACTAGCAAAGTGCGGCGACACTGGAGCAGCAGAAGCCCAACAGAAGCGCCACAGTAGCGTTCGTGCCGTAAAAGCAAGATGCAATATTTCGGGTGGATTTCATTCACAAGCATTTTCGGCATCGAATGGTCGGTGATTCCTAAATAACCGTGGTATTTTCTGAAAATTATGAATCTAAAACTGTCAAACCCCTCTATGACTGGTGCCATTACGGTATAACAATTTAGGCCATTCAGATTTTTGATATCGGTATTCGATTTATTTTAGGGGGGGGGGGGGATCGTTCACGTGCACACAAAGTCGTATAAACGTATTACGATTTCAAATTCCATGCACTTAATTTCGATGTTCGTACATTCAAATTAACACAGTAGGCCTGAGGAGCATATTTGGGCATTCAATTTCATTTTGGGGAATTCAATTTATTGATTCGTTCTTTTAGTTTCATGTTTTTTTGTTTTTTTTTAATCTCTATCATGTCTATATGTATGTATTTGCATGACGTGTGTATAAGATACATACTTGGATAGGATTGATTTGCCTCATAGGTTTTTCCAGCTCAATTTAGTAATTTGTTCGTTCAATTTAAATTCACCATAGTTGTGATTGCCACGGCAAATTGTCATTCGAATTCATTCTCGTTCGTTCAAATTCGTTATTCATGCAACAAGCTCTTCAAATGAGTCATGTCAATTTAAATAACGAGTACACGATTTGACGAATAGTCATTTACTTAAATTTTCTCTCGTTCGAAGCTGTTATAGTGCAAAATTTCTTTAAATGAGCCACCTAAGTTTACATAAAGAGCATGCAGTTTAAGGGATGGCATTCGAAATAATTTTCCCTCGTTCGAATTCATTATCCTTGCAAAAAAATTCAAACGAGCATAACATTTTAAAAAATAGCATTAAAAATTGGATGCCCATGGCCTCGGCTTTTCTCCGGTCATTCAAATTCATGAAAGGGCAAGCAAGTTTTAATTAATAGCATTAGATTTGATTTCCGTATGGTTTCCGCATCTTGCGTGTCGATGTGGGAATTATTCGTGGTAGCGTGAGGGAGGATGCAAACTTGACACAAAAGCTCGGAGATGACCGCTCAACGGCACGCATCTGTACGCAGTACTGCGGGGCAGTGCGGGAATAAAATGCGGCATAATGCCCCATTTACACTTGCAGGTATTATGGTCCCGCGCTTCCCTGCAGTACTGCGTACCAAAGCTTGACGCTGAGCGGACATGTTCGACTTTTTTTGTCAAGTCTGATTTAAGAATAATTTACGCCATATTTACGCCAATGTTAATCATTGTTCATGCATCAATTTGTCATGACTGTTCGGGATCGACTGGATTATTATAGTCAAGCATTGTATTTCCGAACAGGATTGTATTACCGAACGTGTACAGTTAAGTAAGCCGCATTAAAATGGCTTAAACTTTCATACGCGTGGGACTACGCGCATGTTTTCCGCACTAATTGACACAGATAACAAAGGGCAGCATCATAAAATGAGGCAAAAAAAAAAAAAAAAAAAAGGTAAATAATATCTTATTTTTACATGAAACCATCAAAACGATTAAATAATTGATTGAAAAATCCCTTATTCTGAAAAAATATCTCTATTTTCAATGAAACTTTAACCTAAAACTGCCGACTTCAAAGACCTCACGACCGATCCGTTCCTATCTAACGTTTAGAGAGAGAGAGTGATTACTGCATAACATGCATGTTTTTTATATATTGGCAACCCTCGATATAAAGCATGTTCGTGTAGAACGTGCTATCGACCTGCCGAACTACGAGTGGTAACAAAAAGTGTGTGCGTAATATTTTTGTTGATCAGACTGAGCATAATGAGGAAATTTCTCCCACAGTGGCACGTTCGGAAATACAATACCATTTTCAAAGGAACAAAACGCCGCGTCGTTGGGAAGGGGTTCGCTCGGAAGGGAATATCGTGTTAAATCTACTTTGTCTTTTTCAAATTCCATCAACTTCTTTTTCTGTAGGACTTTGAGCATTCATTTTGACAGATATTCGTTTGATATTTTATTTGCTATCGTTGATTTTCTGAAAAGTGTTCGGAAACTGGATCCACTAACATACAGTGTATCCTTTTTAATGAGGTTTTTGCATTATCTTTTAATCCGAAATGCTAGGAATGACACATTATACATGAGAAGAAGGATTTAAAAAATCGTTGTGCCATTCATGAATAATATTGTTACAGTCTCTAAATAGGGAAAGCAGTGTACATTCCCAATTACTTTTTTAATTTACAAATTGGCAATTTAATATACTTTTTTCCAAACTATGTAGGAGTGAAATAAGAATTATTGTTGCAAATTTGAGGAGAGAAAGCTGATCAATTGAAAACTTAAGAAAACTCTGAAGTGCAATGAGTTAAACAAAAAGACCACGTGTTTTGATCACATGTTGCACGTGCGTAGACTCTGCGGGAAGTATGCGTAACGAGTGCGCAGATTTGAGCAACTTATTCGTGAACTAGTCGTGAGCTAGTCCGGATCATGCGTGCCACTTTGCTGATGGCACGCCCTGGCATGAGTTTTACATTAGTTGCGTTGATACGATGACGGCAATTTCATAAAAAGGACCCCTTTTATTCATTTAATAACCATTTTTCTAGTCACTGTGTCAGCAGCAATTTTTATTGCGTATGTGGGACGTTTAAAATTACGGTGATGTCAACTTACTTGATGCGATCTGCTTAAGTTTATCATTAGGTAAACGATTTTAACTATATTATAATTATCATTATTGATAATAATTTATTATCATTATAACATATATTATCATAAATATTATTGTTATTCATTTTTTTATCATTGTCTTTTTAAATGAACAAAAAATAGTTGGTTGTACCGTTCCATCTCTTACGATGGGGTTGGAAGCAACTAATTGTACAGTTGGAGAAACAGTATCTGCGGCCACCAATTGCAGCTATACCTGTATGTCTGGCTTTACCATTAATGGAGCTGCTTCTGTGACATGTGGTTCGGATGGGAATTTCTCATTAGCTGTCCCTACTTGTGACGGTAAGAAACTTTACATCTATTATTCTATTAATAATGTTAACCAAATCCATCTTGATTGAACTCTCGCTGAATATTACGTGGTGCGACTTTTTGTGATTTTGTGGTGCGTGATCAGGTAAATTTTGAATCTTGAGCCTTGGATAGTTCTCTTTTAACTTATCTCTTAGCAGGCATATGTGAAAACATCTCTTGCGTAAATGGAACCTGTCACACAGAGGATGTGAGGTGTACTTGCCCTTGTGTATACAGCGGCGGATCGTCTTTCAAAGGGAGGGGGGTACCAGTGGCGTACCCAGGATTTTTTTACAGGGGGAGCAAATTTTGTCAACTGTGAAATTCTGCTTCGAGGGAGACCCGTATTTTTTTTCTTCTCGCCAGCCCTCCAAAACTCGCATGGGGGGGGGGGGGGGGGGTACTTGATGCGATCTGCTTAAGTTTATCATTAGGTAAACGATTTTAACTATATTATAATTATCATTATTGATAATAATTTATTATCATTATAACATATATTATCATAAATATTATTGTTATTCATTTTTTTATCATTGTCTTTTTAAATGAACAAAAAATAGTTGGTTGTACCGTTCCATCTCTTACGATGGGGTTGGAAGCAACTAATTGTACAGTTGGAGAAACAGTATCTGCGGCCACCAATTGCAGCTATACCTGTATGTCTGGCTTTACCATTAATGGAGCTGCTTCTGTGACATGTGGTTCGGATGGGAATTTCTCATTAGCTGTCCCTACTTGTGACGGTAAGAAACTTTACATCTATTATTCTATTAATAATGTTAACCAAATCCATCTTGATTGAACTCTCGCTGAATATTACGTGGTGCGACTTTTTGTGATTTTGTGGTGCGTGATCAGGTAAATTTTGAATCTTGAGCCTTGGATAGTTCTCTTTTAACTTATCTCTTAGCAGGCATATGTGAAAACATCTCTTGCGTAAATGGAACCTGTCACACAGAGGATGTGAGGTGTACTTGCCCTTGTGTATACAGCGGCGGATCGTCTTTCAAAGGGAGGGGGGTACCAGTGGCGTACCCAGGATTTTTTTACAGGGGGAGCAAATTTTGTCAACTGTGAAATTCTGCTTCGAGGGAGACCCGTATTTTTTTTCTTCTCGCCAGCCCTCCAAAACTCGCATGGGGGGGGGGGGGGGGGGGGGGGGGTACTTGATGCGATCTGCTTAAGTTTATCATTAGGTAAACGATTTTAACTATATTATAATTATCATTATTGATAATAATTTATTATCATTATAACATATATTATCATAAATATTATTGTTATTCATTTTTTTATCATTGTCTTTTTAAATGAACAAAAAATAGTTGGTTGTACCGTTCCATCTCTTACGATGGGGTTGGAAGCAACTAATTGTACAGTTGGAGAAACAGTATCTGCGGCCACCAATTGCAGCTATACCTGTATGTCTGGCTTTACCATTAATGGAGCTGCTTCTGTGACATGTGGTTCGGATGGGAATTTCTCATTAGCTGTCCCTACTTGTGACGGTAAGAAACTTTACATCTATTATTCTATTAATAATGTTAACCAAATCCATCTTGATTGAACTCTCGCTGAATATTACGTGGTGCGACTTTTTGTGATTTTGTGGTGCGTGATCAGGTAAATTTTGAATCTTGAGCCTTGGATAGTTCTCTTTTAACTTATCTCTTAGCAGGCATATGTGAAAACATCTCTTGCGTAAATGGAACCTGTCACACAGAGGATGTGAGGTGTACTTGCCCTTGTGTATACAGCGGCGGATCGTCTTTCAAAGGGAGGGGGGTACCAGTGGCGTACCCAGGATTTTTTTACAGGGGGAGCAAATTTTGTCAACTGTGAAATTCTGCTTCGAGGGAGACCCGTATTTTTTTTCTTCTCGCCAGCCCTCCAAAACTCGCATGGGGGGGGGGGGGGGTACTTGATGCGATCTGCTTAAGTTTATCATTAGGTAAACGATTTTAACTATATTATAATTATCATTATTGATAATAATTTATTATCATTATAACATATATTATCATAAATATTATTGTTATTCATTTTTTTATCATTGTCTTTTTAAATGAACAAAAAATAGTTGGTTGTACCGTTCCATCTCTTACGATGGGGTTGGAAGCAACTAATTGTACAGTTGGAGAAACAGTATCTGCGGCCACCAATTGCAGCTATACCTGTATGTCTGGCTTTACCATTAATGGAGCTGCTTCTGTGACATGTGGTTCGGATGGGAATTTCTCATTAGCTGTCCCTACTTGTGACGGTAAGAAACTTTACATCTATTATTCTATTAATAATGTTAACCAAATCCATCTTGATTGAACTCTCGCTGAATAATATTACGTGGTGCGACTTTTTGTGATTTTGTGGTGCGTGATCAGGTAAATTTTGAATCTTGAGCCTTGGATAGTTCTCTTTTAACTTATCTCTTAGCAGGCATATGTGAAAACATCTCTTGCGTAAATGGAACCTGTCACACAGAGGATGTGAGGTGTACTTGCCCTTGTGTATACAGCGGCGGATCGTCTTTCAAAGGGAGGGGGGTACCAGTGGCGTACCCAGGATTTTTTTACAGGGGGAGCAAATTTTGTCAACTGTGAAATTCTGCTTCGAGGGAGACCCGTATTTTTTTTCTTCTCGCCAGCCCTCCAAAACTCGCATGGGGGGGGGGGGGGGGGGGGGGGGGGGGGGGGTGGCGACAATTTTTTTTTTCTCCAGCCATTAAAAGTCGCTCAGTAGGGGGGAGGGGGGGTGAGATGTTTTGCTCCATAATTTTCTCACAAGGAAAAAAAAAGTATAAGTTCGAAAAGGTAGGTCCATATTTATTTTTTTCGTCTCGTCAGTCCTCCAAAAGTCGCTCAGTGGGGGGGGGGGGGGGGGGGAGGGGTGGTTGCAAAAAACAAACAAACAAACAAACAAAAACACAGCGCTCCAAAAGTCGATCCTTGAGGGGTATCAAATTTTATAGGGTCCATAAAGTTCGTAAAGGGGGGAAATTTATTTTTTCTGTCAAAAGTTGTCGGGGAGGGGTACCTTTGGGTACGCTAGTGGGGGGCACCAACAACAAAAAAATTGCCCTTTTTGGGTCATATCGAGACGTTGCTATACCCCTACTTTGTAACAATTAACTTCAACTTTTTGTTAATTTTTATCTCTACGTAGTTCTAGATAATTCTTCCGTATCATTATTGCAGCTGGTTTAATGGCCTGATGATCCATTGGCACGCAAGCTAAGCAAGCACACGGAAACTTTGATACATTTTCTAATGCACAAAACCATGAGTTGTACTATAGTTCAGGGCCCTTTTTATTTATTTGATAATAATTTTTCTAAAGAATGTGTCAGCATACATTTTTAATGTGGCGAAATTTTCCCATTTTGAATAGTGAAAAATTGCATTTTTATAGGCCAACGGTGTTCCAGCCTCTTTATTGTTATTTTCTTTAATCTTTGTTTTCAATTTTCAAAGAATTGTAGAAATTCAAATTTTTTTTTTGCTGGAAAGAGGACTGCGAAGTGAGGTCTGCATTCTCATCATAGATTCTACCGCTACACAGTCAATACATGGTGGCGGCACGACTAAAGCCCATCGCACACTATACGATCGGTCTGCGATCCGACTTCGGAGGAAAATGTAATAGCGTTTTGATCTAAACATTAAAACACATAGAATATTTTGACTGAGGTTCTGGATAGTCATATTGATCATATAATCGAATATACGGCCTATTTTGAGCTTTCTGGTCTGAGGAAAAGCCAAATCGCCGCCGAGTCGTAGTGACGTCAGAGTAGTCCTACGATTGTCTACGATTTGAAACTGATTTGGCCCTTGTTCCAGGTATAAGGCTGACAGTGCACCAAAACACAATGTTGAGTATTCATATTATTGTTCAAAACATGAAACAGGTAGATTTCATTTGTAAAAATGCCCATATTAAATGCTATTGCGATTTATTACCAAAATCGGATCGCAGTCGATCGTATAGTGTGCAGTGGGCTTTATGCAGTATGTCCTTAAAACGGAAACCCAAGTGTATGGGTAAATTACTCTATAATTCAACATTAATTGGGCAACTAAACAAGACCATGTGAATATATCCCGTTAAGATTTTTTTTTTCCTTGAGGGGGGGGGGGGGTGCTGAAAATGCCTTCTACAATACAAAAATATTTTAAATACCAAAAGAAAACAAAAATATACCGCGTATACAGGGCTGTCAACCCTCCCGCATTTGGAGGGAGACTCCCGCCACGACGCCGTTCATCCCGCTCTCCCGCCAAGCATGTAAATCTCCCGCTTTATGACCTCCAAACGTGTAAAATGATAGCTTGTCAGAGATTTTTGGACTTCAAAAGAGACCCCAAAAATTGGAGGGCAGGAGAGAGAAAAAAAAATCACGAATCTCCCTCCAAGCAGTTCCCCAAAGTTGACAGCCCTGCGTATATCACTTCCATATATAGAAGTATGATGATAGGACCGAGTTTAATTTCCAATTCATAATGCAAAATAGGAGGATTAAAGCTCCTTGATTTTCACAGAACTTAGTTCAAAAGATGAAGCATGTGTTGGAATCGAAATCTCCATTTGTTCCTCCCCCTTGCCCCCTTTGATTATGATAGAAAGAAACATCTGCCCACCACCCCCTCATTTGGCGCCTCTGGTAGGCAGGGTTTGTACAGTAATATCATGCGCTACTTCCTATATACAAGTATATAAAGTATATGTAAGGGAGCGCAGTAACCAAGTATGAACAAATATGTTTTGGAATGATGAAAGGATTCATTTTAGAGTACTAGCTGATCTATAAACTGCAAAAGTATTGGTCGAGAGGGAGGGGTGGGGGACTGCCCTCCCCCGATAAATAGGAGCATATATGCTCCTTACTCTCTCTACGGTAGACAGGGTTTCTAGTGTTAAGGGGTCAACCAGACAACCCGATCCATTCTACTTTTCTCATCGAAACATGTTCAACAAACTCCCTGATTTTGACTCTCCCCGTGTAACAATTACAAATCCACTAGTCCACTAACCCTATTCCGTCCTTCGTCACACTACCTAAGATACAACTCGTTGCCATAATGAGGTTGTTTTTGTTTTGTTTTTAGTTTTGTTTTTAAACGAATGGTGTATCACCTATCCCTGTAGAATATATTTAAAAACCTAAAAACAAATGTTTCAGTATTCATCTAAGTATACGTGTATTTTTGTATTTGATGCATTTCTAAGCTGTCTAGCTGAGAATGCCTATGCTCCAGTCTTGACGTGCCATTCCCACAACACACAAATCATGATGTAGCATCCCGACAAGCGCATTATACTAGTGCGCATGCACAATCCCCCCAAAGGTAACGCGATAGTCAGATAGCTATGGCAAGCCATCGGGGTCTACCTACGTCTACTAGTACCCGTACCCAGTAGACGTCACGTAAAACCAAACGGTACGTCACGTCTACTCGTTACGTGACGTGTACCCAATTTCGTGTACTCTGTCGTGACCTTACGTCACGTCACGTCTGTTCAATTACGTGTGCTTTGTTCAATACGTCATGTCTTCTTTGAAATGGTCTAATTCAAGGCTTTTTTTTTTTTTTTTTTTTTTTTTTTTTTAAATGAGACCGCTTCTATTCTCTACATAGGGGATGTGGGATATGAGAGTTTGGGAAATCAAATCCCGATTATCAGGATTCCCCTCTTTGTTATGAAAATGGATGGCTCTATCATGATCAAGTTCAGGGGTCGCTGAACGGGGGGGGGGGGGGGTGATCTATAAGCTAGGGAGTGCAGGCTTTCCCTCCACACACACACACACACACGCACACACACTCCTCTTTGCTTATATTAATAATAACATATTATGCTCTTACTCGTGCTCAACCTCCTGCCCCCACTTTTCAAACGCTCTGTGGCCCGTGAACTAATAATTATGATGTCTTTCCACGTATACCAACATCGTTTACAGGCCTAGCCAACTTGATATTAGGGTGCCCTACATGTATTTTATTTCAAGCCTTTTTTCAAGACATGTATACTGCGGTTTGTGGTCTATTATCTTCACTTTTGCATAAACTGAAAATGAGGGAAAGGTAACCGTTTTCATAATAGAAGATCGGACAGGCAATCACTAAAAAAGAAGAAAATGAAAAAAAGAAAATTACATTTTGTACTTGCATGATAGCCCTCATGCCCTCGAGTTTGGGGGCAAAAAACTCACAAGAAAACAGAAAAGGAAAATTACACGTAATAGTAATTTTCCAACGATGTACAGGCTTAATAAGCTTATTAGTGCTCTAAAATGCAAACTTTCATCATTTGAAAGAAATTTTCTTACACGGTCACCATCCTCCCTCGTGTATTGATGGACACAATGTAGCAGATGCTTGCTTCCATTTATCGGGGGAAGTATTTTTGCCCCCACTCCACGACAATTAAACTTACCATTGCGATCAGCTTTCTAGTACTTTAAAAGGTGAGGCTTCCTCATTCTAACCCCCCTTTTTCACTTCCGGCGCTACGCTCCAGGTGCCCCGGAAGGGTTCTAGCTTATTTTTTATTTATTTATTTATTATATTTATTTTTCTTTTGGGGGTGGGGCGAAACACTCTGAAGGCCCACCTCATAAGCTTACTACTTGCTCACAGCCCTACCCTACCCCCGCCCCCCCCCCCCCCCCCAAAGAAGCCCATGCCCCTATTTTTCTATACATACATATGTCATGTTATTTTGAAAGTGGAAGATTTAGAAATTTTATCCCCCCCCCCCCAAATTGCAAAATGTGAAGCACGCTTATCATCCATTGTTTTCCGTGGGGACACTCGTTTTTCCGTAGGTTAGTTTTTCCGAAGGTTCGGGTTATTTTAATACCTGAAAACTGAATTTTACACAGTATCCCCCTCTTTGACGGGGATCCGGGCCGCTATTTTTTTTTTTTTTTTTTTTTTTTGTCAGGACTTGCGGAGCCGGCCTCATAGTGAACTAATTCGGAGGCCGCATCACGGGAGGTGGGGGGGGGGGGGGGGGCTAGGGGGCTGCAGCCCTCCATGTTTACACACTTGAAATTCGTTTCATTATGCTTATTAATACCGTGGAATTCCAATAAAACTCTAAATCCCCCCTCCATTTAAAAAAAAAAATCATGCAATATATTTTGCACTTATAGAAACATCATTTACAGTGTTAACAAGCTTGATATTAGTGCGCCCTTAAAAAGGTTTATTGCAGGACTATATTTCTGAAAGCATGTCTGTTTCTGGTTTTATATGTGTTCATTGTTTTACTCGTTTTCCATAAGGGAATAAATAACAAGTAATCACAAGAAAAAAATAATCACATTTTGTATGTGCATAGGTACGTCGGTGCAGCCCTGTATTTTCCCCTCTGCCACTTTTTGTATCGTCCTATTAAAATACTCTCTTCGTCTATTGTTTTCCCTGTTCATTTATTCCCTTCCCGTCTTCTTCTGATTTCTCTTGCTTTGTTCATGTAAGGAAACGGTATAGTGACTCAAACAGTGTGGGGGGGGGGGGGGGGGTAATCAGAAGGACCCTTTCGATGGACAATCAAAATTTAGCTGGATTAGCCGGGGGGGGGGGGAATAACTGGATGAAACCTAGAGGACAAAGTTCAGCAAAACTCCCGCTATCATGAATGGCCATGCACTGCCAGACATTTTAAATTGCGGCAGATGCTCGGATGCCCGCCAGACGCCCCCACACCCTCCCTCACTGAGCGAGGTAGGCCTAGGTTGGAAAGGTATAAAACCCAATGCACTCTAGCAGAATAATATAGTCACGACTGTGTAATGTTACACGATATCTTAAATGGTTGCTTGTACCTGCCAAGTACCCCCCCCCCCAAAAAAAAAGGGGGGTGAATGGAGGAGGGCAGAATTAAATGGATCAGTAGGAGAACCTCAATATTTAAAAAAGTCAGGGGATAAATATCAAGCATGATTCCACGTATTACAAGTGACATCTGGATGACAGTGTTGGGCTACAACAGTGATAAGACCCCATGCCCCCCTCCCCCCTCTCGATAAAAGTGGTAATAATGATCGGCAGGGAAGGGCTGCCTGGTGAATTCCAGTCGTAAATGTTCATGATTGCAAGACAATAAATAGAAAGGGGTAGAAAAATAACGAAATGAAATAGGATGAAAATATGCAGCAGAACTCCCTCTATCGTAAGTGCCCACTGTAAGACATTGAATTTGAAATGGTGGGGGATGTCCGTCAGACGCTCCCGAATAAATGACCCAATCCCCATTCATTGAGATACGTCAACTGGAGGGTTATCAGGATGGGATCTAGTAGAAAGTATTCAAAATAAATTTACGTAATGTATTCTAATAAGTACCTTTCCCCTTCTGATAAGCGCACTTTTTTCGCCTTCTGAAGAGTGCACCTTTTCAAATCTGATAACTGCCATCTTATCTCTCTAATAACTATCCTTTTCTCCTTCTGATAAGTGCCCCTTTTCGAATCTAAATATTGTCCCGTTTTCTCTCTATTATATGCCCTTTTCTCCTTTGATAAGTGCATGTTTACTTCTGATAGGTGCCCCTTTTACCTTCTAATATGTGCCCTTTTCCTCTTCTCATAAGCGCCCCTTTTCACCTATTATAAGCGCTCCTTTCCACCTCTGATAAGAACCCTTTCCTCTTTTTATTATTGCCCCCTTTTACCTGTATTTCCAACCTTTTTTTTTTTTTTTGACAAAAAGAGCCATATCTAGCTACAAAGAATCGGTGCGGTTTTACAGGTACCCATATTACTACAACAGTGCAAGGCATCGGAGCTGGAGGCAAAAGGGGCACAATTCTTCTCCCCCCCCCCCCCCAGCAAATGATTTCTCATTCCGCTCGCTCGAATGTGCCAATAATTTACACCAAGTAAGTGCAGTATTTCTGAAAATGTCCCCATAACTCGCTCGCTACGCTCGCTAGCTAAATCAAGCAGATCGCATAAAGTATGTATATCGGTGTAATCCTAAAGAAAACGACTGGGTTAATGTATAAATTGAAAGATCATTCGACATTCCCCCAATTAGATTTGCTGTTGTCATTTTCATCATACATGTATATCGCTGTAAATAATGTATAACTCAAGGACTCCAGCAATAGAAAAGAAGTCCGAAATTTTTTGCTTGTTCGCTTCGCTTTCTCGCACATGAATCGTTAGACCATTACACACAACTGCGTGTCAGGGAAGTTGAAGTAGTGACCAGAGCAGCGTTTTATCAAACGGTCAAGTTCGCCGACATCCCATTGAAACGCGTGTATCAAAATTAACATGCGTTTCAATGGGATGTCGGCGAACTTGTACTTATGACGGTTTGGTGAAACGATGTCCAGAACCACAATAAAAAGGAAGAAGGTGATGCTTGATAATGACTATACTAATTAGACTGTAGGGTGATACCAATGTCACAAAATGGTCCTTTTTTCGCTTTATGTTCACCCCTTGTAGGTGCCCCCTTTTCCCAAATAAGTGCCCTTTTTTGCTGGTGCCCCCATCCTCACTTTGAAAGACGCTCCGCCGCCCCTGGCCTTGATACTATGACCCCACATATTGAAAAGAGCCACTGGCTGGCATCAAGTCTTGGGTTGTGCCCTACGAGTCGCCCCCGTGCTCCATGCTACCCCGCCCACCTCTGAGTGAACCGGTGAATTCAATTGATAGATACATATACTCAAGTCGTAGGTGGAAAGAAAATGACGGAGTGAGACCAAGTTACGGGGAAATGTCTGCCCAACACCCATGAATATGAATTGCACAAACAAGTAGCTAGATTAACCAGAATCGTAATGGTGGAGCAGCATATCGTAATAGTCCAAAAATGGGGGGGGGGGGGGGGGGGGGGGGTTCGCGGGTTCGCATACTCCATATAGGCATCTAGTGACCATTCATTATACACGGATTCTAACATTACCGGTATGTACAACGTGACTTCCTCTAATACTGCACTTTTCTTACTGATCCCCGTCCAATATTTTTTTTTTTTTTTTTTGGGGGGGGGGCGTTGGGGGTGGGCATTCTATGGCGTTTGGTAGGCACTTAACTTGTGGTACAGGAATGTCATAAACAGTGCTTATCTAGGGAATTATGGTGCCCGGGACAAAATATGAAACTGCCCCGCCCCTCCCTGATTAAAAAAAAAAACAAAAAAAACTGATATTAACCTCAAACACTTTGTGGAAATGAATTTGAGGCACTTTACCTTGGATAGTTACAGGAAGTTTTTAAAAACTTTCAAGATCCTAACGAAACATTTTCTGCGAATGAGCAAAGGGACCAAGCCAAACTTGAATCTTTCTTCATAATAAAATTTTAATTTTGTCATGAAAATATACTAAACATGGAATAAAATCAACAGACTACCTTGCTGCAGGAATAGGAGGTGAAAATCGCCCCAAAATTGGACTTACCTAGTTTTTTCCCTTTTCCTCCCCCTTTTCTCTTTTTTCTTAAATAGAGTGGAACTGCGGGGGGGGGGGGGGGCGAACGTCAATGTGCTCAGCCATTTGCGATGCTTCAAATTCAAGTCAGTGGCAACTCACTCGTGGTAATGAATGTACCTGATAAGGTCGCTCCCATGTCCTTTACAACATGAACCTGCCGGGGGAGGGGGGGGGGGGGCATAACCTTTACCAGATGACACGGGAGCCCGTCCGAAGGTACTTGTTTTTGATGCCGTTATGGGATAGAGGGGTCTGGCTACACGCACAGCGGAATGTTAATTCTTGGCCAAACCTGCGCACTCTTTGTCAGAAAATCATGGTTGAAAGGGTCACTCTATGAAATGTCGAAAGGAGTTTTCCTCACCAACCAGCCTAATTTGAAATACATAAAATAAATTACGAAGGGTGCAGGAGCGTCACCAGAGCGGGCAGTGACTTCTCATTTTCCTTAAATCTCTCTTTGCAAATTTTGAAGATTGAAAATACAAAAGCTCCCTACATTGCGAAGGGACTTCGATATCTTATTTAAAGGGGTAAAGGGGAGGGGCAAGTTACCCCCTTGAAAATTCTAGAAATAATAGGAACTTTCAGTAAAATGAGGAAGTTATATCGTTATAGTGAATAATCATCCAGTTAGTCTTTTAAAAGTTTGGATGAGCTATAGTTATGCAGGGGCCGCGAAGCATTTTTGAAAGTGGGGGGGGGGGGCTGATTTGATTTCACTTGAATAATGACAATCTCGCACCTTTTTTCGGGGAATTTATGAAACGTGTCTACTCAAACAAGTGTGTGTGTGTGGGGGGGGGGGGCTGCAGTCCCCAGCCCCCCCCCCCCCGGTTCCGCGGGCCATGTTATGGAATACACTCCTCCAACACAACTCGCCACTCCTGTGCTCCACTTCATTGCAAGGGAAGCCCCCAAGGGCCCCCTCCGGGTCCCCCCCCCCCCCGCTCTACATCTTTCTATAACCCCTTCCTCCCACATTCATTCCGGATGTATATTGCATTGTGTTATCCTCTGATTATCTTTTTAAAGACCCTCTCGTCTGATGACACACATCAGGTATTTCAAAAACTATAATTTCTCAGGGTTGGAGGAGAACTCTCTTCCACATCCACACCTAGGTGTATATGCAGTTTCCTACTATCAGTTTTCTTTCCAAACTAGTAAAATTCGTGCATCGTTTACCTCTCTTGGGTAATAATAATAAATGACATTGTTAAGCGCAATTAAGTATTCACGGAATACGCTATATAATTGTAACATATTTTATTATTATTATTATTATTATTATTATTATTATTATTATTATTATTATTTTTAATCTCAAAAATTTCTTGGGAGGTGAGAGATGAATCTAAGACGAGGACAATTACCCCCGCCGGAAAGTTATCCCCTAGCACAATTAGCCCTCGGTATCACAACGACAGCCTCCCTCCTCTCCACCCCACCCCCCCCCCCTCCCAAAGGGGGTGGGGGCACGGTTTTGTTCATAAGTACCTTCCCCCTTTCCCCTTCTTATAAATGCCCCTTATCACTTCCATTGAGCTGTGCCCACTTCCTCTTTTAATAATGCCCCCATCCTGCCACTATGCAATTTTAAAATCCCAGTGCCGTCACTGAACACTGAATTTCAAACTGAAAAGTGAAAATTCAGATACATTTATACATTTTTCTTTCTTATACACTGTTTTAAAAATGTTAAATGAATGGGGAAAATTGAAATAACAGACCAATAAAAGTTTGAATAAAATCTGATGAGAATGTTATTAATTTTTTTTAAAGTTGTAATCAATCAAACACAATTTGGCAACCGACTCCGTGACGTATCTTGTAAGGGCCCATCCCATTTGCCATGCAGAACTAAAAAAAAAAATATTTTCTGCTTTTATTTAAATCAGCTAAATACCAGGGTGAAATTTCCCTTTCATGTAACTATTTGCGAGAGACTAAAAAAAAAATTGGCCTCTATGTTTGACTGAAAGGTTTTTTTTTAAGGTCTACATGACTGTTCTTTACAATAAGGCATAAGCTATTGATTTGTTTGTTTTAAGTTATTATCATAGTTTATCTCAGTGAATAATATCAAGGACTTTCAAATTAGCTCTCAGACTGTTGGGCTCGACACGTGCCCAGGCCTGTCATAGAAGCCGAGGAAAGGGGGGGGGGTGGGGGTAGGGGGGCAGAGAATATTGGGGATTTGTAGTTCCTTGGCTTTGCTCCCTTGCAGATTAATATAGATGCAGTGTTTTTCTACTTATGACTTTTGACAAACATGGCGCGGTATGAATGGTCACTATTATTATTATTTACAAATCCCGTCTACTACAAGGCCCACAAATGGAATGGGTAACACCGTCTTTCCGCCCACTCGCAAGGAAAAATAATGTGACATAAATCATTTTACAGTTAAACAATGGAAAATATTTATATTTTCTAGTGCTCTAATTTTTTGTTTCTTACTCGGTCTCTTCACCATTCCCTTGCATATTAATGAGGTAGTGTTTCTAAAGACTGTTCTGTAGAAACACGGTTCAAGTCAAGGCCTGGGAAGTAAGGGGCAGGGGCTATACTCAATTTTCCCCCGCCCTTAGCGAAACAAGAACCTATATTGCACTTAATAATTTGCAGTAAACAATGAATAAGCTTTCCTAAGGGGTAAAAAGTATAACGTTTTATGGAGTTCAACAGCCCAAAATATCAATAATCTTACCAGGTAGCTATAAGCTCCCTCTTATTTTCCTGTATGTCTCCGGGCAGCCGCGTGGGGCTGGGGGGGGGGGCACTTTCCTCTTTTATTGGTCCCCCCCCCCCCCCATGACAATAAATTTTGCTGTATCGCGAAAAAAAAAAAAATTTAGTGCTCTAAAATAAAGAGGCAAAATTTCACCATACCAAAACCAAAATTTTCTCACAAGTCATGGTTCCCACGCTCCGTTACATAATACACTGGTAATGAAACAGCACTGGAAACAGTGCTTTTGTTGATAGAAACCCGGTGGCGTAAAAGGGAGGGGGCAGAAGTTTAACTCTATCAATTAGTGGACTACAAAATAGTTTTGCCCCCTCCAAAACACACACAAGACCATAATTTTGCAGTATGGTAACATTGAAAAAAATTTAAATGTTTTCAATAGATGAAGTACTTATCATTGCGTACTATAGAAACTCAGTCTACATGCGAGGCCACGATTTTGTGGGACAGAGGCTCGATCTCTTGTATATAAAAAGGGGTAGGGGAGAAGGAGGATCGATGCTGCTGATGATTTAAACATCAATTGATTGAACATAATACGTACATTACCATGGCGGCGTAGCCGGGGTTCGGCAAGGGGCTCGATGGGCTCTCAGCCGAGTTCCGAAATCAAGAAAAGTGTCCTTGCTGTGACAAAAGAAAATCTTCTGAGGAACAAATGCCCCTCCTGTCAATTGCCAATCCTGTGATAAAATTGTCCTTTAATTTATCTGATTTAGACTGCTTCACTGAGAAAATGATTTCTCTTAATTTATAAAAGGTATACAATTGTTTGCGTGTGTTCTTGTTCCATCCCAGCAACAGTCACCCCCCCCCGCCCCCTCCCTGTATAATACGAACATTCAGTCTTTAAAAAAATAATTGTTTTAATGAATACATTGAATTTATCAACAGTCTAACTAACTAACTAACGCCTTTGCGACTAGAATATTCATTAGGCTTGTGTGACATTGACAGCCGATACACCCCCCCCCCGGCCTTAGTATAGGCCCTATGGCGAAATTTAGTTGAATCTAGCTCTGCCTCCACATGGATTACAAATCTCCTATGATTTTTCAAAGTTCAAGTATATAATGCCAAGGAGTGTAACAACCGATGAAGAAGATTTTTTTCTTTAATCGTTAAGAAAACAAACCGTTTGTTTTATCATTTACTCATCATGATTTTACACTACTTTTTCTTCTTCTTCTTCTTCTTCTTCTTCTTCTTCTTCTTCTTCTTCTTCTTCTTCTTCTTCTTCTTCTCCTCCTCCTCCTCCTTCTTCTTCTTTTCTTTTCTTTTTTTTTGGGGGGGGGGGGGGGAGGGGGTTCACATTTTTTTCGCCGGGGAGGGGGGAGGAGGACGAGGGTGTCTCGTTTCAATTATTATAGCAGATAACTCCTTGGTTATAGCATGGGAATGTATTAATGTAACTAGGATTCCCTGGTTATAGCAAGGATAGGTAAGCCATCTCCCCATTCATGTATTATACCCCTTATGCACTGGATATCAGCTGGTTAATCCTTGGGTAAACAGGCGGCCTTCCAGTGGTCATGACAACGAGTTCACAGAGGTCATGACCCTTAATTGCACAACAGTAGCAGAAGTTTGTATACTTTGTATGCACTATATAGCTTTGACTATATATAGTAAACATGAGCTGTACATGTGGGGAGTTCTCCTAATCTAAATCATCAACTTGTTTCTCTTTCCTCCGCTCATTACATGGTATTTATGAATAAACTTTATACATTAATTTTATTATGACAAATTTTTTATGACGGTAATAAAAATATTAATATTAATAATAATAATAATAATGATGATGATAATTATGATAGTAACAATCATAATAATGAAATAAAAATGAGTAGTAGTAGTAGTAATGACAATAATAAACCAACTCCGCACGGTTTATACTTTACTTTGATTTCTGTTAGTTTGCTAAAAAGAGTGTAGGCCTACTACTACTACTCTAAAATTTATAGGACGACTAAATAATCAGTCACCAACAGAAATATATCAAACACCCTGAGTCCCTGCCAAGCCCTATACTTCCCTTATTGAACAATATTATTAACGTACATGGTTTGCTTTATTGACAAAAAAAAAAAAAAAAAAAAATCCTAGAAATAGACTAACTCTTAGCTGACGTCACGTAACGACCAGAGCACACGTTATTGTATAGACGTCACGTAATGACTAGTCAAGGTACACGTTACCTAAATGACAAAGCACACGTTACAGTAACTGACGCTTCTGAACCCTTTGGCCACCTATGGCCGGAGGGGTCAGGAACGTCTGTAAAAGTAAAGTACACGTACCCTTAAACACACGTGACGTGATGACCAAAAACAGTACGCGTACTGAATACTGGCTTCTGATTTGTCAATATAGGTACGTGTATCGAAAATCAAGTACGCGTGGTGAGTAGACGTAAGTAGACCCCGATGGCTTGCCATAGATAGCTTCCTGTGTATGGTTTAAGTAGCGCGCCGTGTACTGAGTGATTTTTTTATTTAAAGACAGTGATTTATCTTAGATTAATCCTTCCTTCGCAATATCATCTGCGAAGGGTGCGGCACCACTCGTGCAAAGTGCGGCGACACTGGAGCAGGAGAAGCCCCGCAGAAGCGCCACAGTAGCGTTCGTTCCGTCAAAGCAAGGTGCAATATTTCGGGTGGATTTCATTCACAAGCATTTTCGGCGGTGGCGGATTTAGGGGGGGGGGGCAATCCCGGCCCGTGCCCCCCCCCTTTTGAGGGAAAACAATGCATTGTGCTCCTCCTATTTGCGATTGTGTCCCCCCCCCCCCCCTTTTCGACCAGAATTTTTTTTTTTTTGCTTGTCAGAGAATTATGGAGGGGAACTGGACCCCATAACCCCCCTACCCACTGAGCGACTTTTGGAGGGCTGGCGAGACCAAAAAAATATGGGTCTCCCTCCAAGCAGTTTCCCAAAGTTGACAATCCTGCATTTGTGTGCCCCCCCCCCCTTATACGAAATCCTGGATCCGCCCCTGATTTTCGGCATCGAATGGTGGGTGATTCCTAAACAACCGTGGTATTTTCTGAAAATTATGAATCTAAAACTGTCAAACCCCTCCATGACTGGTGCCATTACGGTATTACCATTTAGGCCATTCCGATTTTTGATATCAGGATTCGATTTATTTTAGGGGGGGGGGGGAATCGTTCACGTGCACACAAAGTCGTATAAACGTATTACGATTTCAAATTCCATGCACTTAATTTCGATGTTCGTGCATTCAAATTAACACAGTAGGAGTGAGGAGCATATTTGGGCATTTTGGGCTTTTACTAAAAGAATGAAAGAAAAAAAACTAAAAGTTTTAGTTTCATGGTTCCCGTATGTATGTATGTGTTGTGTGTACGTGTTTGTGTGTGTGTTTTTGTTTTTTTTTGTTTTTTTTAAATCTCTATCATGTCTATATGTATGTATTTGCATGTGTGTATAAGATACATACTTGGATAGGATTGATTTGCCTCATAGGTTTTTCCAGCTCAATTTAGTAATATGTTCGTTCAATTTAAATTCACCATAGTTGTGATCGCCACGGCAAATGGTCATTCGAATTCTTTCTCGTTCGTTCAAATTCGTTATTCATGCAACGAGCTCTTCAAATGAGTCATGTCAATGTAAATAAGGAGTACACGATTTAACGAAGGGTCATTTAGTTAAATTTTCTCTCGTTCGAATTTGTTATAGTGCAAAATTTCTTTAAATGAACCACCTAGGTTTACATAAAGAGCATGCAATTTAAGGGATGGCCATTCGAAATAATTTTCCCTCGTTCGAATTCATTATCCTTGCAAACAAATTCAAACGAGCATAACATTTTTCAAAATAGCATTAAAAATCGGATGCCCATGGCCTCGGCTTTTCTTCGGTCATTCAAATTCATGAAAGTGCAAGCAAGTTTTAAATAAGTGCATTAGATTAGATTTGATTTCCGTATGGTTTCCGCATCTTGCGTGTCGATGTGGGAATTATTCGTGGTAGCGTGAGGGAGGATGCAAACTTGACACAAAAACTCAACGACAGGCACTGCAGTACTGCGGGGCAGTGCGGTAACAAAATGCGGCATAATGCCCCATTTACACTTGCAGGTATTATGGTCCCGCGCTTCCCTGCAGTACTGCGTACCAAAGCGTGACGCTGAGCGGACATGTTCGACTTTTTTTGTCAAGTCTGATTTAAGAATAATTTACGCCATATTTACGCCAATGTTAATCATTGTTCATGCATCAATTTGTCATTCATTTTCACGACTGTTCGGGATCGACTGGATTAGTATAGTCAAGCATTGTATTTCCGAACAGGATGGTATCTATCAAGACATGACCTAGCTTCTACAATACTCAATAATTCAAAGACTAAGAGAAACACAAATTTACCGCGTATATCACCCACATACATAGAAGTATGACGATAGGACCAGGTTTAATTTTCAATTGATAATGCAAAATATGAGAATTAAAAATCCTTCATTTTCACAGAACTAAGTTCAAGAGATGAAGCATGTATTGGAATCGAAATGTCCTTTTTTCCTCCCCCTAGCCCCCTTTGATAGAGGGAAACGTGTGCCAACCCCCAACCCCCCGCCCCCTCATTTGGCCCCTCTAGTAGGTATAGGGTTTGTACTGAGATATCATTCGCTGCTTCCTCTTGTTCTGCTACATCTAATGATACATTTCTGTTAGGGGAAAATGCAGTAAACTGTTCGTCTACAGATACTGCAGGGAACACTGACACCTGCCTTTTCTATGTTACAGTAACAGGTAATAAGCTAACTTGGTTATGCTACATAGAACTCGTATCTCCCTAATTTACAACTTGTTGCTGTCATGGCTTTGTTTTTCCTTTGTTTTGATGTTAAACGAATGTTAAGTAAATAGCGCTTCAAAATACATTACAAAAAGGACGTTAATACAAATGGTTCAATATTCATCTTACAAGCAATAATGTATTTTTGGATATATTTTTATAAAGGCATATATGTATTTTAAGACAAAGATAAATAATCGCAGAGGACTTATGTGTTTTATTGAAGGTCCCAGAGCCCCATCCCCAAAGAAAAATGTATACAATTAGAATATATAAAATTAACCCCAAATAACTTTACCCAGCATTCTACACGTTAACTGTTAGGTATTTTAAGGCAAATAATGATAACATATAAGATTGACGTGTGGTACTCAAGTTGGACTTGATTTCCGCGGAAGCAGCTGTTGTCTAAGCATGTGCGTTTTTCATGTGTACACGTTCAGCGAAAGCCGAGACGCGATAGTGGAATTATCGCGATCGCATTATCGCTTTTTCGGCTGCATCCTATGTGCTGCGCTGGGGCTGAAAAACACTCGACTACGAAAGGACCCAACACTTCTAAATCTCTACAGAAACAGAAATTTAATGTACCCCCATACATATAAGTATGGAGATAGGACCGAGTTTAATTTCCAATTATTGATGATGCAAAATAGGACAATTAAAAATCCTCGTTTTTCACAGAACTGAGTTCAAGAGTTGAAGCATGTAGTGGAACCGAAATCTCTATTTGTTCCTCTCACTTACCCAATTTGATAGAGGGAAACATCTCCCCCCCCCCCTTCCTTTGGCGCCTCTAGTGGGCAGGGTTTGTACGGTAATATCATGCGCTGCTTCCTCTATACAAGTATATGAAATATATATGTTAGGGAGCGTAGTAACCAAGTTAGAATAATTATGGTTTGGAATAATGAAACGGCAGAGTAAAAACGCTGTTTAAAAGGTTGTTTAAAACTTACACAACCTGTTAAATATTTAAACAAATTGTTTACAATATGAACTGTACAACGGATTGTTCACTTCATAATGTAAACAACTTGTTTGCATTTTTAAACATCGTGATCTCTGTGGGTGCATTTTATAGAGTACTAGAAATCTGATCTATAAACTGCAAAGAGGGGGGGGGGGGCAAAAACTGCCCTCCCCCGATAAATGGGAGCTCCTGTCCCTTGCTCTCTCTACGGTAGACAGGGTTTCTGTGTTAAAAGGTCAACCACAGAACCCGATCATTCTACTATTCTCATCGAAACTTGTTCAACAAACTCCATGATTTTGACTCTCACCGGGTCACAATTACAAATCCACCAGGACCAATAGCATTCTGTCCTTCGTCACACTACCTAAGATAGAACTCATTGCTATTATGAGGTTGTTTTTGTTTTGTCTAGCTTTGTTGTTAACGAATGGCATATCACCTATTCATCTAGAATAAATTAAAAAACCTAAAAACAAATGTTTCAATATTCATCTCATAAGTATACGTGTATGTTTTTTTTTTTATTTGATGCATTTTTGAAAAGGCACCTTTTTTAAACAAAAACCATTAATTTCTGATGACTTTTGTTTCCGAATTGGAAGAATCATAAAACTTCCTGGTCCATGCGTTGTCTAACCTTACTTGTCATGATTGTCTCTTTTATTCATATGAGGCGACATAAATTATTTCAAGAGCTAACAAATTCATATTTTGATAATTTTTATAATGTTTTCAGATAATGAAGCGCCTAATTTGAATTGCCCAAACATTAATTAAAATTTTAATTATATAATATAACTTCTTGGCCAATTTCATTCACAGTTCTTACTTAATTCTCATTGATTTTTTTGGTGATTTTTTTTTAGTTTGTTGTTTTGTTGCTGGTTTTTTTTTTTTTTTTTTTGGGGGGGGGGGTTTTGGGTGGGGGGTATTTAAAACGGTCTGCTTAGTATACTCAGACAGCTAATAGATTCATACTTTGATATTTTTTCTGATGTTTTCAGATGATGAAGCACCTTCTCTGAATTGCCCAAATGTAACTAATTCTACGGGTATGGGGCTAAATTCCTCATCCAGCGTCATGTTCGACCCAACTGCAACTGATAATGTGGATGCAGCTCCCGCTGTGACTTGTTCTCATACAACAAGTGATACATTCTTTATAGGGGACACCCCTGTAAACTGTTCGTCTACAGATACTTCAGGGAACACTGGCACCTGCCTTTTCTATGTTACAGTTACAGGTAATAACATAACTTTGTTATGCTTTATTAATCACGTGTCTACCAAAGATAAAACTTGTTGCTATTTTGTGTTGTTTTTTTTTTATTGATTTGATGTCTAACAAATTGTACCTCACCCATCCATGATTTTTTTTTTAAAGAATATATATAAAGAAAAATGGTCAAATTTGATCATATAAGTATAATTGTTATCAGATTTTTGTTTACATTCCTTAAAGGAACCTTCTTAAGGTTAAAACAAACGCCATTACTTTTCTTGGAATAATGTACTTTATTTCGCTTTTAAGTTTAAATTTCAATAATCACATTACTTCTTGGTAAATCCTTTGTCTGTCCTACTTCTCATTGGTTTTGTGTTCATTTCTTTGAAATCGGTCTACGTTGCATATTCGAAGAGCTTATAGATTCATATTTAAATAATTTTTCTTTAAAAAATTAAAACAATCGTGTTTATTTTTCCTGTTTATTAGATGATGAAGCTCCTTCTCTGAATTGCCCAAACATTACTAATTCTACGGATATGGGACTAAATTCTTCATCCAGCGTCATGTTCGACCCAACTGCAACTGATAATGTGGATGCAGCTCCCGCTGTGAATTGTTCTCTTACAAATAGTGATATTTTCTTGATAGGGGACACCCCTGTAAACTGTTCGTCTACAGATACTTCAGGGAACACTGGCACCTGCCTTTTCTATGTTACAGTTACAGGTAATAGCCTAACTTTGTTGTGCTTCATACAACTCGTGTCTACCAAAGATAAAACATGTTGCTATATTTGATTTTCCTTTGTTTTCATGTTAAACGAAGGGTTCATCAGCTTTCCCTTTTGAAATAGAATTCAAAATCAAAATCAAATTCATGAATAAAAAGTCATGTTATAAGTATAATTATGTGCTTTATCTAAATATTGTGTTAAAATTTTAATTATATAATATAACTTCTTGGCCAATTTCAGTCACAGTTCTTACTTCTCATTGATTTTTTGGTGTTTTTTTTTAGTTGTTTTGTTGTTGTTTTTTTTTTGGGGGGGGTATTTAAATCGGTCTGCTTAGTATACTCAGAGAGCTAATAGATTCATACTTTGATATATTTTCTGATGTTTTCAGATGATGAAGCACCTTCTCTGAATTGCCCAAATGTAACCAATTCTACGGGTATGGGGCTAAATTCCTTATCCAGCGTCATGTTCGACCCAACTGCAACTGATAATGTGGATGCAGCTCCCGCTGTGACTTGTTCTCATACAACAAGTGATACATTCTTTATAGGGGACACCCCTGTAAACTGTTCGTCTACAGATACTTCAGGGAACACTGGCACCTGCCTTTTCTATGTTACAGTTACAGGTATTAGCCTAACTTTGTTGTGCTTCATACAACTCGTGTCTACCAAAGATAAAACATGTTGCTATATTTGATTTTCCTTTGTTTTCATGTTAAACGAAGGGTTCATCACCTTTCCCTTTTGAAATAGAATTCAAAATCAAAATCAAATTCATGAATAAAAAGTCATGTTATAAGTATAATTATGTGTTGTTCTGTTTTCAATCTAAATAATCAATTTCTTTCAGCGGAATTATGTGCTTTATCTAAATATTGTGTCAAAATTTTAATTATATAATATAACTTTTTGGCCAATTTCATTTCACAGTTCTTACTTCTCATTGATTTTTTTGGTGTTTTTTTTAGTTGTTTTGTTGTTGTTGTTGTTGTTGTTTTTTTTTTTTTTTTTGGGGGGGGGGTATTTAAATCGGTCTGCTTAGTATACTCAGAGAGCTAATAGATTCATACTTTGATATTTTTTCTGATGTTTTCAGATGATGAAGCACCTTCTCTGAATTGCCCAAATGTAACCAATTCTACGGGTATGGGGCTAAATTCCTCATCCAGCGTCATGTTCGACCCAACTGCAACTGATAATGTGGATGCAGCTCCCGCTGTGACTTGTTCTCTTACAAATAGTGATATTTTCTTGATAGGGGACACCCCTGTAAACTGTTCATCTACAGATACTTCAGGGAACACTGGCACCTGCCTTTTCTATGTTACAGTTACAGGTAATAACATAACTTTGTTATGCTTTATTAATCACGTGTCTACCGAAGATAAAACTTGTTGCTATTTTGTGTTGTTTTTTTATTGATTTGATGTTTAACAAATTGTACCTCACCCATCCATGATTTTTTTTAGAAGAATATATATATAAAGAAAAATGGTTAAATTTGATCATATATGTATAATTGTTATCATATTTTTGTTTACATTCCTTAAAGGAATCTTCTTAAGGTTATAACAAACGCCATTACTTTATTTGGAATAATGTACTTTATTTCGCTTTTAAGTTTAAATTTCAATAATCACATTACTTCTTGGTAAATCCTTTGTCTGTCCTACTTCTCACTGGTTTTGTGTTCATTTCTTTGAAATCGGTCTACGTTGCATATTCGAAGAGCTTATAGATTCATATTTAAATCATTTTTCTTAAAAAAAATTAAAACAATCGTGTTTTTTCCCCTGTTTATTAGATGATGAAGCTCCTTCTCTGAATTGCCCAAACATTACTAATTCTACGGATATGGGACTAAATTCTTCATCCAGCGTCATGTTCGACCCAACTGCAACTGATAATGTGGATGCAGCTCCCGCTGTGACTTGTTCTCTTACAAATAGTGATATTTTCTTGATAGGAGACACCCCTGTAAACTGTTCGTCTACAGATACTTCAGGGAACACTGGCACCTGCCTTTTCTATGTTACAGTTACAGGTAATAGCCTAACTTTGTTGTGCTTCATACAACTCGTGTCTACCAAAGATGAAACATGTTGCTATATTTGATTTTCCTTTGTTTTCATGTTAAACGAAGGGTTCATCACCTTTCCCTTTTGAAATAGAATTCAAAATAAAAATCAAATTAATGAAAAAAAATTCATGTTATAAGTATAATTATGTGTTGTTCTGTTTTCAATCTAAATCATCAATTTCGTCACTTATGTGCTTTATTCAAATCATATGTTAAAATTTTAATTATAATGTAATGAAAATTTATTTATTATTATAATATATCTTCTTGGCCAATTCATTGACAGTTCTTACTTCTCATTGATTTTTTTTTTTTTTTTTTTTTTTGGGGGGGTGGTATTTAAAACGGTCTGCTACGTATATTCAGAGAGCTAATAGATTCATACTTTGATATTTTTTCTGATGTTTTCAGATGATGAAGCACCTTCTCTGAATTGCCCAAATGTAACTAATTCTACGGATATGGGGCTAAATTCGTCATCCAGCGTCATGTTCGACCCAACTGCAACTGATAATTTGGATGCAGCTCCCGCTGTGACTTGTTCTCATACAACAAGTGATATATTCTTAATAGGGGACACCCCTGTAAACTGTTCGTCTGCAGATACTTCAGGGAACACTGGCACCTGCCTTTTCTATGTTACAGTTACAGGTAATAACATAACTTTGTTATGCTTTCTAGAACTCTTGTCTACCAAAGATAAAACCTGTTGCTATTTTGTGTTGTTTTTTTCATTGAGTTGATGTCGAACAAATTGTACCTCACCTATCCATGATTTTTTTTTAAAGAATATATTTTAAAATGGTTTAATTTGATCATATAAGTATAATTGTTATCATATTTTTTTTTTTACATTCCTCAAAATAAAAATCAAATTCAACTTGTTGCTAAATTTCATTTTGCTTTGTTTTGATTTTAAACAATTTCTTTTCCTTTAGAAATACATTTATTTAAATACCATGAAAACTATGGTGCAAAATCTATCTTACAAGTGTTATTATGCTGTTTTATTCTGTATGAACATTCCCTAAAAAGCACACATTCTGATCTTAAAACATACACTAGCAGTTTCAGATTTATATGTGCTTTATTTAATTCTTCTTTTTTTTTTTAAACTGGGAAAGTCATATTACCTCTTCGGCAATTTATTGCCTCTGCTTACTTGTCATGATTTTGTGTCTCCTTTATTCATAACTGTCAGCTAAGCGGTTTCCAAGAGATAATAGATTTCATACATTCATATTTTTTCTGATGTTTTTAGATGAAGAAGCACCCGCTCTAAATTGCCCAAATGTCACTGATACTTCGGATATGGGACTAAATTCTTCATCCAACGTCATGTTCGACCCAACTGCAACTGATAATGTGGATGTAGCTCCCGCTGTGACTTGTTCTCTTACAACTAGTGATATATTCTTGATAGGGAACACCCCTGTAAACTGTTCGTCTTCTGATACTTCAGGGAATACTGGCAACTGCCTTTTCTATGTTACAGTTACAGGTAATAGCCTAACTTTGGTATGCTTCATACAACTCGTGTCTACCAAAGATACAACTTGTTGCTATCATGGCTTTGATTTTCCTTTGCTTTCATTTTGAACGAAGGGTTCATCACCTTTCCCTTTTGAAATAGAATTCAAAATAAAAATCAAATTCATGAATAACAATTCATGTTATAAGTATATTTATGTGTTGTTCTGTTTTCAATCTAAATTATCAATATCTTTCAGTGGAATAATGTGCTTAATTTAAATCTTGTGTTAAAATTTTAATTATATAATATAACTTCTTGGCCAATTCATTGAAAATTCTTACTTCTCATTTTTTTTTTTTTTTTTTGTTTGTTTGTTTTTTTGGGGGGGGATTAAAAACGGTCTGCTTAGTATATTCAGAGAGCTAAAAGATTCATACTTTGATATTATTTTCTAATGTTTTCAGATGATGAAGCACCTTCTTTTTTTTTTTTTTTTTTTTTTTTTGGGGGGGGGGGGGTATTTAAAACGGTCTGCTTAGTATATTCAGAGAGCTAATAGATTCATACTGTGATATTTTTTCTGATATTTTCAGATGATGAAGCACCGGCTCTAAATTGCCCAAATGTAACTGATACTTCGGATATGGGACTAAATTCCTCATCCAGCGTCATGTTCGAACCAACTGCAACTGATAATGTGGATGTAGCTCCCGCTGTGACTTGTTCTCTTACAACTAGTGATATATTCTTGATAGGGGACACCACAGTAAACTGTTCGTCTACAGATACTGCAGGGAACACTGGCACCTGCCTTTTCTATGTTACAGTTACAGGTAATAACCTAACTTTGTTATGCTACATAGAACTCGTGTCTCCCAAAGATACAACTTGTTGCTATATTTGATTTTTCTTTGTTTTCATGTTAAACGAATGGTAGATCACCTTTCCCTTTAGAATTCGAAATAGAATTCTAAATAAAAATCAAATTCATGAATTAAAATTCATGTTAAAAGTATAATTATGTGTTGTTCGGTTTTCAATCTAAATTATCAATTTCTTGTAGTGGAATTATATGCTTAATTTAAATCTTGTGTTAAAATTTTGATTATATAATATAACTTCTTGGCCAATTCATTGACAGTTCTTACTTTCATTGACTTTTTTTTTTCGGGGGGGGGGGGCGTTTGTAAAACGGTCTGCTTAGTATATTCAGAGAGCTAAAAGATTCATACTTTGATATTATTTTCTGATGTTTTCAGATGATGAAGCACCTTCTCTGAATTGCCCAAATGTAACTGATACTTCGGATATGGGACTAAATTCGTCATCCAGCGTTGTGTTCGATCCAACGGCAACTGATAATTTGGATGTAGCTCCCGCTGTGACTTGTTCTCTTACAACTAGTGATATATTCTTGATAGGGGACACCACAGTAAACTGTTCGTCTACAGATACTTCAGGGAACACTGGCACCTGCCTTTTCTTTGTTACAGTTACAGGTAATAGCCTAACTATGTTATGCTTCATACAACTCGTGTCTTCCAACGATACATCTTGTTGCTATATTTGATTTTGCTTTGTTTTGATTTTAAACAAATGGTAAATTCTTTTTCCCGTAGAAATAAATTTATTTAAATGCCATGAAAAGTATGGTGTAAAATTCATCGTACAAGTGTTATTATGCTGTATTATTTAGTATAAACATTCTTTAAAAAGCACACATTCTGGTCTTAAAACATAGAACATTCTTAATGTGTTTATTTTATTTTTATTTTTTGAAACTGGGAAAGTCATATTACCTCTTCCATAATTTATTGCCTCTGCTTACTTGTCATGATTGTGTGTCTCCTTTATTCATAACTGTCAGCTAAGCGTTTTCCAATAGATAATAGATTTCATACATTCATATTTTTTCTGATGTTTTCAGATGATGAAGCACCGGCTCTAAATTGCCCAAATGTAACTGATACTTCGGATATGGGACTAAATTCCTCATCCAGCGTCATGTTCGACCCAACTGCAACTGATAATGTGGATGTAGCTCCCGCTGTGACTTGTTCTCTTACAACTAGTGATATATTCTTGATAGGGGACACCACAGTAAACTGTTCGTCTACAGATACTTCAGGGAACACTGGCATCTGCCTTTTCTATGTTACAATTACAGGTAATAACCTAACTTTGTTATGCTACATAGAACTCGTGTCTACCAAAGATACAACTTTTTGCTATAATTGATTTTGCTTCGTTTTCATGTTAAACGAATGGTACATCACCTTTCCCTTTAGAATTCGAAATAGAATTATAAATGAAAATCAAATTCATGAATTAAAATTCATGTTAAAAGTATAATTATGTGTTGTTCTGTTTTCAATCTAAATTATCAATTTCTTGTAGTGGAATTATATGCTTAATCTAAATCTTGTGTTAAAATTTTGATTATATAATATAACTTCTTGGCCAATTCATTGACAGTTCTTACTTCCATTGACTTTTTTTTGTGGGGGGGGGGGGGGAGGGCGTTTGTAAAACAGTCTGCTAAGTATATTCAGAGAGCTAATAAATTCATACTTTGATATTATTTTCTGATGTTTTCAGATGATGAAGCACCTTCTCTGAATTGCCCAAATGTAACTAATTCTACGGATATGGGACTAAATTCGTCATCCAGCGTTGTGTTTGATCCAACGGCAACTGATAATGTGGATGTAGCTCCCGCTGTGACTTGTTCTCTTACAACTAGTGATATATTCTTGATAGGGGACACCGAAGTAAACTGTTCGTCTACAGATACTGCAGGGAACACTGGCACCTGCCTTTTCTATGTTACAGTTACAGGTAATAACCTAACTTTGTTATGCTACATAGAACTCGTGTCTCCCAAAGATACAACTTGTTGCTATATTTGATTTTGCTTCGTTTTCATGTTAAACGAATGGTACATCTCCTTTCCCTTTAGAATTCGAAATAGAATTCTAAATAAAAATCAAATTCATGAATTAAAATTCATGTTAAAAGTATAATCATGTTTTGGTTTGTTTTCAATCTAAATTATCAATTTCTTGTAGTGGAATTATATGCTTCATTTAAATCTTGTGTTAAAATTTTGATTATATAATATACCTTCTTGGCCAATTCATTGACAGTTACTACTTCCATTGACTTTTTTTTTTTTTGGGGGGGGGGGGCGTTTGTAAACCGGTCTGCTTAGTATATTCAGAGAGCTAATAAATTCATACTTTGATATTATTTTCTGATGTTTTCAGATGATGAAGCACCTTCTCTGAATTGCCCAAATGTGACTAATTCTACGGATATGGGACTAAATTCGTCATCCAGCGTTGTGTTTGATCCAACGGCAACTGATAATGTGGATGTAGCTCCCGCTGTGACTTGTTCTCTTACAACTAGTGATATATTCTTGATAGGGGACACCACAGTAAACTGTTCGTCTACAGATACTTCAGGGAACACTGGCACCTGCCTTTTCTATGTTACAGTTACAGGTAATAACCTAAATTTGTCATGCTACATAGAACTCGTGTCTACCAAAGATACAACTTGTTGCTATATTTGATTTTGCTTCGTTTTCATGTTAAACGAATGGTACATCACCTTTCCCTTTAGAATTCGAAATAGAATTCTAAATAAAAATCAAATTCAGGAATTAAAATTCATGTTAAAAGTATAATTATGTGTTGTTCTGTTTTCAATCTAAATTATCAATTTCTTGTAGTGGAATCATATGCTTAATTTAAATCTTGTATTAAAATTTTGATTATATAATATAACTTCTTGGCCAATTCATTGACAGTTCTTACTTCCATTGACTTTTTTTTTTGTAAACCGGTCTGCTTAGTATATTCAGAGAGCTAAAAGATTCATACTTTGATATTATTTTCTGATGTTTTCAGATGATGAAGCACCTTCTCTGAATTGCCCAAATGTAACTAATTCTACGGATATGGGACTAAATTCGTCATCCAGCGTTGTGTTCGACCCAACGGCAACTGATAATTTGGATGTAGCTCCCGCTGTGACTTGTTCTCTTACAACTAGTGATATATTCTTGATAGGGGACACCACAGTAAACTGTTCGTCTACAGATAGTTCAGGGAATACTGGCACCTGCCTTTTCTATGTTACAGTTACAGGTAATAGCCTAACTATGTTATGCTTCATACAACTCGTGTCTTCCAACGATACATCTTGTTGCTATATTTGATTTTGCTTTGTTTTGATTTTAAACAAATGGTAAATTCTTTTTCCCGTAGAAATAAATTTATTTAAATGCCATGAAAACTATGGTGTAAAATTCATCGTACAAGTGTTATTATGCTGTATTATTTTGTATAAACATTCTTTAAAAAGCACACATTCTGGTCTTAAAACATAGAACATTCTTAATGTGTTTATTTTATTTTTATTTTTTGAAACTGGGAAAGTCATATTACCTCTTCCATAATTTATTGCCTCTGCTTACTTGTCATGATTGTGTGTCTCCTTTATTCATAACTGTCAGCTAAGCGTTTTCCAATAGATAATAGATTTCATACATTCATATTTTTTCTGATGTTTTCAGATGATGAAGCACCGGCTCTTAATTGCCCAAATGTAACTGATACTTCGGATATGGGACTAAATTCCTCATCCAGCGTCATGTTCGACCCAACTGCAACTGATAATGTGGATGTAGCTCCCGCTGTGACTTGTTCTCTTACAACTAGTGATATATTCTTGATAGGGGACACCAAAGTAAACTGTTCGTCTACAGATACTTCAGGGAACACTGGCACCTGCCTTTTCTATGTTACAGTTACAGGTAATAACCTAACTTTGTTATGCTACATAGAACTCGTGTCTCCCAAAGATACAACTTGTTGCTATATTTGATTTTGCTTCGTTTTCATGTTAAACGAATGGTACATCTCCTTTCCCTTTAGAATTCGAAATAGAATTCTAAATAAAAATCAAATTCATGAATTAAAATTCATGTTAAAAGTATAATCATGTTTTGGTTTGTTTTCAATCTAAATTATCAATTTCTTGTAGTGGAATTATATGCTTCATTTAAATCTTGTGTTAAAATTTTGATTATATAATATACCTTCTTGGCCAATTCATTGACAGTTACTACTTCCATTGACTTTTTTTTTTGTGGGGGGGGGGGCGTTTGTAAACCGGTCTGCTTAGTATATTCAGAGAGCTAATAAATTCATACTTTGATATTATTTTCTGATGTTTTCAGATGATGAAGCACCTTCTCTGAATTGCCCAAATGTAACTAATTCTACGGATATGGGACTAAATTCGTCATCCAGCGTTGTGTTTGATCCAACGGCAACTGATAATGTGGATGTAGCTCCCGCTGTGACTTGTTCTCTTACAACTAGTGATATATTCTTGATAGGGGACACCACAGTAAACTGTTCGTCTACAGATACTTCAGGGAACACTGGCACCTGCCTTTTCTATGTTACAGTTACAGGTAATAACCTAAATTTGTCATGCTACATAGAACTCGTGTCTACCAAAGATACAACTTGTTGCTATATTTGATTTTGCTTCGTTTTCATGTTAAACGAATGGTACATCACCTTTCCCTTTAGAATTCGAAATAGAATTCTAAATAAAAATCAAATTCATGAATTAAAATTCATGTTAAAAGTATAATTATGTGTTGTTCTGTTTTCAATCTAAATTATCAATTTCTTGTAGTGGAATTATATGCTTAATTTAAATCTTGTGTTAAAATTTTGATTATATAATATAACTTCTTGGCCAATTCATTGACAGTTCTTACTTCCATTGACTTTTTTTTTTGTAAACCGGTCTGCTTAGTATATTCAGAGAGCTAAAAGATTCATACTTTGATATTATTTTCTGATGTTTTCAGATGATGAAGCACCTTCTCTGAATTGCCCAAATGTAACTGATACTTCGGATATGGGACTAAATTCGTCATCCAGCGTTGTGTTCGATCCAACGGCAACTGATAATGTGGATGTAGCTCCCGCTGTGACTTGTTCTCTTACAACTAGTGATATATTCTTGATAGGGGACACCACAGTAAACTGTTCGTCTACAGATACTTCAGGGAACACTGGCACCTGCCTTTTCTATGTTACAGTTACAGGTAATAACCTAAATTTGTCATGCTACATAGAACTCGTGTCTACCAAAGATACAACTTGTTGCTATATTTGATTTTGCTTCGTTTTCATGTTAAACGAATGGTACATCACCTTTCCCTTTAGAATTCGAAATAGAATTCTAAATAAAAATCAAATTCATGAATTAAAATTCATGTTAAAAGTATAATTATGTGTTGTTTTGTTTTCAATCTAAATTATCAATTTCTTGTAGTGGAATTATATGCTTAATTTAAATCTTGTGTTAAAATTTTGATTATATAATATAACTTCTTGGCCAATTTATTGACAGTTCTTACTTCCATTGACTTTTTTTGTGGGGGGGGGGGGGCGTTTGTAAAACGGTCTGCTTAGTATATTCAGAGAGCTAAAAGATTCATACTTTGATATTATTTTCTGATGTTTTCAGATGATGAAGCACCTTCTCTGAATTGCCCAAATGTAACTAATTCTACGGATATGGGACTAAATTCGTCATCCAGCGTTGTGTTCGACCCAACGGCAACTGATAATTTGGATGTAGCTCCCGCTGTGACTTGTTCTCTTACAACTAGTGATATATTCTTGATAGGGGACACCACAGTAAACTGTTCGTCTACAGATAGTTCAGGGAATACTGGCACCTGCCTTTTCTATGTTACAGTTACAGGTAATAGCCTAACTATGTTATGCTTCATACAACTCGTGTCTTCCAACGATACATCTTGTTGCTATATTTGATTTTGCTTTGTTTTGATTTTAAACAAATGGTAAATTCTTTTTCCCGTAGAAATAAATTTATTTAAATGCCATGAAAACTATGGTGTAAAATTCATCGTACAAGTGTTATTATGCTGTATTATTTTGTATAAACATTCTTTAAAAAGCACACATTCTGGTCTTAAAACATAGAACATTCTTAATGTGTTTATTTTATTTTTATTTTTTGAAACTGGGAAAGTCATATTACCTCTTCCATAATTTATTGCCTCTGCTTACTTGTCATGATTGTGTGTCTCCTTTATTCATAACTGTCAGCTAAGCGTTTTCCAATAGATAATAGATTTCATACATTCATATTTTTTCTGATGTTTTCAGATGATGAAGCACCGGCTCTTAATTGCCCAAATGTAACTGATACTTCGGATATGGGACTAAATTCCTCATCCAGCGTCATGTTCGACCCAACTGCAACTGATAATGTGGATGTAGCTCCCGCTGTGACTTGTTCTCTTACAACTAGTGATATATTCTTGATAGGGGACACCAAAGTAAACTGTTCGTCTACAGATACTTCAGGGAACACTGGCACCTGCCTTTTCTATGTTACAGTTACAGGTAATAACCTAACTTTGTTATGCTACATAGAACTCGTGTCTCCCAAAGATACAACTTGTTGCTATATTTGATTTTGCTTCGTTTTCATGTTAAACGAATGGTACATCTCCTTTCCCTTTAGAATTCGAAATAGAATTCTAAATAAAAATCAAATTCATGAATTAAAATTCATGTTAAAAGTATAATTATGTGTTGTTTTGTTTTCAATCTAAATTATCAATTTCTTGTAGTGGAATTATATGCTTAATTTAAATCTTGTGTTAAAATTTTGATTATATAATATAACTTCTTGGCCAATTTATTGACAGTTCTTACTTCCATTGACTTTTTTTGTGGGGGGGGGGGCGTTTGTAAAACGGTCTGCTTAGTATATTCAGAGAGCTAAAAGATTCATACTTTGATATTATTTTCTGATGTTTTCAGATGATGAAGCACCTTCTCTGAATTGCCCAAATGTAACTAATTCTACGGATATGGGACTAAATTCGTCATCCAGCGTTGTGTTCGACCCAACGGCAACTGATAATTTGGATGTAGCTCCCGCTGTGACTTGTTCTCTTACAACTAGTGATATATTCTTGATAGGGGACACCACAGTAAACTGTTCGTCTACAGATAGTTCAGGGAATACTGGCACCTGCCTTTTCTATGTTACAGTTACAGGTAATAGCCTAACTATGTTATGCTTCATACAACTCGTGTCTTCCAACGATACATCTTGTTGCTATATTTGATTTTGCTTTGTTTTGATTTTAAACAAATGGTAAATTCTTTTTCCCGTAGAAATAAATTTATTTAAATGCCATGAAAACTATGGTGTAAAATTCATCGTACAAGTGTTATTATGCTGTATTATTTTGTATAAACATTCTTTAAAAAGCACACATTCTGGTCTTAAAACATAGAACATTCTTAATGTGTTTATTTTATTTTTATTTTTTGAAACTGGGAAAGTCATATTACCTCTTCCATAATTTATTGCCTCTGCTTACTTGTCATGATTGTGTGTCTCCTTTATTCATAACTGTCAGCTAAGCGTTTTCCAATAGATAATAGATTTCATACATTCATATTTTTTCTGATGTTTTCAGATGATGAAGCACCGGCTCTTAATTGCCCAAATGTAACTGATACTTCGGATATGGGACTAAATTCCTCATCCAGCGTCATGTTCGACCCAACTGCAACTGATAATGTGGATGTAGCTCCCGCTGTGACTTGTTCTCTTACAACTAGTGATATATTCTTGATAGGGGACACCAAAGTAAACTGTTCGTCTACAGATACTTCAGGGAACACTGGCACCTGCCTTTTCTATGTTACAGTTACAGGTAATAACCTAACTTTGTTATGCTACATAGAACTCGTGTCTCCCAAAGATACAACTTGTTGCTATATTTGATTTTGCTTCGTTTTCATGTTAAACGAATGGTACATCTCCTTTCCCTTTAGAATTCGAAATAGAATTCTAAATAAAAATCAAATTCATGAATTAAAATTCATGTTAAAAGTATAATTATGTGTTGTTTTGTTTTCAATCTAAATTATCAATTTCTTGTAGTGGAATTATATGCTTAATTTAAATCTTGTGTTAAAATTTTGATTATATAATATAACTTCTTGGCCAATTCATTGACAGTTCTTACTTCCATTGACTTTTTTTTTTGTAAACCGGTCTGCTTAGTATATTCAGAGAGCTAAAAGATTCATACTTTGATATTATTTTCTGATGTTTTCAGATGATGAAGCACCTTCTCTGAATTGCCCAAATGTAACTAATTCTACGGATATGGGACTAAATTCGTCATCCAGCGTTGTGTTCGACCCAACGGCAACTGATAATTTGGATGTAGCTCCCGCTGTGACTTGTTCTCTTACAACTAGTGATATATTCTTGATAGGGGACACCACAGTAAACTGTTCGTCTACAGATAGTTCAGGGAATACTGGCACCTGCCTTTTCTATGTTACAGTTACAGGTAATAGCCTAACTATGTTATGCTTCATACAACTCGTGTCTTCCAACGATACATCTTGTTGCTATATTTGATTTTGCTTTGTTTTGATTTTAAACAAATGGTAAATTCTTTTTCCCGTAGAAATAAATTTATTTAAATGCCATGAAAACTATGGTGTAAAATTCATCGTACAAGTGTTATTATGCTGTATTATTTTGTATAAACATTCTTTAAAAAGCACACATTCTGGTCTTAAAACATAGAACATTCTTAATGTGTTTATTTTATTTTTATTTTTTGAAACTGGGAAATTCATATTACCTCTTCCATAATTTATTGCCTCTGCTTACTTGTCATGATTGTGTGTCTCCTTTATTCATAACTGTCAGCTAAGCGTTTTCCAATAGATAATAGATTTCATACTTCATATTTTTTCTGATGTTTTCAGATGATGAAGCACCGGCTCTTAATTGCCCAAATGTAACTGATACTTCGGATATGGGACTAAATTCCTCATCCAGCGTCATGTTCGACCCAACTGCAACTGATAATGTGGATGTAGCTCCCGCTGTGACTTGTTCTCTTACAACTAGTGATATATTCTTGATAGGGGACACCACAGTAAACTGTTCGTCTACAGATACTTCAGGGAACACTGGCACCTGCCTTTTCTATGTTACAGTTACAGGTAATAACCTAACTTTGTTATGCTACATAGAACTCGTGTCTCCAAAGATACAACTTGTTGCTATATTTGATTTTGCTTCGTTTTCATGTTAAACGAATGGTACATCTCCTTTCCCTTTAGAATTCGAAATAGAATTCTAAATAAAAATCAAATTCATGAATTAAAATTCATGTTAAAAGTATAATCATGTTTTGGTTTGTTTTCAATCTAAATTATCAATTTCTTGTAGTGGAATTATATGCTTAATTTAAATCTTGTGTTAAAATTTTGATTATATAATATAACTTCTTGGCCAATTCATTGACAGTTACTACTTCCATTGACTTTTTTTTTTGTGGGGGGGGGGGGCGTTTGTAAAACGGTCTGCTTAGTATATTCAGAGAGCTAATAAATTCATACTTTGATATTATTTTCTGATGTTTTCAGATGATGAAGCACCTTCTCTGAATTGCCCAAATGTAACTAATTCTACGGATATGGGACTAAATTCGTCATCCAGCGTTGTGTTTCGATCCAACGGCAACTGATAATGTGGATGTAGCTCCCGCTGTGACTTGTTCTCTTACAACTAGTGATATATTCTTGATAGGGGACACCACAGTAAACTGTTCGTCTACAGATACTTCAGGGAACACTGGCACCTGCCTTTTCTATGTTACAGTTACAGGTAATAACCTAAATTTGTCATGCTACATAGAACTCGTGTCTACCAAAGATACAACTTGTTGCTATATTTGATTTTGCTTCGTTTTCATGTTAAACGAATGGTACATCACCTTTCCCTTTAGAATTCGAAATAGAATTCTAAATAAAAATCAAATTCATGAATTAAAATTCATGTTAAAAGTATAATTATGTGTTGTTCTGTTTTCAATCTAAATTATCAATTTCTTGTAGTGGAATCATATGCTGAATTTAAATCTTGTGTTAAAATTTTGATTATATAATATAACTTCTTGGCCAATTCATTGACAGTTCTTACTTCCATTGACTTTTTTTTTTGTAAACCGGTCTGCTTAGTATATTCAGAGAGCTAAAAGATTCATACTTTGATATTATTTTCTGATGTTTTCAGATGATGAAGCACCTTCTCTGAATTGCCCAAATGTAACTGATACTTCGGATATGGGACTAAATTCGTCATCCAGCGTTGTGTTCGATCCAACGGCAACTGATAATGTGGATGTAGCTCCCGCTGTGACTTGTTCTCTTGCAACTAGTGATATATTCTTGATAGGGGACACCACAGTAAACTGTTCGTCTACAGATACTTCAGGGAACACTGGCACCTGCCTTTTCTATGTTACAGTTACAGGTAATAACCTAAATTTGTCATGCTACATAGAACTCGTGTCTACCAAAGATACAACTTGTTGCTATATTTGATTTTGCTTCGTTTTCATGTTAAACGAATGGTACATCACCTTTCCCTTTAGAATTCGAAATAGAATTCTAAATAAAAATCAAATTCATGAATTAAAATTCATGTTAAAAGTATAATTATGTGTTGTTTTGTTTTCAATCTAAATTATCAATTTCTTGTAGTGGAATTATATGCTTAATTTAAATCTTGTGTTAAAATTTTGATTATATAATATAACTTCTTGGCCAATTTATTGACAGTTCTTACTTCCATTGACTTTTTTTGTGGGGGGGGGGGGGGCGTTTGTAAAACGGTCTGCTTAGTATATTCAGAGAGCTAAAAGATTCATACTTTGATATTATTTTCTGATGTTTTCAGATGATGAAGCACCTTCTCTGAATTGCCCAAATGTAACTAATTCTACGGATATGGGACTAAATTCGTCATCCAGCGTTGTGTTCGACCCAACGGCAACTGATAATTTGGATGTAGCTCCCGCTGTGACTTGTTCTCTTACAACTAGTGATATATTCTTGATAGGGGACACCACAGTAAACTGTTCGTCTACAGATAGTTCAGGGAATACTGGCACCTGCCTTTTCTATGTTACAGTTACAGGTAATAGCCTAACTATGTTATGCTTCATACAACTCGTGTCTTCCAACGATACATCTTGTTGCTATATTTGATTTTGCTTTGTTTTGATTTTAAACAAATGGTAAATTCTTTTTCCCGTAGAAATAAATTTATTTAAATGCCATGAAAACTATGGTGTAAAATTTATCGTACAAGTGTTATAATGCTGTATTATTTTGTATAAACATTCTTTAAAAAGCACACATTCTGGTCTTAAAACATAGAACATTCTTAATGTGCTTTATTTCATTTTTATTTTTTGAAACTGGGAAAGTCATATTACCTCTTCCATAATTTATTGCCTCTGCTTACTTGTCATGATTGTGTGTCTCCTTTATTCATAACTGTCAGCTAAGCGTTTTCCAATAGATAATAGATTTCATACATTCATATTTTTTCTGATGTTTTCAGATGATGAAGCACCGGCTCTTAATTGCCCAAATGTAACTGATACTTCGGATATGGGACTAAATTCCTCATCCAGCGTCATGTTCGACCCAACTGCAACTGATAATGTGGATGTAGCTCCCGCTGTGACTTGTTCTCTTACAACTAGTGATATATTCTTGATAGGGGACACCAAAGTAAACTGTTCGTCTACAGATACTGCAGGGAACACTGGCACCTGCCTTTTCTATGTTACAGTTACAGGTAATAACCTAACTTTGTTATGCTACATAGAACTCGTGTCTACCAAAGATACAACTTGTTGCTATATTTGATTTTGCTTCGTTTTCATGTTAAACGAATGGTACATCTCCTTTCCCTTTAGAATTCGAAATAGAATTCTAAATAAAAATCAAATTCATGAATTAAAATTCATGTTAAAAGTATAATCATGTTTTTTTTTGTTTTCAATCTAAATTATCAATTTCTTGTAGTGGAATTATATGCTTAATTTAAATCTTGTGTTAAACTTTTGATTATATAATATAACTTCTTGGCCAATTTATTGACAGTTCTTACTTCCATTGACTTTTTTTGTGGGGGGGGGGCGTTTGTAAAACGGTCTGCTTAGTATATTCAGAGAGCTAAAAGATTCATACTTTGATATTATTTTCTGATGTTTTCAGATGATGAAGCACCTTCTCTGAATTGCCCAAATGTAACTAATTCTACGGATATGGGACTAAATTCGTCATCCAGCGTTGTGTTCGACCCAACGGCAACTGATAATTTGGATGTAGCTCCCGCTGTGACTTGTTCTCTTACAACTAGTGATATATTCTTGATAGGGGACACCACAGTAAACTGTTCGTCTACAGATAGTTCAGGGAATACTGGCACCTGCCTTTTCTATGTTACAGTTACAGGTAATAGCCTAACTATGTTATGCTTCATACAACTCGTGTCTTCCAACGATACATCTTGTTGCTATATTTGATTTTGCTTTGTTTTGATTTTAAACAAATGGTAAATTCTTTTTCCCGTAGAAATAAATTTATTTAAATGCCATGAAAACTATGGCGCAAAATTCATCTAACAAGTGTTTTGATGATGTATTATTTTGTTTAAACATTCTCTAAAAAGCACACATTCTGGTCTTAAAACATAGAACATTCTTAATGTGCTTTGTTTTATTTTTATTTTTTTGAAACTGGGAAAGTCATATTACCTCTTCCATAATTTATTGCCTCTGCTTACTTGTCATGATTGTGTGTCTCCTTTATTCATAACTGTCAGCTAAGCGTTTTCCAATAGATAATAGATTTCATACATTCATATTTTTTCTGATGTTTTCAGATGATGAAGCACCGGCTCTGAATTGCCCAAATGTAACTGATACTTCGGATATGGGACTAAATTCCTCATCCAGCGTCATGTTCGACCCAACTGCAACTGATAATGTGGATGTAGCTCCCGCTGTGACTTGTTCTCTTACAACTAGTGATATATTCTTGATAGGGGACACCACAGTAAACTGTTCGTCTACAGATACTTCAGGGAATACTGGCACCTGCCTTTTCTATGTTACAGTTACAGGTAATAGCCTAACTATGTTATGCTTCATACAACTCGTGTCTTCCAAAGATACAACTTGTTGCTATATTTGATTTTGCTTTGTTTTGATTTTAAACGAATGGTACATCACCTTTCCCTTGTGAAATAGATTTCAAAATAAAAATCAAATTCATGAATAAAAATTCATGTTATAAGTATAATTATGTGTTGTTCTGTTTTCATTCTAAATTACCAATTTCTTTTATTGGAATTATTATGGGCTTAAATTTAAATCTTGTGATAAAATTTTAATTATAAAATATAACTTCTTGGCCAATTCATTGACAGTTCTCTTTTTTTTTTTTTTTTTTTGAGGGGTAGGGGGGGGGTATTTAAAACGGTCTTCTTGGTATAATCAGAGAGCTAATAGATTCATACTTTGATATTCTTTCTGATGTTTTCAGATGATGAAGCACCTTCTCTGAATTGCCCAAATGTAACTAATTCTACGGATATGGGACTAAATTCCTCATCCAGCGTCATGTTCGACCCAACTGCAACTGATAATGTGGATGTAGCTCCCGCTGTGACTTGTTCTCTTACAACTAGTGATATATTCTTAATAGGGGACACCACAGTAAACTGTTCGTCTACAGATACTTCAGGGAACACTGGCACCTGCCTTTTCTATGTTACAGTTACAGGTAATAACCTAACTTTGTCATGCTACATAGAACTCGTGTCTACCAAAAATACAACTTGTTGCTATATTTGATTTTGCTTCGTTTTCATGTTAAACGAATGGTACATCACCTTTCCCTTTAGAATTCGAAATAGAATTCTAAATAAAAATCAAATTCATGAATTAAAATTCATGTTAAAAGTATAATTATGTGTTGTTCTGTTTTCAATCTAAATTATCAATTTCTTGTAGTGGAATTATATGCTTAATTTAAATCTTGTGTTAAAATTTTGATTATATAATATAACTTCTTGGCCAATTTATTGACAGTTCTTACTTCCATTGACTTTTTTTGTGGGGGGCGGTTGTAAAACGGTCTGCTTAATATATTCAGAAAGCTAAAAGATTCATACTTTGATATTATTTTCTGATGTTTTCAGATGATGAAGCACCTTCTCTGAATTGCCCAAATGTAACTAATTCTACGGATATGGGACTAAATTCGTCATCCAGCGTTGTGTTCGACCCAACGGCAACTGATAATTTGGATGTAGCTCCCGCTGTGGCTTGTTCTCTTACAACTAGTGATATATTCTTGATAGGGGACACCACAGTAAACTGTTCGTCTACAGATACTTCAGGGAATACTGGCACCTGCCTTTTCTATGTTACAGTTACAGGTAATAGCCTAACTATGTTATGCTTCATACAACTCGTGTCTTCCAAAGATACAACTTGTTGCTATATTTGATTTTGCTTTGTTTTGATTTTAAACGAATGGTACATCACCTTTCCCTTGTGAAATAGATTTCAAAATAAAAATCAAATTCATGAATAAAAATTCATGTTATAAGTATAATTATGTGTTGTTCTGTTTTCATTCTAAATTATCAATTTCTTTTATTGGAATTATTATGGGCTTAAATTTAAATCTTGTGATAAAATTTTAATTATAAAATATAACTTCTTGGCCAATTCATTGACAGTTCTCTTTTTTTTTTTTTTTTTTTTGAGGGGTAGGGGGGGGGGGTATTTAAAACGGTCTTCTTGGTATAATCAGAGAGCTAATAGATTCATACTTTAATATTCTTTCTGATGTTTTCAGATGATGAAGCACCTTCTCTGAATTGCCCAAATGTAACTAATTCTACGGATATGGGACTAAATTCCTCATCCAGCGTCATGTTCGACCCAACTGCAACTGATAATGTGGATGTAGCTCCCGCTGTGACTTGTTCTCTTACAACTAGTGATATATTCTTAATAGGGGACACCAAAGTAAACTGTTCGTCTACAGATACTGCAGGGAACACTGGCACCTGCCTTTTCTATGTTACAGTTACAGGTAATAACCTAACTTTGTTATGCTACATAGAACTCGTGTCTCCCAAAGATACAACTTGTTGCTATATTTGATTTTGCTTCGTTTTCATGTTAAACGAATGGTACATCTCCTTTCCCTTTAGAATTCGAAATAGAATTCTAAATAAAAATCAAATTCATGAATTAAAATTCATGTTAAAAGTATAATCATGTTTTGGTTTGTTTTCAATCTAAATTATCAATTTCTTGTAGTGGAATTATATGCTTCATTTAAATCTTGTGTTAAAATTTTGATTATATAATATACCTTCTTGGCCAATTCATTGACAGTTACTACTTCCATTGACTTTTTTTTTGTGGGGGGGGGGGGGGCGTTTGTAAACCGGTCTGCTTAGTATATTCAGAGAGCTAATAAATTCATACTTTGATATTATTTTCTGATGTTTTCAGATGATGAAGCACCTTCTCTGAATTGCCCAAATGTAACTAATTCTACGGATATGGGACTAAATTCGTCATCCAGCGTTGTGTTTCGACCCAACGGCAACTGATAATGTGGATGTAGCTCCCGCTGTGACTTGTTCTCTTACAACTAGTGATATATTCTTGATAGGGGACACCACAGTAAACTGTTCGTCTACAGATACTTCAGGGAACACTGGCACCTGCCTTTTCTATGTTACAGTTACAGGTAATAACCTAAATTTGTCATGCTACATAGAACTCGTGTCTACCAAACTTGTTGCTATATTTGATTTTGCTTCGTTTTCATGTTAAACGAATGGTACATCACCTTTCCCTTTAGAATTCGAAATAGAATTCTAAATAAAAATCAAATTCATGAATTAAAATTCATGTTAAAAGTATAATTATGTGTTGTTCTGTTTTCAATCTAAATTATCAATTTCTTGTAGTGGAATCATATGCTGAATTTAAATCTTGTGTTAAAATTTTGATTATATAATATAACTTCTTGGCCAATTCATTGACAGTTCTTACTTCCATTGACTTTTTTTTTTGTAAACCGGTCTGCTTAGTATATTCAGAGAGCTAAAAGATTCATACTTTGATATTATTTTCTGATGTTTTCAGATGATGAAGCACCTTCTCTGAATTGCCCAAATGTAACTGATACTTCGGATATGGGACTAAATTCGTCATCCAGCGTTGTGTTCGATCCAACGGCAACTGATAATGTGGATGTAGCTCCCGCTGTGACTTGTTCTCTTACAACTAGTGATATATTCTTGATAGGGGACACCACAGTAAACTGTTCGTCTACAGATACTTCAGGGAACACTGGCACCTGCCTTTTCTATGTTACAGTTACAGGTAATAACCTAAATTTGTCATGCTACATAGAACTCGTGTCTACCAAAGATACAACTTGTTGCTATATTTGATTTTGCTTCGTTTTCATGTTAAACGAATGGTACATCACCTTTCCCTTTAGAATTCGAAATAGAATTCTAAATAAAAATCAAATTCATGAATTAAAATTCATGTTAAAAGTATAATTATGTGTTGTTCTGTTTTCAATCTAAATTATCAATTTCTTGTAGTGGAATCATATGCTGAATTTAAATCTTGTGTTAAAATTTTGATTATATAATATAACTTCTTGGCCAATTCATTGACAGTTCTTACTTCCATTGACTTTTTTTTTTGTAAACCGGTCTGCTTAGTATATTCAGAGAGCTAAAAGATTCATACTTTGATATTATTTTCTGATGTTTTCAGATGATGAAGCACCTTCTCTGAATTGCCCAAATGTAACTGATACTTCGGATATGGGACTAAATTCGTCATCCAGCGTTGTGTTCGATCCAACGGCAACTGATAATGTGGATGTAGCTCCCGCTGTGACTTGTTCTCTTACAACTAGTGATATATTCTTGATAGGGGACACCACAGTAAACTGTTCGTCTACAGATACTTCAGGGAACACTGGCACCTGCCTTTTCTATGTTACAGTTACAGGTAATAACCTAAATTTGTTATGCTACATAGAACTCGTGTCTACCAAAGATACAACTTGTTGCTATATTTGATTTTGCTTCGTTTTCATGTTAAACGAATGGTACATCACCTTTCCCTTTAGAATTCGAAATAGAATTCTAAATAAAAATCAAATTCATGAATTAAAATTCATGTTAAAAGTATAATTATGTGTTGTTTTGTTTTCAATCTAAATTATCAATTTCTTGTAGTGGAATTATATGCTTAATTTAAATCTTGTGTTAAAATTTTGATTATATAATATAACTTCTTGGCCAATTTATTGACAGTTCTTACTTCCATTGACTTTTTTGTGGGGGGGGGGGGCGTTTGTAAAACGGTCTGCTTAGTATATTCAGAGAGCTAAAAGATTCATACTTTGATATTATTTTCTGATGTTTTCAGATGATGAAGCACCTTCTCTGAATTGCCCAAATGTAACTAATTCTACGGATATGGGACTAAATTCGTCATCCAGCGTTGTGTTCGACCCAACGGCAACTGATAATTTGGATGTAGCTCCCGCTGTGACTTGTTCTCTTACAACTAGTGATATATTCTTGATAGGGGACACCACAGTAAACTGTTCGTCTACAGATAGTTCAGGGAATACTGGCACCTGCCTTTTCTATGTTACAGTTACAGGTAATAGCCTAACTATGTTATGCTTCATACAACTCGTGTCTTCCAACGATACATCTTGTTGCTATATTTGATTTTGCTTTGTTTTGATTTTAAACAAATGGTAAATTCTTTTTCCCGTAGAAATAAATTTATTTAAATGCCATGAAAACTATGGTGTAAAATTTATCGTACAAGTGTTATAATGCTGTATTATTTTGTATAAACATTCTTTAAAAAGCACACATTCTGGTCTTAAAACATAGAACATTCTTAATGTGCTTTATTTCATTTTTATTTTTTGAAACTGGGAAAGTCATATTACCTCTTCCATAATTTATTGCCTCTGCTTACTTGTCATGATTGTGTGTCTCCTTTATTCATAACTGTCAGCTAAGCGTTTTCCAATAGATAATAGATTTCATACATTCATATTTTTTCTGATGTTTTCAGATGATGAAGCACCGGCTCTTAATTGCCCAAATGTAACTGATACTTCGGATATGGGACTAAATTCCTCATCCAGCGTCATGTTCGACCCAACTGCAACTGATAATGTGGATGTAGCTCCCGCTGTGACTTGTTCTCTTACAACTAGTGATATATTCTTGATAGGGGACACCAAAGTAAACTGTTCGTCTACAGATACTTCAGGGAACACTGGCACCTGCCTTTTCTATGTTACAGTTACAGGTAATAACCTAACTTTGTTATGCTACATAGAACTCGTGTCTACCAAAGATACAACTTGTTGCTATATTTGATTTTGCTTCGTTTTCATGTTAAACGAATGGTACATCTCCTTTCCCTTTAGAATTCGAAATAGAATTCTAAATAAAAATCAAATTCATGAATTAAAATTCATGTTAAAAGTATAATTATGTTTTTTTTTGTTTTCAATCTAAATTATCAATTTCTTGTAGTGGAATTATATGCTTAATTTAAATCTTGTGTTAAAATTTTGATTATATAATATAACTTCTTGGCCAATTTATTGACAGTTCTTACTTCCATTGACTTTTTTTGTGGGGGGGGGGGGCGTTTGTAAAACGGTCTGCTTAGTATATTCAGAGAGCTAAAAGATTCATACTTTGATATTATTTTCTGATGTTTTCAGATGATGAAGCACCTTCTCTGAATTGCCCAAATGTAACTAATTCTACGGATATGGGACTAAATTCGTCATCCAGCGTTGTGTTCGACCCAACGGCAACTGATAATTTGGATGTAGCTCCCGCTGTGACTTGTTCTCTTACAACTAGTGATATATTCTTGATAGGGGACACCACAGTAAACTGTTCGTCTACAGATAGTTCAGGGAATACTGGCACCTGCCTTTTCTATGTTACAGTTACAGGTAATAGCCTAACTATGTTATGCTTCATACAACTCGTGTCTTCCAACGATACATCTTGTTGCTATATTTGATTTTGCTTTGTTTTGATTTTAAACAAATGGTAAATTCTTTTTCCCGTAGAAATAAATTTATTTAAATGCCATGAAAACTATGGCGTAAAATTCATCTAACAAGTGTTTTGATGATGTATTATTTTGTTTAAACATTCTCTAAAAAGCACACATTCTGGTCTTAAAACATAGAACATTCTTAATGTGCTTTGTTTTATTTTTATTTTTTTGAAACTGGGAAAGTCATATTACCTCTTCCATAATTTATTGCCTCTGCTTACTTGTCATGATTGTGTGTCTCCTTTATTCATAACTGTCAGCTAAGCGTTTTCCAATAGATAATAGATTTCATACATTCATATTTTTTCTGATGTTTTCAGATGATGAAGCACCGGCTCTTAATTGCCCAAATGTAACTGATACTTCGGATATGGGACTAAATTCCTCATCCAGCGTCATGTTCGACCCAACTGCAACTGATAATGTGGATGTAGCTCCCGCTGTGACTTGTTCTCTTACAACTAGTGATATATTCTTGATAGGGGACACCAAAGTAAACTGTTCGTCTACAGATACTGCAGGGAACACTGGCACCTGCCTTTTCTATGTTACAGTTACAGGTAATAACCTAACTTTGTTATGCTACATAGAACTCGTGTCTACCAAAGATACAACTTGTTGCTATATTTGATTTTGCTTCGTTTTCATGTTAAACGAATGGTACATCTCCTTTCCCTTTAGAATTCGAAATAGAATTCTAAATAAAAATCAAATTCATGAATTAAAATTCATGTTAAAAGTATAATCATGTTTTTTTTTGTTTTCAATCTAAATTATCAATTTCTTGTAGTGGAATTATATGCTTAATTTAAATCTTGTGTTAAAATTTTGATTATATAATATAACTTCTTGGCCAATTTATTGACAGTTCTTACTTCCATTGACTTTTTTTTGTGGGGGGGGGGCGTTTGTAAAACGGTCTGCTTAGTATATTCAGAGAGCTAAAAGATTCATACTTTGATATTATTTTCTGATGTTTTCAGATGATGAAGCACCTTCTCTGAATTGCCCAAATGTAACTAATTCTACGGATATGGGACTAAATTCGTCATCCAGCGTTGTGTTCGACCCAACGGCAACTGATAATTTGGATGTAGCTCCCGCTGTGACTTGTTCTCTTACAACTAGTGATATATTCTTGATAGGGGACACCACAGTAAACTGTTCGTCTACAGATAGTTCAGGGAATACTGGCACCTGCCTTTTCTATGTTACAGTTACAGGTAATAGCCTAACTATGTTATGCTTCATACAACTCGTGTCTTCCAACGATACATCTTGTTGCTATATTTGATTTTGCTTTGTTTTGATTTTAAACAAATGGTAAATTCTTTTTCCCGTAGAAATAAATTTATTTAAATGCCATGAAAACTATGGCGCAAAATTCATCTAACAAGTGTTTTGATGATGTATTATTTTGTTTAAACATTCTCTAAAAAGCACACATTCTGGTCTTAAAACATAGAACATTCTTAATGTGCTTTGTTTTATTTTTATTTTTTTGAAACTGGGAAAGTCATATTACCTCTTCCATAATTTATTGCCTCTGCTTACTTGTCATGATTGTGTGTCTCCTTTATTCATAACTGTCAGCTAAGCGTTTTCCAATAGATAATAGATTTCATACATTCATATTTTTTCTGATGTTTTCAGATGATGAAGCACCGGCTCTGAATTGCCCAAATGTAACTGATACTTCGGATATGGGACTAAATTCCTCATCCAGCGTCATGTTCGACCCAACTGCAACTGATAATGTGGATGTAGCTCCCGCTGTGACTTGTTCTCTTACAACTAGTGATATATTCTTGATAGGGGACACCACAGTAAACTGTTCGTCTACAGATACTTCAGGGAACACTGGCACCTGCCTTTTCTATGTTACAGTTACAGGTAATAACCTAACTTTGTTATGCTACATAGAACTCGTGTCTACCAAAGATACAACTTGTTGCTATATTTGATTTTGCTTCGTTTTCATGTTAAACGAATGGTACATCACCTTTCCCTTTAGAATTCGAAATAGAATTCTAAATAAAAATCAAATTCATGAATTAAAATTCATGTTAAAAGTATAATTATGTGTTGTTCTGTTTTCAATCTAAATTATCAATTTCTTGTAGTGGAATTATATGCTTAATTTAAATCTTGTGTTAAAATTTTGATTATATAATATAACTTCTTGGCCAATTTATTGACAGTTCTTACTTCCATTGACTTTTTTTGTGGGGGGCGGTTGTAAAACGGTCTGCTTAGTATATTCAGAGAGCTAAAAGATTCATACTTTGATATTATTTTCTGATGTTTTCAGATGATGAAGCACCTTCTCTGAATTGCCCAAATGTAACTAATTCTACGGATATGGGACTAAATTCGTCATCCAGCGTTGTGTTCGACCCAACGGCAACTGATAATTTGGATGTAGCTCCCGCTGTGACTTGTTCTCTTACAACTAGTGATATATTCTTGATAGGGGACACCACAGTAAACTGTTCGTCTACAGATACTTCAGGGAATACTGGCACCTGCCTTTTCTATGTTACAGTTACAGGTAATAGCCTAACTATGTTATGCTTCATACAACTCGTGTCTTCCAAAGATACAACTTGTTGCTATATTTGATTTTGCTTTGTTTTGATGTTAAACGAATGGTACATCACCTTTCCCTTGTGAAATAGATTCAAAATAAAAATCAAATTCATGAATTAAAATTCATGTTAAAAGTATAATTATGTGTTGTTCTGTTTTCATTCTAAATTACAATTTCTTTTATTGGAATTATTATGGCTTAAATTTAAATCTTGTGATAAAATTTTAATTATAAAATATAACTTCTTGGCCAATTCATTGACAGTTCTCTTTTTTTTTTTTTTTTTTTTGAGGGGGGGGGGGGGGGTATTTAAAACGGTCTGCTTAGTATATTCAGAGAGCTAATAGATTCATACTTTGATATTTTTTCTGATGTTTTCAGATGATGAAGCACCTTCTCTGAATTGCCCAAATGTAACTAATTCTACGGATATGGGACTAAATTCCTCATCCAGCGTCATGTTCGACCCAACTGCAACTGATAATGTGGATGTAGCTCCCGCTGTGACTTGTTCTCTTACAACTAGTGATATATTCTTGATAGGGGACACCAAAGTAAACTGTTCGTCTACAGATACTGCAGGGAACACTGGCACCTGCCTTTTCTATGTTACAGTTACAGGTAATAACCTAACTTTGTTATGCTACATAGAACTCGTGTCTACCAAAGATACAACTTGTTGCTATATTTGATTTTGCTTCGTTTTCATGTTAAACGAATGGTACATCTCCTTTCCCTTTAGAATTCGAAATAGAATTCTAAATAAAAATCAAATTCATGAATTAAAATTCATGTTAAAAGTATAATCATGTTTTGTTTTGTTTTCAATCTAAATTATCAATTTCTTGTAGTGGAATTATATGCTTAATTTAAATCTTGTGTTAAAATTTTGATTATATAATATAACTTCTTGGCCAATTTATTGACAGTTCTTACTTCCATTGACTTTTTTTGTGGGGGGGGGGGGGCGTTTGTAAAACGGTCTGCTTAGTATATTCAGAGAGCTAAAAGATTCATACTTTGATATTATTTTCTGATGTTTTCAGATGATGAAGCACCTTCTCTGAATTGCCCAAATGTAACTAATTCTACGGATATGGGACTAAATTCGTCATCCAGCGTTGTGTTCGACCCAACGGCAACTGATAATTTGGATGTAGCTCCCGCTGTGACTTGTTCTCTTACAACTAGTGATATATTCTTGATAGGGGACACCACAGTAAACTGTTCGTCTACAGATAGTTCAGGGAATACTGGCACCTGCCTTTTCTATGTTACAGTTACAGGTAATAGCCTAACTATGTTATGCTTCATACAACTCGTGTCTTCCAACGATACATCTTGTTGCTATATTTGATTTTGCTTTGTTTTGATTTTAAACAAATGGTAAATTCTTTTTCCCGTAGAAATAAATTTATTTAAATGCCATGAAAACTATGGCGCAAAATTCATCTAACAAGTGTTTTGATGATGTATTATTTTGTTTAAACATTCTCTAAAAAGCACACATTCTGGTCTTAAAACATAGAACATTCTTAATGTGCTTTGTTTTTATTTTTATTTTTTTGAAACTGGGAAAGTCATATTACCTCTTCCATAATTTATTGCCTCTGCTTACTTGTCATGATTGTGTGTCTCCTTTATTCATAACTGTCAGCTAAGCGTTTTCCAATAGATAATAGATTTCATACATTCATATTTTTTCTGATGTTTTCAGATGATGAAGCACCGGCTCTGAATTGCCCAAATGTAACTGATACTTCGGATATGGGACTAAATTCCTCATCCAGCGTCATGTTCGACCCAACTGCAACTGATAATGTGGATGTAGCTCCCGCTGTGACTTGTTCTCTTACAACTAGTGATATATTCTTGATAGGGGACACCACAGTAAACTGTTCGTCTACAGATACTTCAGGGAATACTGGCACCTGCCTTTTCTATGTTACAGTTACAGGTAATAGCCTAACTTTGTTATGCTTCATACAACTCGTGTCTTCCAAAGATACAACTTGTTGCTATATTTGATTTTGCTTTGTTTTGATTTTAAACGAATGGTACATCACCTTTCCCTTGTGAAATAGATTTCAAAATAAAAATCAAATTCATGAATAAAAATTCATGTTATAAGTATAATTATGTGTTGTTCTGTTTTCATTCTAAATTATCAATTTCTTTTATTGGAATTATTATGGGCTTAAATTTAAATCTTGTGATAAAATTTTAATTATAAAATATAACTTCTTGGCCAATTCATTGACAGTTCTCTTTTTTTTTTTTTTTTTTTTGAGGGGTAGGGGGGGGGGGGTATTTAAAACGGTCTTCTTGGTATAATCAGAGAGCTAATAGATTCATACTTTGATATTCTTTCTGATGTTTTCAGATGATGAAGCACCTTCTCTGAATTGCCCAAATGTAACTAATTCTACGGATATGGGACTAAATTCCTCATCCAGCGTCATGTTCGACCCAACTGCAACTGATAATGTGGATGTAGCTCCCGCTGTGACTTGTTCTCTTACAACTAGTGATATATTCTTGATAGGGGACACCACAGTAAACTGTTCGTCTACAGATACTTCAGGGAACACTGGCACCTGCCTTTTCTATGTTACAGTTACAGGTAATAACCTAACTTTGTTATGCTACATAGAACTCGTGTCTACCAAAATACAACTTGTTGCTATATTTGATTTTGCTTCGTTTTCATGTTAAACGAATGGTACATCACCTTTCCCTTTAGAATTCGAAATAGAATTCTAAATAAAAATCAAATTCATGAATTAAAATTCATGTTAAAAGTATAATTATGTGTTGTTCTGTTTTCAATCTAAATTATCAATTTCTTGTAGTGGAATTATATGCTTAATTTAAATCTTGTGTTAAAATTTTGATTATATAATATAACTTCTTGGCCAATTTATTGACAGTTCTTACTTCCATTGACTTTTTTTGTGGGGGGGCGTTTGTAAAACGGTCTGCTTAATATATTCAGAGAGCTAAAAGATTCATACTTTGATATTATTTTCTGATGTTTTCAGATGATGAAGCACCTTCTCTGAATTGCCCAAATGTAACTAATTCTACGGATATGGGACTAAATTCGTCATCCAGCGTTGTGTTCGACCCAACGGCAACTGATAATTTGGATGTAGCTCCCGCTGTGACTTGTTCTCTTACAACTAGTGATATATTCTTGATAGGGGACACCACAGTAAACTGTTCGTCTACAGATACTTCAGGGAATACTGGCACCTGCCTTTTCTATGTTACAGTTACAGGTAATAGCCTAACTATGTTATGCTTCATACAACTCGTGTCTTCCAAAGATACAACTTGTTGCTATATTTGATTTTGCTTTGTTTTGATTTTAAACGAATGGTACATCACCTTTCCCTTGTGAAATAGATTTCAAAATAAAAATCAAATTCATGAATAAAAATTCATGTTATAAGTATAATTATGTGTTGTTCTGTTTTCATTCTAAATTACCAATTTCTTTTATTGGAATTATTATGCTTAAATTTAAATCTTGTGATAAAATTTTAATTATAAAATATAACTTCTTGGCCAATTCATTGACAGTTCTCTTTTCTTTTTTTTTTTTTTTTGAGGGGTGGGGGGGGGGGGTTTTTAAAACGGTCTTCTTGGTATAATCAGAGAGCTAATAGATTCATACTTTGATATTCTTTCTGATGTTTTCAGATGATGAAGCACCTTCTCTGAATTGCCCAAATGTAACTAATTCTACGGATATGGGACTAAATTCCTCATCCAGCGTCATGTTCGACCCAACTGCAACTGATAATGTGGATGTAGCTCCCGCTGTGACTTGTTCTCTTACAACTAGTGATATATTCTTGATAGGGGACACCAAAGTAAACTGTTCGTCTACAGATACTGCAGGGAACACTGGCACCTGCCTTTTCTATGTTACAGTTACAGGTAATAACCTAACTTTGTTATGCTACATAGAACTCGTGTCTACCAAAGATACAACTTGTTGCTATATTTGATTTTGCTTCGTTTTCATGTTAAACGAATGGTACATCTCCTTTCCCTTTAGAATTCGAAATAGAATTCTAAATAAAAATCAAATTCATGAATTAAAATTCATGTTAAAAGTATAATCATGTTTTGTTTTGTTTTCAATCTAAATTATCAATTTCTTGTAGTGGAATTATATGCTTAATTTAAATCTTGTGTTAAAATTTTGATTATATAATATAACTTCTTGGCCAATTTATTGACAGTTCTTACTTCCATTGACTTTTTTTGTGGGGGGGGGGGGCGTTTGTAAAACGGTCTGCTTAGTATATTCAGAGAGCTAATAAATTCATACTTTGATATTATTTTCTGATGTTTTCAGATGATGAAGCACCTTCTCTGAATTGCCCAAATGTAACTAATTCTACGGATATGGGACTAAATTCGTCATCCAGCGTTGTGTTTCGATCCAACGGCAACTGATAATTTGGATGTAGCTCCCGCTGTGACTTGTTCTCTTACAACTAGTGATATATTCTTGATAGGGGACACCACAGTAAACTGTTCGTCTACAGATACTTCAGGGAACACTGGCACCTGCCTTTTCTATGTTACAGTTACAGGTAATAACCTAAATTTGTCATGCTACATAGAACTCGTGTCTACCAAAGATACAACTTGTTGCTATATTTGATTTTGCTTCGTTTTCATGTTAAACGAATGGTACATCACCTTTCCCTTTAGAATTCGAAATAGAATTCTAAATAAAAATCAAATTCATGAATTAAAATTCATGTTAAAAGTATAATTATGTGTTGTTCTGTTTTCAATCTAAATTATCAATTTCTTGTAGTGGAATTCATATGCTGAATTTAAATCTTGTGTTAAAATTTTGATTATATAATATAACTTCTTGGCCAATTCATTGACAGTTCTTACTTCCATTGACTTTTTTTTTTGTAAACCGGTCTGCTTAGTATATTCAGAGAGCTAAAAGATTCATACTTTGATATTATTTTCTGATGTTTTCAGATGATGAAGCACCTTCTCTGAATTGCCCAAATGTAACTGATACTTCGGATATGGGACTAAATTCGTCATCCAGCGTTGTGTTCGATCCAACGGCAACTGATAATGTGGATGTAGCTCCCGCTGTGACTTGTTCTCTTACAACTAGTGATATATTCTTGATAGGGGACACCACAGTAAACTGTTCGTCTACAGATACTTCAGGGAACACTGGCACCTGCCTTTTCTATGTTACAGTTACAGGTAATAACCTAAATTTGTCATGCTACATAGAACTCGTGTCTACCAAAGATACAACTTGTTGCTATATTTGATTTTGCTTCGTTTTCATGTTAAACGAATGGTACATCACCTTTCCCTTTAGAATTCGAAATAGAATTCTAAATAAAAATCAAATTCATGAATTAAAATTCATGTTAAAAGTATAATTATGTGTTGTTTTGTTTTCAATCTAAATTATCAATTTCTTGTAGTGGAATTATATGCTTAATTTAAATCTTGTGTTAAAATTTTGATTATATAATATAACTTCTTGGCCAATTTATTGACAGTTCTTACTTCCATTGACTTTTTTTGTGGGGGGGGGGGGCGTTTGTAAAACGGTCTGCTTAGTATATTCAGAGAGCTAAAAGATTCATACTTTGATATTATTTTCTGATGTTTTCAGATGATGAAGCACCTTCTCTGAATTGCCCAAATGTAACTAATTCTACGGATATGGGACTAAATTCGTCATCCAGCGTTGTGTTCGACCCAACGGCAACTGATAATTTGGATGTAGCTCCCGCTGTGACTTGTTCTCTTACAACTAGTGATATATTCTTGATAGGGGACACCACAGTAAACTGTTCGTCTACAGATAGTTCAGGGAATACTGGCACCTGCCTTTTCTATGTTACAGTTACAGGTAATAGCCTAACTATGTTATGCTTCATACAACTCGTGTCTTCCAACGATACATCTTGTTGCTATATTTGATTTTGCTTTGTTTTGATTTTAAACAAATGGTAAATTCTTTTTCCCGTAGAAATAAATTTATTTAAATGCCATGAAAACTATGGTGTAAAATTTATCGTACAAGTGTTATAATGCTGTATTATTTTGTATAAACATTCTTTAAAAAGCACACATTCTGGTCTTAAAACATAGAACATTCTTAATGTGCTTTATTTCATTTTTATTTTTTGAAACTGGGAAAGTCATATTACCTCTTCCATAATTTATTACCTCTGCTTACTTGTCATGATTGTGTGTCTCCTTTATTCATAACTGTCAGCTAAGCGTTTTCCAATAGATAATAGATTTCATACATTCATATTTTTTCTGATGTTTTCAGATGATGAAGCACCGGCTCTTAATTGCCCAAATGTAACTGATACTTCGGATATGGGACTAAATTCCTCATCCAGCGTCATGTTCGACCCAACTGCAACTGATAATGTGGATGTAGCTCCCGCTGTGACTTGTTCTCTTACAACTAGTGATATATTCTTGATAGGGGACACCAAAGTAAACTGTTCGTCTACAGATACTGCAGGGAACACTGGCACCTGCCTTTTCTATGTTACAGTTACAGGTAATAACCTAACTTTGTTATGCTACATAGAACTCGTGTGTTTACCAAAGATACAACTTGTTGCTATATTTGATTTTGCTTCGTTTTCATGTTAAACGAATGGTACATCTCCTTTCCCTTTAGAATTCGAAATAGAATTCTAAATAAAAATCAAATTCATGAATTAAAATTCATGTTAAAAGTATAATTATGTGTTGTTCTGTTTTCAATCTAAATTATCAATTTCTTGTAGTGGAATTATATGCTTAATTTAAATCTTGTGTTGAAATTTTGATTATATAATATAACTTCTTGGCCAATTTATTGACAGTTCTTACTTCCATTGACTTTTTTTGTGGGGGGGGGGCGTTTGTAAAACGGTCTGCTTAGTATATTCAGAGAGCTAAAAGATTCATACTTTGATATTATTTTCTGATGTTTTCAGATGATGAAGCACCTTCTCTGAATTGCCCAAATGTAACTAATTCTACGGATATGGGACTAAATTCGTCATCCAGCGTTGTGTTCGACCCAACGGCAACTGATAATTTGGATGTAGCTCCCGCTGTGACTTGTTCTCTTACAACTAGTGATATATTCTTGATAGGGGACACCACAGTAAACTGTTCGTCTACAGATAGTTCAGGGAATACTGGCACCTGCCTTTTCTATGTTACAGTTACAGGTAATAGCCTAACTATGTTATGCTTCATACAACTCGTGTCTTCCAACGATACATCTTGTTGCTATATTTGATTTTGCTTTGTTTTGATTTTAAACAAATGGTAAATTCTTTTTCCCGTAGAAATAAATTTATTTAAATGCCATGAAAACTATGGTGTAAAATTTATCGTACAAGTGTTATAATGCTGTATTATTTTGTATAAACATTCTTTAAAAAGCACACATTCTGGTCTTAAAACATAGAACATTCTTAATGTGCTTTATTTCATTTTTATTTTTTGAAACTGGGAAAGTCATATTACCTCTTCCATAATTTATTGCCTCTGCTTACTTGTCATGATTGTGTGTCTCCTTTATTCATAACTGTCAGCTAAGCGTTTTCCAATAGATAATAGATTTCATACATTCATATTTTTTCTGATGTTTTCAGATGATGAAGCACCGGCTCTTAATTGCCCAAATGTAACTGATACTTCGGATATGGGACTAAATTCCTCATCCAGCGTCATGTTCGACCCAACTGCAACTGATAATGTGGATGTAGCTCCCGCTGTGACTTGTTCTCTTACAACTAGTGATATATTCTTGATAGGGGACACCAAAGTAAACTGTTCGTCTACAGATACTGCAGGGAACACTGGCACCTGCCTTTTCTATGTTACAGTTACAGGTAATAACCTAACTTTGTTATGCTACATAGAACTCGTGTGTTTACCAAAGATACAACTTGTTGCTATATTTGATTTTGCTTCGTTTTCATGTTAAACGAATGGTACATCTCCTTTCCCTTTAGAATTCGAAATAGAATTCTAAATAAAAATCAAATTCATGAATTAAAATTCATGTTAAAAGTATAATTATGTGTTGTTCTGTTTTCAATCTAAATTATCAATTTCTTGTAGTGGAATTATATGCTTAATTTAAATCTTGTGTTAAAATTTTGATTATATAATATAACTTCTTGGCCAATTTATTGACAGTTCTTACTTCCATTGACTTTTTTTGTGGGGGGGGGGGCGTTTGTAAAACGGTCTGCTTAGTATATTCAGAGAGCTAAAAGATTCATACTTTGATATTATTTTCTGATGTTTTCAGATGATGAAGCACCTTCTCTGAATTGCCCAAATGTAACTAATTCTACGGATATGGGACTAAATTCGTCATCCAGCGTTGTGTTCGACCCAACGGCAACTGATAATTTGGATGTAGCTCCCGCTGTGACTTGTTCTCTTACAACTAGTGATATATTCTTGATAGGGGACACCACAGTAAACTGTTCGTCTACAGATAGTTCAGGGAATACTGGCACCTGCCTTTTCTATGTTACAGTTACAGGTAATAGCCTAACTATGTTATGCTTCATACAACTCGTGTCTTCCAACGATACATCTTGTTGCTATATTTGATTTTGCTTTGTTTTGATTTTAAACAAATGGTAAATTCTTTTTCCCGTAGAAATAAATTTATTTAAATGCCATGAAAACTATGGCGCAAAATTCATCTTACAAGTGTTTTGATGATGTATTATTTTGTGTAAACATTCTCTAAAAAGCACACATTCTGGTCTTAAAACATAGAACATTCTTAATGTGCTTTGTTTTATTTTTATTTTTTTGAAACTGGGAAAGTCATATTACCTCTTCCATAATTTATTGCCTCTGCTTACTTGTCATGATTGTGTGTCTCCTTTATTCATAACTGTCAGCTAAGCGTTTTCCAATAGATAATAGATTTCATAACTATGTTATGCTCCATACAACTCGTGTCTTCAAAGATACAACTTGTAGCTATATTTGATTTTGCTTTGTTTTGATTTTAAACGAATGGTACATCACCTTTCCCTTGTGAAATAGATTTCAAAACAAAAATCAAATTCATGAATAAAAATTCATGTTATAAGTATAATTATGTGTTGTTCTTTTTTCATTCTAAATTATCAATTTCTTTTATTGGAATTATTATGGGATTAAATTTAAATCTTGTGATAAAATTTTAATTATATAATATAACTTCTTGGCCAATTCATTGACAGTTCTCACTTCTTTTTTTTTTTTTTTTTTTTTTTGAGGGGTAGGGGGGTATTCAAAACGGTCTTCTTAGTATAATCAGAGAGCTAATAGATTCATACTTTGATATTCTTTCTGATGTTTTCAGATGATGAAGCACCTTCTCTGAATTGCCCAAATGTAACTAATTCTACGGATATGGGACTAAATTCGTCATCCAGCGTTGTGTTCGACCCAACTGCAACTGATAATTTGGATGTAGCTCCCGCTGTGACTTGTTCTCTTACAACTAGTGATATATTCTTGATAGGGGACACCACAGTAAACTGTTCGTCTACAGATACTTCAGGGAATACTGGCACCTGCCTTTTCTATGTTACAGTTACAGGTAATAGCCTATGTTATGCTTCATACAACTCGTGTCTTCCAACGATACATCTTGTTGCTATATTTGATTTTGCTTTGTTTTGATTTTAAACAAATGGTAAATTCTTTTTCCCGTAGAAATAAATTTATTTAAATGCCATGAAAACTATGGTGTAAAATTCATCTTACAAGTGTTATTATACTGTATTATTTTGTATAAATATTCTTTAAAAAGCACACATTCTGGTCTTAAAACATAGAACATTCTTAATGTGCTTTATTTTATTTTTAATTTTTGAAACTGGGAAAGTCATATTACCTCTTCCATAATTTATTGCCTCTGCTTACTTGTCATGATTGTGTGTCTCCTTTATTCATAACTGTCAGCTAAGCGTTTTCCAATAGATAATAGATTTCATACATTCATATTTTTTCTGATGTTTTCAGATGATGAAGCACCGGCTCTTAATTGCCCAAATGTAACTGATACTTCGGATATGGGACTAAATTCCTCATCCAGCGTCATGTTCGACCCAACTGCAACTGATAATGTGGATGTAGCTCCCGCTGTGACTTGTTCTCTTACAACTAGTGATATATTCTTGATAGGGGACACCAAAGTAAACTGTTCGTCTACAGATACTGCAGGGAACACTGGCACCTGCCTTTTCTATGTTACAGTTACAGGTAATAACCTAACTTTGTTATGCTACATAGAACTCGTGTGTCTACCAAAGATACAACTTGTTGCTATATTTGATTTTGCTTCGTTTTCATGTTAAACGAATGGTACATCTCCTTTCCCTTTAGAATTCGAAATAGAATTCTAAATAAAAATCAAATTCATGAATTAAAATTCATGTTAAAAGTATAATTATGTGTTGTTCTGTTTTCAATCTAAATTATCAATTTCTTGTAGTGGAATTATATGCTTAATTTAAATCTTGTGTTAAAATTTTGATTATATAATATAACTTCTTGGCCAATTTATTGACAGTTCTTACTTCCATTGACTTTTTTTGTGGGGGGGGGGGGGCGTTTGTAAAACGGTCTGCTTAGTATATTCAGAGAGCTAAAAGATTCATACTTTGATATTATTTTCTGATGTTTTCAGATGATGAAGCACCTTCTCTGAATTGCCCAAATGTAACTAATTCTACGGATATGGGACTAAATTCGTCATCCAGCGTTGTGTTCGACCCAACGGCAACTGATAATTTGGATGTAGCTCCCGCTGTGACTTGTTCTCTTACAACTAGTGATATATTCTTGATAGGGGACACCACAGTAAACTGTTCGTCTACAGATAGTTCAGGGAATACTGGCACCTGCCTTTTCTATGTTACAGTTACAGGTAATAGCCTAACTATGTTATGCTTCATACAACTCGTGTCTTCCAACGATACATCTTGTTGCTATATTTGATTTTGCTTTGTTTTGATTTTAAACAAATGGTAAATTCTTTTTCCCGTAGAAATAAATTTATTTAAATGCCATGAAAACTATGGTGTAAAATTTATCGTACAAGTGTTATAATGCTGTATTATTTTGTTTAAACATTCTTTAAAAAGCACACATTCTGGTCTTAAAACATAGAACATTCTTAATGTGCTTTATTTCATTTTTATTTTTTGAAACTGGGAAAGTCATATTACCTCTTCCATAATTTATTGCCTCTGCTTACTTGTCATGATTGTGTGTCTCCTTTATTCATAACTGTCAGCTAAGCGTTTTCCAATAGATAATAGATTTCATACATTCATATTTTTTCTGATGTTTTCAGATGATGAAGCACCGGCTCTGAATTGCCCAAATGTAACTGATACTTCGGATATGGGACTAAATTCCTCATCCAGCGTCATGTTCGACCCAACTGCAACTGATAATGTGGATGTAGCTCCCGCTGTGACTTGTTCTCTTACAACTAGTGATATATTCTTGATAGGGGACACCAAAGTAAACTGTTCGTCTACAGATACTGCAGGGAACACTGGCACCTGCCTTTTCTATGTTACAGTTACAGGTAATAACCTAACTTTGTTATGCTACATAGAACTCGTGTGTTTACCAAAGATACAACTTGTTGCTATATTTGATTTTGCTTCGTTTTCATGTTAAACGAATGGTACATCTCCTTTCCCTTTAGAATTCGAAATAGAATTCTAAATAAAAATCAAATTCATGAATTAAAATTCATGTTAAAAGTATAATTATGTGTTGTTCTGTTTTCAATCTAAATTATCAATTTCTTGTAGTGGAATTATATGCTTAATTTAAATCTTGTGTTAAAATTTTGATTATATAATATAACTTCTTGGCCAATTTATTGACAGTTCTTACTTCCATTGACTTTTTTTGTGGGGGGGGGGGGGCGTTTGTAAAACGGTCTGCTTAGTATATTCAGAGAGCTAAAAGATTCATACTTTGATATTATTTTCTGATGTTTTCAGATGATGAAGCACCTTCTCTGAATTGCCCAAATGTAACTAATTCTACGGATATGGGACTAAATTCGTCATCCAGCGTTGTGTTCGACCCAACGGCAACTGATAATTTGGATGTAGCTCCCGCTGTGACTTGTTCTCTTACAACTAGTGATATATTCTTGATAGGGGACACCACAGTAAACTGTTCGTCTACAGATACTTCAGGGAATACTGGCACCTGCCTTTTCTATGTTACAGTTACAGGTAATACCTAACTATGTTATGCTTCATAGAACTCGTGTCTTCCAACGATACAACTTGTTGCTATATTTGATTTTGCTTTGTTTTCATTTTAAACAAATGGTAAATTCTTTTTCCCGTAGAAATAAATTTATTTAAATGCCATGAAAACTATGGTGTAAAATTTATCGTACAAGTGTTATAATGCTGTATTATTTTGTATTCATTCTTTAAAAAGCACACATTCTGGTCTTAAAACATAGAACATTCTTAATGTGCTTTATTTCATTTTTATTTTTTGAAACTGGGAAAGTCATATTACCTCTTCCATAATTTATTGCCTCTGCTTACTTGTCATGATTGTGTGTCTCCTTTATTCATAACTGTCAGCTAAGCGTTTTTCAATAGATAATAGATTTCATACTTTGATATTTTTTCTGATGTTTTCAGATGATGAAGCACCTTCTCTGAATTGCCCAAATGTAACTGATACTTCGGATATGGGACTAAATTCGTCATCCAGCGTGTGTTCGACCCAACTGCAACTGATAATGTGGATGTAGCTCCCGCTGTGACTTGTTCTCTTACAACTAGTGATATATTCTTGATAGGGGACACCAAAGTAAACTGTTCGTCTACAGATACTTCAGGGAACACTGGCACCTGCCTTTTCTATGTTACAGTTACAGGTAATAACCTAACTTTGTTATGCTACATAGAACTCGTGTGTCTACCAAAGATACAACTTGTTGCTATATTTGATTTTGCTTCGTTTTCATGTTAAACGAATGGTACATCTCCTTTCCCTTTAGAATTCGAAATAGAATTCTAAATAAAAATCAAATTCATGAATTAAAATTCATGTTAAAAGTATAATTATGTGTTGTTTTGTTTTCAATCTAAATTATCAATTTCTTGTAGTGGAATTATATGCTTAATTTAAATCTTGTGTTAAAATTTTGATTATATAATATAACTTCTTGGCCAATTTATTGACAGTTCTTACTTCCATTGACTTTTTTTGTGGGGGGGGGGGGCGTTTGTAAAACGGTCTGCTTAGTATATTCAGAGAGCTAAAAGATTCATACTTTGATATTATTTTCTGATGTTTTCAGATGATGAAGCACCTTCTCTGAATTGCCCAAATGTAACTAATTCTACGGATATGGGACTAAATTCGTCATCCAGCGTTGTGTTCGACCCAACGGCAACTGATAATTTGGATGTAGCTCCCGCTGTGACTTGTTCTCTTACAACTAGTGATATATTCTTGATAGGGGACACCACAGTAAACTGTTCGTCTACAGATAGTTCAGGGAATACTGGCACCTGCCTTTTCTATGTTACAGTTACAGGTAATAGCCTAACTATGTTATGCTTCATACAACTCGTGTCTTCCAACGATACATCTTGTTGCTATATTTGATTTTGCTTTGTTTTGATTTTAAACAAATGGTAAATTCTTTTTCCCGTAGAAATAAATTTATTTAAATGCCATGAAAACTATGGCGCAAAATTCATCTTACAAGTGTTTTGATGATGTATTATTTTGTGTAAACATTCTCTAAAAAGCACACATTCTGGTCTTAAAACATAGAACATTCTTAATGTGCTTTGTTTTATTTTTATTTTTTTGAAACTGGGAAAGTCATATTACCTCTTCCATAATTTATTGCCTCTGCTTACTTGTCATGATTGTGTGTCTCCTTTATTCATAACTGTCAGCTAAGCGTTTTCCAATAGATAATAGATTTCATAACTATGTTATGCTCCATACAACTCGTGTCTTCCAAAGATACAACTTGTAGCTATATTTGATTTTGCTTTGTTTTGATTTTAAACGAATGGTACATCACCTTTCCCTTGTGAAATAGATTTCAAAACAAAAATCAAATTCATGAATAAAAATTCATGTTATAAGTATAATTATGTGTTGTTCTTTTTTCATTCTAAATTATCAATTTCTTTTATTGGAATTATTATGGGATTAATTTAAATCTTGTGATAAAATTTTAATTATATAATATAACTTCTTGGCCAATTCATTGACAGTTCTCACTTCTTTTTTTTTTTTTTTTTTTTTTTGAGGGGGGGGGGGGTATTCAAAACGGTCTGCTTAGTATAATCAGAGAGCTAATAGATTCATACTTTGATATTCTTTCTGATGTTTTCAGATGATGAAGCACCTTCTCTGAATTGCCCAAATGTAACTAATTCTACGGATATGGGACTAAATTCGTCATCCAGCGTTGTGTTCGACCCAACGGCAACTGATAATTTGGATGTAGCTCCCGCTGTGACTTGTTCTCTTACAACTAGTGATATATTCTTGATAGGGGACACCACAGTAAACTGTTCGTCTACAGATACTTCAGGGAATACTGGCACCTGCCTTTTCTATGTTACAGTTACAGGTAATAGCCTATGTTATGCTTCATACAACTCGTGTCTTCCAACGATACATCTTGTTGCTATATTTGATTTTGCTTTGTTTTGATTTTAAACAAATGGTAAATTCTTTTTCCCGTAGAAATAAATTTATTTAAATGCCATGAAAACTATGGTGTAAAATTCATCTTACAAGTGTTATTATACTGTATTATTTTGTATAAACATTCTTTAAAAAGCACACATTCTGGTCTTAAAACATAGAACATTCTTAATGTGCTTTATTTTATTTTTAATTTTTGAAACTGGGAAAGTCATATTACCTCTTCCATAATTTATTGCCTCTGCTTACTTGTCATGATTGTGTGTCTCCTTTATTCATAACTGTCAGCTAAGCGTTTTCCAATAGATAATAGATTTCATACATTCATATTTTTTCTGATGTTTTCAGATGATGAAGCACCCGCTCTAAATTGCCCAAATGTAACTGATACTTCGGATATGGGACTAAATTCCTCATCCAGCGTCATGTTCGACCCAACTGCAACTGATAATGTGGATGTAGCTCCCGCTGTGACTTGTTCTCTTACAACTAGTGATATATTCTTGATAGGGGACACCAAAGTAAACTGTTCGTCTACAGATACTGCAGGGAACACTGGCACCTGCCTTTTCTATGTTACAGTTACAGGTAATAACCTAACTTTGTTATGCTACATAGAACTCGTGTCTACCAAAGATACAACTTGTTGCTATATTTGATTTTGCTTCGTTTTCATGTTAAACGAATGGTACATCTCCTTTCCCTTTAGAATTCGAAATAGAATTCTAAATAAAAATCAAATTCATGAATTAAAATTCATGTTAAAAGTATAATTATGTTTTGTTTTGTTTTCAATCTAAATTATCAATTTCTTGTAGTGGAATTATATGCTTAATTTAAATCTTGTGTTAAAATTTTGATTATATAATATAACTTCTTGGCCAATTTATTGACAGTTCTTACTTCCATTGACTTTTTTTGTGGGGGGGGGGCGTTTGTAAAACGGTCTGCTTAGTATATTCAGAGAGCTAAAAGATTCATACTTTGATATTATTTTCTGATGTTTTCAGATGATGAAGCACCTTCTCTGAATTGCCCAAATGTAACTAATTCTACGGATATGGGACTAAATTCGTCATCCAGCGTTGTGTTCGACCCAACGGCAACTGATAATTTGGATGTAGCTCCCGCTGTGACTTGTTCTCTTACAACTAGTGATATATTCTTGATAGGGGACACCACAGTAAACTGTTCGTCTACAGATAGTTCAGGGAATACTGGCACCTGCCTTTTCTATGTTACAGTTACAGGTAATAGCCTAACTATGTTATGCTTCATACAACTCGTGTCTTCCAACGATACATCTTGTTGCTATATTTGATTTTGCTTTGTTTTGATTTTAAACAAATGGTAAATTCTTTTTCCCGTAGAAATAAATTTATTTAAATGCCATGAAAACTATGGCGCAAAATTCATCTAACAAGTGTTTTGATGATGTATTATTTTGTGTAAACATTCTCTAAAAAGCACACATTCTGGTCTTAAAACATAGAACATTCTTAATGTGCTTTGTTTTATTTTTATTTTTTTGAAACTGGGAAAGTCATATTACCTCTTCCATAATTTATTGCCTCTGCTTACTTGTCATGATTGTGTGTCTCCTTTATTCATAACTGTCAGCTAAGCGTTTTCCAATAGATAATAGATTTCATACATTCATATTTTTTCTGATGTTTTCAGATGATGAAGCACCGGCTCTGAATTGCCCAAATGTAACTGATACTTCGGATATGGGACTAAATTCCTCATCCAGCGTCATGTTCGACCCAACTGCAACTGATAATGTGGATGTAGCTCCCGCTGTGACTTGTTCTCTTACAACTAGTGATATATTCTTGATAGGGGACACCACAGTAAACTGTTCGTCTACAGATACTTCAGGGAATACTGGCACCTGCCTTTTCTATGTTACAGTTACAGGTAATAGCCTAACTATGTTATGCTTCATACAACTCGTGTCTTCCAAAGATACAACTTGTTGCTATATTTGATTTTGCTTTGTTTTGATTTTAAACGAATGGTACATCACCTTTCCCTTGTGAAATAGATTTCAAAATAAAAATCAAATTCATGAATAAAAATTCATGTTATAAGTATAATTATGTGTTGTTCTGTTTTCATTCTAAATTATCAATTTCTTTTATTGGAATTATTATGGGCTTAAATTTAAATCTTGTGATAAAATTTTAATTATAAAATATAACTTCTTGGCCAATTCATTGACAGTTCTCTTTTTTTTTTTTTTTTTTTTTGAGGGGTAGGGGGGGGGGGTATTTAAAACGGTCTTCTTAGTATAATCAGAGAGCTAATAGATTCATACTTTGATATTCTTTCTGATGTTTTCAGATGATGAAGCACCTTCTCTGAATTGCCCAAATGTAACTAATTCTACGGATCTGAGACTAAATTCGTCATCCAGCGTTGTGTTCGACCCAACTGCAACTGATAATTTGGATGTAGCTCCCGCTGTGACTTGTTCTCTTACAACTAGTGATATATTCTTGATAGGGGACACCACAGTAAACTGTTCGTCTACAGATACTTCAGGGAATACTGGCACCTGCCTTTTCTATGTTACAGTTACAGGTAATAGCCTATGTTATGCTTCATACAACTCGTGTCTTCCAACGATACATCTTGTTGCTATATTTGATTTTGCTTTGTTTTGATTTTAAACAAATGGTAAATTCTTTTTCCCGTAGAAATAAATTTATTTAAATGCCATGAAAACTATGGTGTAAAATTCATCTTACAAGTGTTATTATACTGTATTATTTTGTATAAACATTCTTTAAAAAGCACACATTCTGGTCTTAAAACATAGAACATTCTTAATGTGCTTTATTTTATTTTTAATTTTTGAAACTGGGAAAGTCATATTACCTCTTCCATAATTTATTGCCTCTGCTTACTTGTCATGATTGTGTGTCTCCTTTATTCATAACTGTCAGCTAAGCGTTTTCCAATAGATAATAGATTTCATACATTCATATTTTTTCTGATGTTTTCAGATGATGAAGCACCGGCTCTTAATTGCCCAAATGTAACTGATACTTCGGATATGGGACTAAATTCCTCATCCAGCGTCATGTTCGACCCAACTGCAACTGATAATGTGGATGTAGCTCCCGCTGTGACTTGTTCTCTTACAACTAGTGATATATTCTTGATAGGGGACACCAAAGTAAACTGTTCGTCTACAGATACTGCAGGGAACACTGGCACCTGCCTTTTCTATGTTACAGTTACAGGTAATAACCTAACTTTGTTATGCTACATAGAACTCGTGTGTTTACCAAAGATACAACTTGTTGCTATATTTGATTTTGCTTCGTTTTCATGTTAAACGAATGGTACATCTCCTTTCCCTTTAGAATTCGAAATAGAATTCTAAATAAAAATCAAATTCATGAATTAAAATTCATGTTAAAAGTATAATTATGTGTTGTTCTGTTTTCAATCTAAATTATCAATTTCTTGTAGTGGAATTATATGCTTAATTTAAATCTTGTGTTGAAATTTTGATTATATAATATAACTTCTTGGCCAATTTATTGACAGTTCTTACTTCCATTGACTTTTTTTGTGGGGGGGGGCGTTTGTAAAACGGTCTGCTTAGTATATTCAGAGAGCTAAAAGATTCATAATTTGATATTATTTTCTGATGTTTTCAGATGATGAAGCACCTTCTCTGAATTGCCCAAATGTAACTAATTCTACGGATATGGGACTAAATTCGTCATCCAGCGTTGTGTTCGACCCAACGGCAACTGATAATTTGGATATAGCTCCCGCTGTGACTTGTTCTCTTACAACTAGTGATATATTCTTGATAGGGGACACCACAGTAAACTGTTCGTCTACAGATAGTTCAGGGAATACTGGCACCTGCCTTTTCTATGTTACAGTTACAGGTAATAGCCTAACTATGTTATGCTTCATACAACTCGTGTCTTCCAACGATACATCTTGTTGCTATATTTGATTTTGCTTTGTTTTGATTTTAAACAAATGGTAAATTCTTTTTCCCGTAGAAATAAATTTATTTAAATGCCATGAAAACTATGGTGTAAAATTTATCGTACAAGTGTTATAATGCTGTATTATTTTGTATAAACATTCTTTAAAAAGCACACATTCTGGTCTTAAAACATAGAACATTCTTAATGTGCTTTATTTCATTTTTATTTTTTGAAACTGGGAAAGTCATATTACCTCTTCCATAATTTATTGCCTCTGCTTACTTGTCATGATTGTGTGTCTCCTTTATTCATAACTGTCAGCTAAGCGTTTTCCAATAGATAATAGATTTCATACATTCATATTTTTTCTGATGTTTTCAGATGATGAAGCACCGGCTCTTAATTGCCCAAATGTAACTGATACTTCGGATATGGGACTAAATTCCTCATCCAGCGTCATGTTCGACCCAACTGCAACTGATAATGTGGATGTAGCTCCCGCTGTGACTTGTTCTCTTACAACTAGTGATATATTCTTGATAGGGGACACCAAAGTAAACTGTTCGTCTACAGATACTGCAGGGAACACTGGCACCTGCCTTTTCTATGTTACAGTTACAGGTAATAACCTAACTTTGTTATGCTACATAGAACTCGTGTGTTTACCAAAGATACAACTTGTTGCTATATTTGATTTTGCTTCGTTTTCATGTTAAACGAATGGTACATCTCCTTTCCCTTTAGAATTCGAAATAGAATTCTAAATAAAAATCAAATTCATGAATTAAAATTCATGTTAAAAGTATAATTATGTGTTGTTCTGTTTTCAATCTAAATTATCAATTTCTTGTAGTGGAATTATATGCTTAATTTAAATCTTGTGTTAAAATTTTGATTATATAATATAACTTCTTGGCCAATTTATTGACAGTTCTTACTTCCATTGACTTTTTTTGTGGGGGGGGGGGGGCGTTTGTAAAACGGTCTGCTTAGTATATTCAGAGAGCTAAAAGATTCATAATTTGATATTATTTTCTGTTTTCAGATGATGAAGCACCTTCTCTGAATTGCCCAAATGTAACTAATTCTACGGATATGGGACTAAATTCGTCATCCAGCGTTGTGTTCGACCCAACGGCAACTGATAATTTGGATATAGCTCCCGCTGTGACTTGTTCTCTTACAACTAGTGATATATTCTTGATAGGGGACACCACAGTAAACTGTTCGTCTACAGATAGTTCAGGGAATACTGGCACCTGCCTTTTCTATGTTACAGTTACAGGTAATAGCCTAACTATGTTATGCTTCATACAACTCGTGTCTTCCAACGATACATCTTGTTGCTATATTTGATTTTGCTTTGTTTTGATTTTAAACAAATGGTAAATTCTTTTTCCCGTAGAAATAAATTTATTTAAATGCCATGAAAACTATGGCGCAAAATTCATCTTACAAGTGTTTTGATGATGTATTATTTTGTGTAAACATTCTCTAAAAAGCACACATTCTGGTCTTAAAACATAGAACATTCTTAATGTGCTTTGTTTTATTTTTATTTTTTTGAAACTGGGAAAGTCATATTACCTCTTCCATAATTTATTGCCTCTGCTTACTTGTCATGATTGTGTGTCTCCTTTATTCATAACTGTCAGCTAAGCGTTTTCCAATAGATAATAGATTTCATAACTATGTTATGCTCCATACAACTCGTGTCTTCCAAAGATACAACTTGTAGCTATATTTGATTTTGCTTTGTTTTGATTTTAAACGAATGGTACATCACCTTTCCCTTGTGAAATAGATTTCAAAACAAAAATCAAATTCATGAATAAAAATTCATGTTATAAGTATAATTATGTGTTGTTCTTTTTTCATTCTAAATTATCAATTTCTTTTATTGGAATTATTATGGGATTAAATTTAAATCTTGTGATAAAATTTTAATTATATAATATAACTTCTTGGCCAATTCATTGACAGTTCTCACTTCTTTTTTTTTTTTTTTTTTTTTTGAGGGGTAGGGGGGTATTCAAAACGGTCTTCTTAGTATAATCAGAGAGCTAATAGATTCATACTTTGATATTCTTTCTGATGTTTTCAGATGATGAAGCACCTTCTCTGAATTGCCCAAATGTAACTAATTCTACGGATCTGAGACTAAATTCGTCATCCAGCGTTGTGTTCGACCCAACTGCAACTGATAATTTGGATGTAGCTCCCGCTGTGACTTGTTCTCTTACAACTAGTGATATATTCTTGATAGGGGACACCACAGTAAACTGTTCGTCTACAGATACTTCAGGGAATACTGGCACCTGCCTTTTTTATGTTACAGTTACAGGTAATAGCCTATGTTATGCTTCATACAACTCGTGTCTTCCAACGATACATCTTGTTGCTATATTTGAATTTGCTTTGTTTTGATTTTAAACAAATGGTAAATTCTTTTTCCCGTAGAAATAAATTTATTTAAATGCCATGAAAACTATGGTGTAAAATTCATCTTACAAGTGTTATTATACTGTATTATTTTGTATAAATATTCTTTAAAAAGCACACATTCTGGTCTTAAAACATAGAACATTCTTAATGTGCTTTATTTTATTTTTAATTTTTGAAACTGGGAAAGTCATATTACCTCTTCCATAATTTATTGCCTCTGCTTACTTGTCATGATTGTGTGTCTCCTTTATTCATAACTGTCAGCTAAGCGTTTTCCAATAGATAATAGATTTCATACATTCATATTTTTTCTGATGTTTTCAGATGATGAAGCACCCGCTCTAAATTGCCCAAATGTAACTGATACTTCGGATATGGGACTAAATTCCTCATCCAGCGTCATGTTCGACCCAACTGCAACTGATAATGTGGATGTAGCTCCCGCTGTGACTTGTTCTCTTACAACTAGTGATATATTCTTGATAGGGGACACCAAAGTAAACTGTTCGTCTACAGATACTGCAGGGAACACTGGCACCTGCCTTTTCTATGTTACAGTTACAGGTAATAACCTAACTTTGTTATGCTACATAGAACTCGTGTCTACCAAAGATACAACTTGTTGCTATATTTGATTTTGCTTCGTTTTCATGTTAAACGAATGGTACATCTCCTTTCCCTTTAGAATTCGAAATAGAATTCTAAATAAAAATCAAATTCATGAATTAAAATTCATGTTAAAAGTATAATCATGTTTTTTTTGTTTTCAATCTAAATTATCAATTTCTTGTAGTGGAATTATATGCTTAATTTAAATCTTGTGTTAAACTTTTGATTATATAATATAACTTCTTGGCCAATTTATTGACAGTTCTTACTTCCATTGACTTTTTTTGTGGGGGGGGGGGGGGCGTTTGTAAAACGGTCTGCTTAGTATATTCAGAGAGCTAAAAGATTCATACTTTGATATTATTTTCTGATGTTTTCAGATGATGAAGCACCTTCTCTGAATTGCCCAAATGTAACTAATTCTACGGATATGGGACTAAATTCGTCATCCAGCGTTGTGTTCGACCCAACGGCAACTGATAATTTGGATGTAGCTCCCGCTGTGACTTGTTCTCTTACAACTAGTGATATATTCTTGATAGGGGACACCACAGTAAACTGTTCGTCTACAGATAGTTCAGGGAATACTGGCACCTGCCTTTTCTATGTTACAGTTACAGGTAATAGCCTAACTATGTTATGCTTCATACAACTCGTGTCTTCCAACGATACATCTCGTTGCTATATTTGATTTTGCTTTGTTTTGATTTTAAACAAATGGTAAATTCTTTTTCCCGTAGAAATAAATTTATTTAAATGCCATGAAAACTATGGCGCAAAATTCATCTAACAAGTGTTTTGATGATGTATTATTTTGTGTAAACATTCTCTAAAAAGCACACATTCTGGTCTTAAAACATAGAACATTCTTAATGTGCTTTGTTTTATTTTTATTTTTTTGAAACTGGGAAAGTCATATTACCTCTTCCATAATTTATTGCCTCTGCTTACTTGTCATGATTGTGTGTCTCCTTTATTCATAACTGTCAGCTAAGCGTTTTCCAATAGATAATAGATTTCATACATTCATATTTTTTCTGATGTTTTCAGATGATGAAGCACCGGCTCTGAATTGCCCAAATGTAACTGATACTTCGGATATGGGACTAAATTCCTCATCCAGCGTCATGTTCGACCCAACTGCAACTGATAATGTGGATGTAGCTCCCGCTGTGACTTGTTCTCTTACAACTAGTGATATATTCTTGATAGGGGACACCACAGTAAACTGTTCGTCTACAGATACTTCAGGGAATACTGGCACCTGCCTTTTCTATGTTACAGTTACAGGTAATAGCCTATGTTATGCTTCATACAACTCGTGTCTTCGAAAGATACAACTTGTTGCTATATTTGATTTTGCTTTGTTTTGATTTTAAACGAATGGTACATCACCTTTCCCTTGTGAAATAGATTTCAAAATAAAAATCAAATTCATGAATAAAAATTCATGTTATAAGTATAATTATGTGTTGTTCTGTTTTCATTCTAAATTACCAATTTCTTTTATTGGAATTATTATGGGCTTAAATTTAAATCTTGTTATAAAATTTTAATTATAAAATATAACTTCTTGGCCAATTCATTGACAGTTCTCTTTTTTTTTTTTTTTTTTTTGAGGGGTAGGGGGGGGGGTATTTAAAACGGTCTTCTTGGTATAATCAGAGAGCTAATAGATTCATACTTTGATATTCTTTCTGATGTTTTCAGATGATGAAGCACCTTCTCTGAATTGCCCAAATGTAACTAATTCTACGGATATGGGACTAAATTCCTCATCCAGCGTCATGTTCGACCCAACTGCAACTGATAATGTGGATGTAGCTCCCGCTGTGACTTGTTCTCTTACAACTAGTGATATATTCTTAATAGGGGACACCAAAGTAAACTGTTCGTCTACAGATACTGCTGGGAACACTGGCACCTGCCTTTTCTATGTTACAGTTACAGGTAATAACCTAACTTTGTTATGCTACATAGAACTCGTGTCTACCAAAGATACAACTTGTTGCTATATTTGATTTTGCTTCGTTTTCATGTTAAACGAATGGTACATCTCCTTTCCCTTTAGAATTCGAAATAGAATTCTAAATAAAAATCAAATTCATGAATTAAAATTCATGTTAAAAGTATAATCATGTTTTGTTTTGTTTTCAATCTAAATTATCAATTTCTTGTAGTGGAATTTTATGCTTAATTTAAATCTTGTGTTAAAATTTTGATTATATAATATAACTTCTTGGCCAATTTATTGACAGTTCTTACTTCCATTGACTTTTTTTGTGGGGGGGGGGGGGGCGTTTGTAAAACGGTCTGCTTAGTATATTCAGAGAGCTAAAAGATTCATACTTTGATATTATTTTCTGATGTTTTCAGATGATGAAGCACCTTCTCTGAATTGCCCAAATGTAACTAATTCTACGGATATGGGACTAAATTCCTCATCCAGCGTCATGTTCGACCCAACTGCAACTGATAATGTGGATGTAGCTCCCGCTGTGACTTGTTCTCTTACAACTAGTGATATATTCTTAATAGGGGACACCAAAGTAAACTGTTCGTCTACAGATACTGCAGGGAACACTGGCACCTGCCTTTTCTATGTTACAGTTACAGGTAATAACCTAACTTTGTTAGGCTACATAGAACTCGTGTCTACCAAAGATACAACTTGTTGCTATATTTGATTTTGCTTCGTTTTCATGTTAAACGAATGGTACATCTCCTTTCCCTTTAGAATTCGAAATAGAATTCTAAATAAAAATCAAATTCATGAATTAAAATTCATGTTAAAAGTATAATCATGTTTTGTTTTGTTTTCAATCTAAATTATCAATTTCTTGTAGTGGAATTTTATGCTTAATTTAAATCTTGTGTTAAAATTTTGATTATATAATATAACTTCTTGGCCAATTTATTGACAGTTCTTACTTCCATTGACTTTTTTTGTGGGGGGGGGGGGGCGTTTGTAAAACGGTCTGCTTAGTATATTCAGAGAGCTAAAAGATTCATACTTTGATATTATTTTCTGATGTTTTCAGATGATGAAGCACCTTCTCTGAATTGCCCAAATGTAACTAATTCTACGGATATGGGACTAAATTCCTCATCCAGCGTCATGTTCGACCCAACTGCAACTGATAATGTGGATGTAGCTCCCGCTGTGACTTGTTCTCTTACAACTAGTGATATATTCTTAATAGGGGACACCAAAGTAAACTGTTCGTCTACAGATACTGCAGGGAACACTGGCACCTGCCTTTTCTATGTTACAGTTACAGGTAATAACCTAACTTTGTTAGGCTACATAGAACTCGTGTCTACCAAAGATACAACTTGTTGCTATATTTGATTTTGCTTCGTTTTCATGTTAAACGAATGGTACATCTCCTTTCCCTTTAGAATTCGAAATAGAATTCTAAATAAAAATCAAATTCATGAATTAAAATTCATGTTAAAAGTATAATCATGTTTTGTTTTGTTTTCAATCTAAATTATCAATTTCTTGTAGTGGAATTATATGCTTAATTTAAATCTTGTGTTAAACTTTTGATTATATAATATAACTTCTTGGCCAATTTATTGACAGTTCTTACTTCCATTGACTTTTTTTGTGGGGGGGGGGGGGCGTTTGTAAAACGGTCTGCTTAGTATATTCAGAGAGCTAAAAGATTCATACTTTGATATTATTTTCTGATGTTTTCAGATGATGAAGCACCTTCTCTGAATTGCCCAAATGTAACTAATTCTACGGATATGGGACTAAATTCGTCATCCAGCGTTGTGTTCGACCCAACGGCAACTGATAATTTGGATGTAGCTCCCGCTGTGACTTGTTCTCTTACAACTAGTGATATATTCTTGATAGGGGACACCACAGTAAACTGTTCGTCTACAGATAGTTCAGGGAATACTGGCACCTGCCTTTTCTATGTTACAGTTACAGGTAATAGCCTAACTATGTTATGCTTCATACAACTCGTGTCTTCCAACGATACATCTCGTTGCTATATTTGATTTTGCTTTGTTTTGATTTTAAACAAATGGTAAATTCTTTTTCCCGTAGAAATAAATTTATTTAAATGCCATGAAAACTATGGCGCAAAATTCATCTAACAAGTGTTTTGATGATGTATTATTTTGTGTAAACATTCTCTAAAAAGCACACATTCTGGTCTTAAAACATAGAACATTCTTAATGTGCTTTGTTTTATTTTTATTTTTTTGAAACTGGGAAAGTCATATTACCTCTTCCATAATTTATTGCCTCTGCTTACTTGTCATGATTGTGTGTCTCCTTTATTCATAACTGTCAGCTAAGCGTTTTCCAATAGATAATAGATTTCATACATTCATATTTTTTCTGATGTTTTCAGATGATGAAGCACCGGCTCTGAATTGCCCAAATGTAACTGATACTTCGGATATGGGACTAAATTCCTCATCCAGCGTCATGTTCGACCCAACTGCAACTGATAATGTGGATGTAGCTCCCGCTGTGACTTGTTCTCTTACAACTAGTGATATATTCTTGATAGGGGACACCACAGTAAACTGTTCGTCTACAGATACTTCAGGGAATACTGGCACCTGCCTTTTCTATGTTACAGTTACAGGTAATAGCCTATGTTATGCTTCATACAACTCGTGTCTTCGAAAGATACAACTTGTTGCTATATTTGATTTTGCTTTGTTTTGATTTTAAACGAATGGTACATCACCTTTCCCTTGTGAAATAGATTTCAAAATAAAAATCAAATTCATGAATAAAAATTCATGTTATAAGTATAATTATGTGTTGTTCTGTTTTCATTCTAAATTACCAATTTCTTTTATTGGAATTATTATGGGCTTAAATTTAAATCTTGTGATAAAATTTTAATTATAAAATATAACTTCTTGGCCAATTCATTGACAGTTCTCTTTTTTTTTTTTTTTTTTTTGAGGGGTAGGGGGGGGGTATTTAAAACGGTCTTCTTGGTATAATCAGAGAGCTAATAGATTCATACTTTGATATTCTTTCTGATGTTTTCAGATGATGAAGCACCTTCTCTGAATTGCCCAAATGTAACTAATTCTACGGATATGGGACTAAATTCCTCATCCAGCGTCATGTTCGACCCAACTGCAACTGATAATGTGGATGTAGCTCCCGCTGTGACTTGTTCTCTTACAACTAGTGATATATTCTTAATAGGGGACACCAAAGTAAACTGTTCGTCTACAGATACTGCAGGGAACACTGGCACCTGCCTTTTCTATGTTACAGTTACAGGTAATAACCTAACTTTGTTATGCTACATAGAACTCGTGTCTACCAAAGATACAACTTGTTGCTATATTTGATTTTGCTTCGTTTTCATGTTAAACGAATGGTACATCTCCTTTCCCTTTAGAATTCGAAATAGAATTCTAAATAAAAATCAAATTCATGAATTAAAATTCATGTTAAAAGTATAATCATGTTTTGTTTTGTTTTCAATCTAAATTATCAATTTCTTGTAGTGGAATTATATGCTTAATTTAAATCTTGTGTTAAAATTTTGATTATATAATATAACTTCTTGGCCAATTTATTGACAGTTCTTACTTCCATTGACTTTTTTTGTGGGGGGGGGGCGTTTGTAAAACGGTCTGCTTAGTATATTCAGAGAGCTAAAAGATTCATACTTTGATATTATTTTCTGATGTTTTCAGATGATGAAGCACCTTCTCTGAATTGCCCAAATGTAACTAATTCTACGGATATGGGACTAAATTCCTCATCCAGCGTCATGTTCGACCCAACTGCAACTGATAATGTGGATGTAGCTCCCGCTGTGACTTGTTCTCTTACAACTAGTGATATATTCTTAATAGGGGACACCAAAGTAAACTGTTCGTCTACAGATACTGCAGGGAACACTGGCACCTGCCTTTTCTATGTTACAGTTACAGGTAATAACCTAACTTTGTTATGCTACATAGAACTCGTGTCTACCAAAGATACAACTTGTTGCTATATTTGATTTTGCTTCGTTTTTATGTTAAACGAATGGTACATCTCCTTTCCCTTTAGAATTCGAAATAGAATTCGAAATAAAAATCAAATTCATGAATTAAAATTCATGTTAAAAGTATAATCATGTTTTGTTTTGTTTTCAATCTAAATTATCAATTTCTTGTAGTGGAATTATATGCTTAATTTAAATCTTGTGTTAAAATTTTGATTATATAATATAACTTCTTGGCCAATTTATTGACAGTTCTTACTTCCATTGACTTTTTTTGTGGGGGGGGGGGGCGTTTGTAAAACGGTCTGCTTAGTATAATCAGAGAGCTAAAATATTCATACTTTGATATTATTTTCTGATGTTTTCAGATGATGAAGCACCTTCTCTGAATTGCCCAAATGTAACTAATTCTACGGATAGGGGACTAAATTCCTCATCCAGCGTTGTGTTCGACCCAACGGCAACTGATAATTTGGATGTAGCTCCCGCTGTGACTTGTTCTCTTACAACTAGTGATATATTCTTGATAGGGGACACCACAGTAAACTGTTCGTCTACAGATACTTCAGGGAACACTGGCACCTGCCTTTTCTATGTTACAGTTACAGGTAATAACCTAACTATGTTATGCTTCATAGAACTCGTGTCTACCAAAAATACAACTTGTTCCTATATTTGATTTTGCTTTGTTTTGATTTTAAACAAATGGTAAATTCTTTTTCCCGTAGAAATAAATTTATTTAAATGCCATGAAAACTATGGTGTAAAATTCATCTTACAAGTGTTATTATACTGTATTATTTTGTATAAATATTCTTTAAAAAGCACACATTCTGGTCTTAAAACATAGAACATTCTTAATGTGCTTTATTTTATTTTTATTTTTTGAAACTGGGAAAGTCATATTACCTCTTCCATAATTTATTGCCTCTGCTTACTTGTCATGATTGTGTGTCTCCTTTATTCATAACTGTCAGCTAAGCGTTTTCCAATAGATAATAGATTTCATACATTCATATTTTTTCTGATGTTTTCAGATGATGAAGCACCGGCTCTGAATTGCCCAAATGTAACTGATACTTCGGATATGGGACTAAATTCGTCATCCAGCGTTGTGTTCGATCCAACGGCAACTGATAATGTGGATGTAGCTCCCGCTGTGACTTGTTCTCTTACAACTAGTGATATATTCTTGATAGGGGACACCACAGTAAACTGTTCGTCTACAGATACTTCAGGGAACACTGGCACCTGCCTTTTCTATGTTACAGTTACAGGTAATAACCTTACTTTGTCATGCTACATAGAACTCGTGTCTACCAAAAATACAACTTGTTGCTATATTTGATTTTGCTTCGTTTTCATGTTAAACGAATGGTACATCACCTTTCCCTTTAGAATTCGAAATAGAATTCTAAATAAAAATCAAATTCATGAATTAAAATTCATGTTAAAAGTATAATTATGTGTTGTTCTGTTTTCAATCTAAATTATCAATTTCTTGTAGTGGAATTATATGCTTAATTTAAATCTTGTGTTAAAATTTTGATTATATAATATAACTTCTTGGCCAATTTATTGACAGTTCTTACTTCCATTGACTTTTTTTGTGGGGGGCGTTTGTAAAACGGTCTGCTTAATATATTCAGAGAGCTAAAAGATTCATACTTTGATATTATTTTCTGATGTTTTCAGATGATGAAGCACCTTCTCTGAATTGCCGAAATGTAACTAATTTTACGGATATGGGACTAAGTTCGTCATCCAGCGTTGTGTTCGATCCAACGGCAACTGATAATGTGGATGTAGCTCCCGCTGTGACTTGTTCTCTTACAACTAGTGATATATTCTTGATAGGGGACACCACAGTAAACTGTTCGTCTACAGATACTTCAGGGAACACTGGCACCTGCCTTTTCTATGTTACAGTTACAGGTAATAACCTAACTTTGTCATGCTACATAGAACTCGTGTCTACCAAAAATGCAACTTGTTGCTATATTTGATTTTGCTTCGTTTTCATGTTAAACGAATGGTACATCTCCTTTCCCTTTAGAATTCGAAATAGAATTCTAAATAAAAATCAAATTCATGAATTAAAATTCATGTTAAAAGTATAATCATGTTTTGTTTTGTTTTCAATCTAAATTATCAATTTCTTGTAGTGGAATTATATGCTTAATTTAAATCTTGTGTTAAAATTTTGATTATATAATATAACTTCTTGGCCAATCCATTGACAGTTACTACTTCCATTGACTTTTTTTTTTGGGGGGGGGGGCGTTTGTAAACCGGTCTGCTTAGTATATTCAGAGAGCTAAAAGATTCATACTTTGATATTATTTTCTGATGTTTTCAGATGATGAAGCACCTTCTCTGAATTGCCCAAATGTAACTAATTTTACGGATATGGGACTAAATTCGTCATCCAGCGTTGTGTTCGATCCAACGGCAACTGATAATGTGGATGTAGCTCCCGCTGTGACTTGTTCTCTTACAACTAGTGATATATTCTTGATAGGGGACACCACAGTAAACTGTTCGTCTACAGATACTTCAGGGAACACTGGCACCTGCCTTTTCTATGTTACAGTTACAGGTAATAACCTTACTTTGTCATGCTACATAGAACTCGTGTCTACCAAAAATACAACTTGTTGCTATATTTGATTTTGCTTCGTTTTCATGTTAAACGAATGGTACATCACCTTTCCCTTTAGAATTCGAAATAGAATTCTAAATAAAAATCAAATTCATGAATTAAAATTCATGTTAAAAGTATAATTATGTGTTGTTCTGTTTTCAATCTAAATTATCAATTTCTTGTAGTGGAATTATATGCTTAATTTAAATCTTGTGTTAAAATTTTGATTATATTATATAACTTCTTGGCCAATTTATTGACAGTTCTTACTTCCATTGACTTTTTTTGTGGGGGGCGTTTGTAACACGGTCTGCTTAATATATTCAGAGAGCTAAAAGATTCATACTTTGATATTATTTTCTGATGTTTTCAGATGATGAAGCACCTTCTCTGAATTGCCCAAATGTAACTAATTCTACGGATATGGGACTAAATTCGTCATCCAGCGTTGTGTTCGACCCAACGGCAACTGATAATTTGGATGTAGCTCCCGCTGTGACTTGTTCTCTTACAACTAGTGATATATTCTTGATAGGGGACACCACAGTAAACTGTTCGTCTACAGATACTTCAGGGAATACTGGCACCTGCCTTTTCTATGTTACAGTTACAGGTAATAGCCTAACTATGTTATGCTTCATACAACTCGTGTCTTCCAAAGATACAACTTGTTGCTATATTTGATTTTGCTTTGTTTTGATTTTAAACGAATGGTACATCACCTTTCCCTTGTGAAATAGATTTCAAAATAAAAATCAAATTCATGAATAAAAATTCATGTTATAAGTATAATTATGTGTTGTTCTGTTTTCATTCTAAATTACCAATTTCTTTTATTGGAATTATTATGGGCTTAAATTGAAATCTTGTGATAAAATTTTAATTATAAAATATAACTTCTTGGCCAATTCATTGACAGTTCTCTTTTTTTTTTTTTTTGAGGGGTAGGGGGGGGGGGGTATTTAAAACGGTCTTCTTGGTATAATCAGAGAGCTAATAGATTCATACTTTGATATTCTTTCTGATGTTTTCAGATGATGAAGCACCTTCTCTGAATTGCCCAAATGTAACTAATTCTACGGATATGGGACTACATTCCTCATCCAGCGTCATGTTCGACCCAACTGCAACTGATAATGTGGATGTAGCTCCCGCTGTGACTTGTTCTCTTACAACTAGTGATATATTCTTGATAGGGGACACCAAAGTAAACTGTTCGTCTACAGATACTGCAGGGAACACTGGCACCTGCCTTTTCTATGTTACAGTTACAGGTAATAACCTAACTTTGTTATGCTACATAGAACTCGTGTCTACCAAAGATACAACTTGTTGCTATATTTGATTTTGCTTCGTTTTCATGTTAAACGAATGGTACATCTCCTTTCCCTTTAGAATTCGAAATAGAATTCTAAATAAAAATCAAATTCATGAATTAAAATTCATGTTAAAAGTATAATCATGTTTTGTTTTGTTTTCAATCTAAATTATCAATTTCTTGTAGTGGAATTATATGCTTAATTTAAATCTTGTGTTAAAATTTTGATTATATAATATAACTTCTTGGCCAATCCATTGACAGTTACTACTTCCATTGACTTTTTTTTGTGGGGGGGGGGGGGGGGCGTTTGTAAACCGGTCTGCTTAGTATATTCAGAGAGCTAAAAGATTCATACTTTGATATTATTTTCTGATGTTTTCAGATGGTGAAGCACCTTCTCTGAATTGCCCAAATGTAACTAATTTTACGGATATGGGACTAAATTCGTCATCCAGCGTTGTGTTCGATCCAACGGCAACTGATAATGTGGATGTAGCTCCCGCTTTGACTTGTTCTCTTACAACTAGTGATATATTCTTGATAGGGGACACCACAGTAAACTGTTCGTCTACAGATACTTCAGGGAACACTGGCACCTGCCTTTTCTATGTTACAGTTACAGGTAATAACCTAACTTTGTCATGCTACATAGAACTCGTGTCTACCAAAAATACAACTTGTTGCTATATTTGATTTTGCTTCGTTTTCATGTTAAACGAATGGTACATCTCCTTTCCCTTTAGAATTCGAAATAGAATTCTAAATAAAAATCAAATTCATGAATTAAAATTCATGTTAAAAGTATAATTATGTGTTCTGTTTTCAATCTAAATTATCGATTTCTTGTAGTGGAATTATATGCTTCATTTAAATATTGTGTTAAAATTTTAATTATATAATATAACTTCTTGGCCAATTCATTGACAGTTCTTACTTCCATTGACTTTTTTTTGTGGGGGGGGGGGGCGTTTGTAAAACGGTCTGCTTAGTATATTCAGAGAGCTAATAGATTCATACTTTAATATTATTTTCTGATGTTTTCAGATGATGAAGCACCTTCTCTGAATTGCCCAAATATAACTAATTCTACGGATCTGGGACTAAATTCGTCATCCAGCGTTGTGTTCGACCCAACTGCAACTGATAATTTGGATGTAGCTCCCGCTGTGACTTGTTCTCTTACAACTAGTGATATATTCTTGATAGGGGACACCACAGTAAACTGTTCGTCTACAGATACTTCAGGGAATACTGGCACCTGCCTTTTTTATGTTACAGTTACAGGTAATAGCCTAACTATGTTATGCTTCATACAACTCGTGTCTTTCAACGATACATCTTGTTGCTATATTTGATTTTGCTTTGTTTTGATTTTAAACAAATGGTAAATTCTTTTTCCCGTAGAAATAAATTTATTTAAATGCCATGAAAATTATGGTGTAAAATTCATCTTACAAGTGTTATTATACTGTATTATTTTGTATAAATATTCTTTAAAAAGCACACATTCTGGTCTTAAAACATAGAACATTCTTAATGTGCTTTATTTTATTTTTATTTTTTGAAACTTTGAAAGTCATATTACCTCTTCCATAATTTATTGCCTCTGCTTACTTGTCATGATTGTGTGTCTCCTCTATTCATAACTGTCAGCTAAGCGTTTTCCAATAGATAATAGATTTCATACATTCATATTTTTTCTGATGTTTTCAGATGATGAAGCACCGGCTCTAAATTGCCCAAATGTAACTGATACTTCGGATATGGGAGTAAATTCCTCATCCAGCGTCATGTTCGACCCAACTGCAACTGATAATGTGGATGTAGCTCCCGCTGTGACTTGTTCTCTTACAACTAGTGATATATTCTTGATAGGGGACACCACAGTAAACTGTTCGTCTACAGATACTTCAGGGAATACTGGCACCTGCCTTTTTTATGTTACAGTTACAGGTAATAGCCTAACTATGTTATGCTTCATACAACTCGTGTCTTCCAACGATACATCTTGTTGCTATATTTGATTTTGCTTTGTTTTGATTTTAAACAAATGGTAAATTCTTTTTCCCGTAGAAATAAATTTATTGAAATGCCATGAAAACTATTTTGTAAAATTCATCTTACAAGTGTTATTATGCTGTATTATTTTGTATAAACATTCTTTAAAAAGCACACATTCTGGTCTTAAAACATAGAACATTCTTAATGTGCTTTATTTAATATTTATTTTTTGAAACTGGGAAAGTCATATTACCTCTTCCATAATTTATTGCCTCTGCTTACTTGTCATGATTGTGTGTCTCCTTTATTCATAACTGTCAGCTAAGCGTTTTCCAATAGATAATAGATTTCATACATTCATATTTTTTCTGATGTTTTCAGATGATGAAGCACCGGCTCTAAATTGCCCAAATGTAACTGATACTTCGGATATGGGACTAAATTCCTCATCCAGCGTCATGTTCGACCCAACTGCAACTGATAATGTGGATGTAGCTCCCGCTGTGACTTGTTCTCTTACAACTAGTGATATATTCTTGATAGGGGACACCACAGTAAACTGTTCGTCTACAGATACTTCAGGGAATACTGGCACCTGCCTTTTTTATGTTACAGTTACAGGTAATAACCTAAATTTGTTATGCTACATAGAACTCGTGTCTACCAAAGATACAACTTGTTGCTATATTTGATTTTGCTTCGTTTTCACCTTAAACGAACGGTACATCACCTTTCCCTTTAGAATTCGAAATAGAATTCTAAATAAAAATCAAATTCATGAATAAAAATTCATGTTATAAGTATAATTATGTGTTGTTCTGTTTTCATTCTAAATTATCAATTTCTTTTAGTGGAATTATTATGGGCTTAAATTGAAATCTTGTGATAAAATTTTAATTATATAATATAACTTCTTGGCCAATTCATTGACAGTTCTCAATTCTTTTTTTTTTTTTTTTTTTTAGGTTTAGGGGGGGGGGGGGTGGGTATTTAAAACGGTCTTCTTAGTATAATCAGAGAGCTAATAGATTCATACTTTGATATTCTTTCTGATGTTTTCAGATGATGAAGCACCTTCTCTGAATTGCCCAAATGTAACTACTTCTACGGATATGGGACTAAATTCGTCATCCAACGTTGTGTTCGACCCAACGGTAACTGATAATTTGGATGTAGCTCCCGCTGTGACTTGTTCTCTTACAACTAGTGATTTATTCTTGATAGGGGACACCACAGTAAACTGTTCGTCCACAGATACTGCAGGGAACACTGGCACCTGCCTTTTCTATGTTACGGTTACAGGTAATAGCCTAACTTTTGTATGCTTCATCCAACTTTTGTCTACCAAAGATATAACTTGTATTCGTTTTCATGTTAAACGAATGGTACATCACCTTTCCCTTTTGAAATAGAATTCAAAATAAAAATCAAATTCAAGAATAAAAATTTATGTTATAAGTATAATTATGTGTTGTTCTGTTTTCAATCTAATTATCAATTTCTTGTAGTGGAATTATGTGCTTAATTTAAATCTTGTGTTAGAATTTTAATTATATAATATAACTTCTTGGCCAATTCATTGACAGTTGTTAATTCTCATTGTTTTGTTTTTTGTTTTTGTTTTTATTTATTTTTCTTGGGGGGGGGGGGTATTTAAAACGGTCTGCTACGTATATTCAGAGAGGTAATAGATTCATACTTTGATACTTTTTCTGATGTTTTCAGATGATGAAGAACCTTCTTTGAATTGCCCAAATGTAACTAATTCTACGGATATGGGACTAAATTCGTCATCCAGCGTTGTGTTCGACCCAACGGCAACTGATAATTTGGATGTAGCTCCCGCTGTGACTTGTTCTCTTACAACTAGTGATATATTCTTGATAGGGGACACCACAGTAAACTGTTCGTCTACAGATACTTCAGGGAACACTGGCACCTGCCTTTTCTATGTTACGGTTACAGGTAATAGCCTAACTTTGGTATGCTTCATATAACTCGTATCTACCAACGACACAACTTGTTGCTTTTATGTGTTGGTTTCTTTGATTCGATGTCAAACGAATTGTACCTAACCCATCCCTAAAAATAATTTTAAAAAGAATTAAAAAAAAAAATGGTTTAAAGTATATAATTATTATTGTATTACTTCCAATGAAATAGTGTGCTTCTTTTCGCTTTTAAGTTAACATGAAAATAATCATATTCCTTCTTGGTAAATGCTTTGTCTGTCCTACTTCTCATTGGTTTTATGTTTATTTCATTCAATCGGTCTACTTTGAATATTCGAAGAGCTAAAACATTCATATTTCAAAAAATTAAAACTATGTTTAAAATTCATCTTATAAGTATAATTATGTGTTGTGGCTGTTTCATTTCAGTTTATTAATTCCTTAAAAGGCACCTTTTCAGTTCTAAACAATCATCATTTTTTTTCACTTAAATTACGTGCTTTATTTGACTTTTTGTAATTTTTTTTTTTAAATTATATTATTACTTCTTTTTCAAGACATTTCTGTGCTTACTTCTCATTGATTTTGTGTCTATTTTATTCAGATCGGTCTACTTAGCATATTCCAAGAGACTAAAGATTAATATTTTGATAATTTTTTTCTGTTTTCAGATGATGAACGTCCTTCTCTGAATTGCCAAAACATAACTAATTCTACTGATATGGGACAAAATTCCTCATCCAGCGTTGTGTTCGACCCCACTGCAACTGATAATGTGGATGTAGCTCCCGCTGTGACTTGTTCTCTTACAACTAGTGATATATTCTTGATAGGGGACACCCCTGTAAACTGTTCGTCTACAGATAGTTCAGGGAACACTGGCACCTGCCTTTTCTATGTTACAGTAACAGGTAATAACATAACTTTGTTATGCTTCACACAACTCGTGTCTACCAAAGATAAAACTTGTTGCTATTTTGTGTTGTTGGTTTTTTTTATTGATTTGATGTTGAACAAATGTACCTCGCCCATTCATGTTTGTTTTTTTTTAAGAATATATATTTTTTTAAATGGTTTTATTTGATCTTATAAGTATAATTGTTATCATATTTTTGTTTTACATTTTGTAAAGGAACCTTCTTAAGGTTAAAACAAACCATTACTTTTCTTGGAATAATGTGCTTTATTTCCCTTTTAAGTTTAAATTTAAATAATCATATCACTTCTTGGTTAATGCTTTGTCTGTCCTACTTCTCATTGCTTTGGGGTTCATTTCTTTCAAATCGGTCTACGTTGCATATTCGAAGAGCTTATAGATTCATATTTGAATAATTTTTCTTAACAAAAATTAAAGCAATCCTGCTTTTTTTCCCTGTTTATTAGATGATGAAGCTCCTTCTCTGAATTGCCCAAACATTACTAATTCTACGGATATGGGACTAAATTCTTCATCTAGCGTCATGTTCGACCCAACTGCAACTGATAATTTGGATGCAGCTCCAGCTGTGACTTGTTCTCTTACCACTAGTGATATATTCTTTATAGGGGACACCCCTGTAATCTGTTCGTCTACAGATACTTCAGGGAACACTGGCACCTGCCTTTTCTACGTTACAGTTACAGGTAATAACCTAACTTGGATATGCATCATATAAGTCACTTGTATCTTAGATATAACATGTTGCTATTATGTATTTGATTTAGTTTTGTTTTCATACATGTACAATGATATTTTTTTATGATGTTTTCAGATGGTGAAGCACCTGCTCTAAATTGCCCAAGTGTAACTGATACTTCGGATATGGGACTAAATTCCTCATCCAGCATTGTGTTCGACCCAACTGCAACTGATAATTTGGATGCGGCTCCAGCTGTGACTTGTTCTCTTACCACTAGTGATATATTCTTTATAGGGGACACCCCTGTAATCTGTTCGTCTACAGATACTTCAGGGAACACTGGCACCTGCCTTTTCTACGTTACAGTTACAGGTAATAACCTAACTTGGATATGCATCATATAAGTCACTTGTATCTTAGATATAACATGTTGCTATTATGTATTTGATTTAGTTTTGTTTTCATACATGTACAATGATATTTTTTTATGATGTTTTCAGATGGTGAAGCACCTGCTCTAAATTGCCCAAATGTAACTGATACTTCGGATATGGGACTAAATTCCTCATCCAGCATTGTGTTCGACCCAAGTGCAACTGATAATTTGGATGCAGCTCCCGCTGTGACTTGTTCTCTTACAACTAGTGATATATTTTTGATAGGGGACACCCATGTAAACTGTTCGTCTACAGATAGTTCAGGGAACACTGGCACCTGCCTTTTTTACGTTACAGTTACAGGTAATAACCTAACTTGTATATGCATCATAGAAGTCACTTGTATTTTAGATATAACATGTTGCTATTATGTATTTGATTTAACTTTGTTTTGATTTTAAACAAAGGGTAAATTCCTTTTCCCTTTGGAATTATTATATTTTTAAATACCATGAAATATGTGGGTCAAAATTCATATTGTGTTATTATGCTGTTTCATTTTGTATAAACATTTACTCAGAAGCATATTCTAGTCTTAAAACAAGCAACAGCACTTTTATTCGTATTATGTAATTTATTTCAATTGTTTTTTGAGACAGGAAAAGTCATATTACTTCTTCGCCAGTGTATTTTTTCTGCTTACTTGCCATGATTTTGTGTCTCCTTTATTCATAACAGTCAGCTTAGCGTTTTCCAAGAGATAATAGATTTCATACATTAATATTTTTTCTGATGTTTTCAGATGGTGAAGCACCTGCTCTAAACTGCCCAAATGTAACTAATTCTACGGATATAGGACTAAATTCCTCATCCAGCGTTGTATTCGACCCAACGGCAACTGATAATTTGGATGCAGCTCCCGCTGTGACTTGTTCACTTACAAGTAGTGATATATTCTTGATAGGGGACACCCCTGTAAACTGTTCGTCGTCTGATGCTTCAGAGAACACTGGCACTTGCCTTTTCTATGTTACAGTTACAGGTAATAGCCTAACCTGGTTATGCTTCATACAACTCGTGTCTACCAAAGATACAACTTATTGCTATATTTGATGTTGCTTTGTTTTTTATTTTAAACAAATGGTAAATTCCTTTTCCCTTAGAAATAAATGTATTTAAATACCGTGAAAAGTATGGTTCCAAATTCATCTTCCAAGTGTTATTATGATGTTTTATTTTGTATAAACATTCCCTAAAAAGTAGTACATTCTGGTCTTAAAACTAATACCAGCAGTTTCATTCGTTTTATGTGCTTTTCAATTTTGTTTTGAAACTGGAAATATCATATTACTTCTTCGTCAATTTATTGTCTCTGCTTTCTTGTCATGATTTTGTGTCTCCTTTATTCATAACAGTCAGCTTAGCGTTTTCCAAGAGATAATAGATTTCATACATTCATAATTTTTCTGATGTTTACAGATGATGAAGCACCCGCTCTAAATTGCCCAAATGTAACTGATACTTCGGATATGGGTCTAAATTCCTCATCCAGCGTCATGTTCGACCCAACTGCAACTGATAATGTGGACGCAGCTCCCGCTGTGACTTGTTCTCTTACAAATAGTGATATATTCTTGATAGGGAACACCCCTGTAAACTGTTCGTCTACAGATAGTTCAGGGAACACTGGCACCTGCCTTTTCTATGTTACAGTTACAGGTAATAACTTAACTTGGATATGCGTCATATAACCAATTGACAACACACATGTATCTTAGATATAACATGTTGCTATATAATGTATTTGATTTAACTTTGTTTTGATTCTAAACATAGGGTAAATTCCTTTTCCCTTTGAAATTATTTTTTAAATACCATGAAATCTATGGTTCAAAATTTATCTTGTGTTATTATGCTGATTTATTTTGTATAAACATTTACTCTGAAGCCCATTCTAGTCTTTAAACAAACAACAGCACTTTCATTCGTATTATGTGCTTTATTCAAAATTGTGTTTTGAAGCTGGAAAAGACATATTACTTCTTCGTCAATATATTGTTTCTGCTTACTTGTCATGATTTTGTGTCTCCTTGATGGATATCAGTCAGCCTAGCGTTTTCCACATTGTTCCAAGAGATATTTTTTCTGATGTTTTCAGATGGTGAAGCACCTGCTCTAAATTGCCCAAATGTAACTGATACTTCGGATATGGGACTAAATTCCTCCTCCAGCATTGTGTTCGACCCAACTGCAACTGATAATTTGGATGTAGCTCCCGCTGTGACTTGTTCTCTTACAACTAGTGATATATTCTTGATAGGGGACACCACAGTAAACTGTTCGTCTACAGATAGTTCAGGGAACACTGGCACCTGCCTTTTCTACGTTACAGTTACAGGTAATAACCTAACTTGGATCTGCATTATATAAGTCACTTGTATCTTAGATATAATATGTTGCTATTATGTATTAGATTTAGCTTTGTTTTGATTTTAAACAAATGTGAATTCATTTTACCTTTGAAATAAAATTTGGAAAATACAATGAAAACTATGATTCAAAATTCATCTTAAAAGTGTTATCATGCTGTTTTATTTTGTTTACACATTCCCTAAAAAGCACATTCTAGTCTTAAGACAACCACCAGCACTTTCATTTGTATTATGTGCTTCATTTCAATTTTGTTTTGAAACTGGAAAAGTCATATTACTTCTCCGTCATTTAATTGTCTCTACTTATTTGTCATGATTTTGTGTATCCTTTATTCATATTTAGCTTAGCTTAGCGTTTTCCAAGGGATAATAGATTTCATACATTGATTTTAAATTTTTCTTCTGATGTTTTCAGATGATGAAGCACCTGCTCTAAATTGCCCAAATGTAACTGATACTACGGATATGGGACTAAATTCCTCATCCAGCGTTGTGTTCGACCCAACTGCAACTGATAATGAGGATTCAGCTCTCGCTGTGACTTGTTCTCTTACAACTAGTGATATATTCTTGATAGGGGACACCACAGTAAACTGTTCGTCTACAGATAGTTCAGGGAACACTGGCACCTGCCTTTTCTACGTTACAGTTACAGGTAATAACCTACTTTGCATATGCATCATATAACTCGCATGTATCTTAGATATTACATGTTGCTATTATGTATTTGATATTGCTTTGTTTTGATTTTAAACAAATGGTAAATTCATTTTTCCTTTGAAATAAAATTTGGAAAATACCATGAAAACTACGGTTTGAAATTCATTGTAAAAGTGTTATTCTGCTGTTTTATATTTTATAGACATTCCCTAAAAAGCACCTTTTAATCTTAAATCTTTAATCTTAAATCTTTAATCTTAAAACAAAAACCATTCCTTTCAGTTCTATTATGTGCATCATTGAAAGTTTGTTTTGATACTGGAAAAGTCATATCACTTCTTTGTAAATTTATTGTCTCTGCTTACTTGTCATGATTAAAATCATGACAAGTAAGCATAAAAATTGTGTCTCTTTTATTCACATCAGTCGACTTAGCGTATTGCAAGAGAGAATAGATTTCATATATTGATATTTTTTCTGATGTTTTCAGATGATGAGGCACCCTCTCTAATTTGCACAAATGTAACTTCCACTGCGGATGCCGGACTAAATTCATCATCCAGCGTTGTGTTCGACTCAACTGCAACGGATAACGTTGATACAGATCCAGCTGTGACTTGTTCTCCTACATCTAGTGATACATTTATGAAAGGGGACACCACTGTAAACTGTTGGTCTACAGATACTGCAGGGAACACTGACAACTGCGTTTTCTTTGTTTCAGTTACAGGTAATAACCTAACTTGATATAGCTTAAAATTATCTTCCGAGAAAAAAAACATTTATTGCTATGTATTTGTTTTTCATTCGTTTTTATGTTTTATACGTTTTTTAGAAGAGTTACAGTTGCTAAATCGTTATTGATACCACATTTCAACCATCTATTTATGTCAGTCGCTCCCTCAGCTGAACGAATGGAAACCATGAAAGTTAATGATGATAATGATAATAATAATAATAATAATAATAATAATAATAACGGTTTGTTGTAGCACCTTACCAGTTATAATGTAACTAGACCAAAGTGCTTACAGCATGATTGCCCCGGTCACTGAATTCATTTGCGATTCTGCACATTACAATGCACATCCTCCACTCCTCTGGGGAGCATTCCAGCCAGTCGCCTGTTTCCAAGCGCGCACATGCTAATCCAACCACAATGACGTTCGCATACTACCGGGTACCTATCTAACACCTGGGTGGAGAGGGGTAATGTAGATAAAATGCCGTGCGCAAGGGCATAAGTGCCTTGCCGTGGTTCGAAACCGCGACCTTTGCATTCCCAGTCAAGTGATTCAACCACTCGACTACGACAAAGTTAAGTTCTTTAGTTTTATTTGGAAGAATAAGCCAGATAAACCCAGCACATTTGAAGAAGGGGATCTGAAAGTGCAAGAGTTCGAATTTTTAGTATTTCTCGAATTCCAAAAAAAGATTTAGGTATATGTAATGTCGTTAATCATTTAATGCTTTCGTTTTTAACAACCAGTTGCAAAAGGCTCTGGTGATGATTTATTTTTTTCGACATTATCTCATGAAGTAGCTATTCCATTTTGAAAAGATGTATTTCAAGCTTTGCCTTTGTTGACCCTTGCAGAGGGTTAAGATTGGTTCATTTATCCGTTGTGAAAAGCTAGGTGGAGGTGTCGTGGTATAGTGGTTCATTCACTTGACTCTCAATCCAAGGGTTGAGGGTTCGAATCTCAGCCCGGCACTAGCGTCTTTTGGCAAGACATTAATCCACATTTGCCACTCTCCACCCAGGTGTTAAATGGGTACCTGGCAGGATTTATCCTTGAAATGCACTGTGCGCTGATTACGGCTGCCGGAGCTAAAGCCAGGGTAATAATATCCAAACCCTTTGGAAGCGCATAGGGACGTTATATCATAATGTGATATGCGCTATACAAGAACGGTTTATTATTATTATTATTATCCCAATTGGTCAAAAATCTGTATTTGTAAGATCTTGGCATGACAAAGGAATCGGAAGTATCAATAACGTGATTGATGATAGGTTTACTTTTGTACTCGTGAATAATGTAAACAAAATTTCTGCTTGAAATTGAACTATTTGTCTTATTATGAAGTATGTGTATGGTATGCAGATTGAAAAATGTGAAGAAAATAAGTACAGTAGTCTCTTTATGCCTTGTATACTTGTACATGACAGGAAGTAGATACATTTACATGACATGATGTAGATACACTTACATGACAGGATGTAGATACATTTACATGACAGGATGTAGATACACTTACATGACAGGATGTAGATACATTTACATGACAGGATGTAGATACATTTACATGACAGGATGTAGATACATTTACATGACAGGATGTAGATACACTTACATGACAGGATGTAGATACATTTACATGACAGGAAGTAGATACATTTACATGACATGATGTAGATACACTTACATGACAGGATGTAGATACATTTACATGACAGGATGTAGATACACTTACATGACAGGATGTAGATACATTTACATGACAGGATGTAGATACATTTACATGACAGGATGTAGATACACTTACATGACAGGATGTAGATACATTTACATGACAGGATGTAGATACATTTACATGACAGGATGTAGATACACTTACATGACAGGATGTAGATACATTTACATGACAGGATGTAGATACATTTACATGACAGGATGTAGATACACTTACATGACAGGATGTAGATACATTTACATGACAGAATGTAGATACATTTACATGACAGGATGTAGATACATTTACTTGACAGAATGTAGATACATTTACAAAACTCTTGGAAAAACAAAGTGTATGTACTCAATTTGTTTGAAATGGGAACGTCATTTAGATTACACCCCTGTGTAGTTTTTCATCTTTCTCCGGAAATTTTATTAATTCTGTATTTTCAACTGATCTTTATTGTAAACACAGTATGTCATACTCCCTTTGGTCATATCAAACTCATAATGTCATATGTCATCTCAATATCCAAATATGAAGTAAATCAATCGTGGACATATAATAGATTAATTCCTAAAGGCGCTAAATCCACATTTAATGTTACTGGGTACATTAAGTTTCTTTTAATTTACCACCATACCTTGTCCACTACTTTACTATTATGCTATATTAATTCAATAATATTTAAAATCTAGCAATGAATTTCAACATTTAATGATTTATAATAATTTTGATTTCCATGGATTTAGCCCCTTTTGGAATGAAACCTAAGTCGATTGTCTTTTACGTACATTTAAACACCTTTAACAATCGGAATTCAACACAAGACATAAGTATTGTTAGCCGAGTATACTTTACATCTTCTCATATCTCTTAATAAATAGATTTTTTTTATTTCTTAATGAATTTCTCATCTTTTCTAATACAGGGATTTTTCGATATTTCATTCCAAAAGGAGCTAAAATACAAAAATATTCATAAAACTAGAGTTGAACAAGTACAACTATACAGGTGGGCTGTCGAAGAGTTGAAATGCGATAGAGTAATAATATTGAAGTATGAAGTAGGCATGTTCCTACATAAATGCTTTGACGCGTGCACAGTACAGTGTATTAAAATGTCAAAATGATGTGCAATCAACGTTAGAATCAATTATAGACCATTAAAAGCATTTTTACATGTTTGCGCGCATGCGGGTAATGCATTGATTATTGACCATTTAGAGCATTTTCAGTGTTTACGCGCGCGCACCTTCACCGACGCGTGCGTACGTGCACGCACCCTATGTTTAATTAATTTCATTTTTAATTAACTTGCATCATGCCAAATATTGCTATGTTATGACTTTGTATTGCAGAGATATAGCATATGTCAGAATTTTACAAAATGGCGCCTAGATGACGTCACGATGCATTGACTATTTTGAAAAAAAATTCTGTGCTGAGACAATAACCATATATATACCATCGTACCAAATTTGAATACATTTGAATAAGCCGTTTTGGAGATATTGTGCGTACAAAAAAGTGGGCAGAAATAAAAATAAACTAGAAATTTAATTCGTCACTGAAGACGAATTAGGTGGTCTGTCTTTCACTGTGGCAAAGTGCTTTGTCAGGTGTGATAATATTTCTGCAAGATTATAATCATAATGTTGACGACAATGATGATAAGATATGGTCATATAAGTGATGACAATGACGATAATGATATATTGATAATGATGATCATAATGACAATAATGATGACAATAACCACGATAACCTAAGTGGCATAGCGCCCCTACAGGTTCAGTTTTATGGGCGATTTTTCGAAAAGTGCTTGAAATGGCATGAAACGTTTGCAAAATGAATTTGGGACGATTTGGATCATTTCTAAATTTTGCGCGCGCGCGGACGTACGCGTACGCGCGCGTTTAACGAAATGACCTTGACTGGAATGACAGTGACCTTAACCATGCCAAATATGAAAGAGAAATGACATTTCGTTATGAACATATGACCATAAGTTGATTTTCACAAAATGGCGCCTGGATGACGTCACAATAACCTGATGACCTTGAAAAAGATGTGGGAACTTGACCTTATTAGGACTGATGACTGACGAAAATATGAAGAAAATTGACTGAGCCGATTTGGAGAAATCGGGATAACGAACTGGACGATTTGATATTGCAGGACATGTGGAAGATTATCCCCTTAGCTTTAATACACGACAGGGTATGAGATTCTACACAAACTACTGCACACTACTTTCAATAGACATAACACGCAAAATTAGGCAGTTTTTTACATTGTTTGTGATGGTATATGTTATAATAGTCGAAGAAGATGGTAGAATGAAAGGCAAAAAAAAAAACAAAAAAAACCCAAAAAAATGGACCCACCGGGAGTCGAACCTCGGTCGCCGGAATGGGAGGCAAGTGCTTTACCAATGGACCAAAATATTTCCAATAGACATAACACGTAGACGAAAAACGGGATTCTCAAATGACATTTTGTAGTTAAAAAAAGGGCATGATCCCGACATCTGATCAAAAATTGGAGGGCACATTTGTAAAAGCTTATAGTCTCAGCTATAACATACTCAAATTTGGGAGAAAATCGAGCAGAAATAACAGAGATACTGCTCAAAGAAGACGGGAATGTAGAATCAAGATTTGAGAAAAAGTCATGTCCCATAGAGAATACACGCAAAATGAGAAAAATTGACATACCTCCTTTAATCGCAAAAATACGCCATGATGCCTTTGTCAAAATGAAAAATCATGGTCACTGAGCTTGTAGAGAATTGTCTCAGCTACATCATATCCAAATTTGGGCGAAAAATGACCAATATTAAAGGAGTTATAGTCAAATTTGCATAAATTTGATGACGTCACTTTTGAAAAAATGAAATTTTGAGTTTAGACGCCATTTTGATGACTTTGCAATATAATTGAGGCTCAAATTACCCATGAAATTATATCTATGATTCCTCTTCTACCCAAATATGAAAAAAAATTAGGGGGTCAACGGACTATTTAAAGGGCTAGAGTTATTTTTGTAGAGGCATGTTTTTACGACTTTTTACACTATTTTGCCCATTGACGCGCGCGCGGATTTTAAAGTTTGACGCGCGCGTTTGGCCTTATGGAATGTCGAGAATGCCTGTAAATGGTTGGAAATTGTCAAGAATAGTGTCAGGAACACAAACCATGCGAAAAAACGGCGTTTTTACACTCTGTACGCGCAGTGCATGCGCATAACGCGCGCACGGACGCGCACGGACGGAAATTTTTGAAATGCTTGAAATGACCTGAAACGTACTCTCGTTTGATCCTTGGATGATTTTGAGCAGTTCTAAATTTTGACGCACGCGTACGTGCGCGTCCTGACCTCTGGATGACTTTTGACGAGATGACCTGATGACCCATGACCTGAAGTTAATGTCATGTAAATATGGACGATTTTTGATGATTGGTTATGAAGATATGATTGATAATGTGATTTGACAAAATGGCGCCTGGATGACGTCACGATGACCTGTTGACCTTGATATGTAAACGGGAACATGTCCTCATGGGATGACATCACTGACGAAAATTTGACGAAAATTGATACTGGACTTTTGAAGATTTCGAATGGACAAGGAATGGGGGAAATAAAAATAAAGAATAAAGAAAATTCGGACGAATATAAAAGGTGATCTGTCGATTGCGACAGACCACCTAATAATAAATAGATAAAGAAAAAACCGTACAAAAACATAAGGTGGTCTGTACTTGAAGTACAGCCCACAGAAATGATAAACCTCGTTCAATCAAAATTTTGCACTGTTAATCTAGAATGGTAGCCGTACCATATGCATATAAACCTTAATACCGGTACATAGCTTTAGGGAGTGTGGATTTGATTCTCCTTTTCTTTTTTGGTCACCAGTGGCCTTTTTTTTTTAATTTCTGAATTCTTTTTTTTTTTTTTTTTTTTTTTGTTACAGCAAAAACTACTTTTCCGAGAGGTTTGAAAGGTCTCAAGGTCACGTGTATCTGTGATAACGCATTCGATGCAAAATATAAATCTAGTTTTTGAGGCTGTTTGAGGTGTAGAGCATGGGTTAGGAATATATCAGTAATTTTTTTTTTTTTTTTTTTTAAGATGTTGGATTACGCTGAATGGTTTAAAGGGGGAATGAAAGGCAACAAACATTAGCCTATAATAATGTAGATAATTGTCAACCTATTACAAATATCTTGAAATTAATCTTATTTGATTATTTAAAAAGGAGAGCAGCATGGGCGTAAATATGCAGGAAATTCTTTTCATCAGAGGGGACGTAACAATAGGTCGTCCCCCCCCCCCCCCTGATGAATAGAATTGCATAACAAATCTCCGCCACAGCAGAGCAGTGTCTCAAAGAGTTGTAGTTTCCTTGCTAGCCATTATCCCATGGGGGCTGCCATTTTCTTTACAAAGTAATGTCAGAGCAGTTCTATTGTGAGATACCCACTGACCTGCACACTAGCTACAAGGCACTCATGATCACCTGTGGAATGCATGACACTGAATTTTCTCATAATAAACCATTTTTGTAGTCAAGTAGGCCTACATTCAAGTGAAGATACTTTTATCCTGTCATATAACCTATTTGTGTCAAGATATGTGGTTCAGCTGTTTCTTTTGTTAAGCAGGATTTGACATGCACAAGTTTTTGCTTGGTCAGACAAAGGTTTGTCAATTCTTCAAAGAAGTGACATGGACCTATAACTGCTCTTAGATATCACCTGTGCGAGACAATGGGGGGGGGGGGTACCAAGATGGCTGCCATTTTGCATTGGTGGCTTTAGTTGTACAATAGCTATTCATTATGCAACATCATGTCCATTGTGTACAGGTAAATGGACATGTCCTAGTGTGACATCACAGTTTTTTCAAAATGGCAGCGCCCCCTCCCCTCCATGGGATAATATCTAGCAAGGAATCTGCAAACTTTAGAGAGATTGTTCTCCTTACTGAGTAATCAAATAGGAGTATTTTCAAGATATTTTGAACAGGCTGACGTTTTTCCACATGAATATCAGCTAATGTTTGTTGAGTTTCATTCTCCTTTTACTCTCACTGTGCCAAGGGGTTTAGCTCTCTTAAAAATTTTACCAAAATGTGATAAATGCTTACTTTTGAAATGTCTGCCCTTCATTAACCATCCATTACTTCACAAAATATTGTGTACAAAACTTGTAGGAAAGTTATTACCATTTCTTATACCAAACATTACTTTATCCAACTTTATGCATAAGAATTATTGGAAATTACATTTGAGTTTCTTTTGTGTCCTTTATTTTTTTTGGTTTTTTATTCGTTTACTATTGTTTAATGTTGAAAAAAGATAACATCTTTTTCAAAAATCTACAATTTTCTCAGAAAATTTCTATAGTAGCATATAATTATAATCAATTAATTAGAATGCTTGATTCATGCTCAGAATTTTGATGTTCATTGACCACACTGTACCTTTCATGTGGTCGGGCAATTGGTGAATGAAAATGACAAGTCTGTCTGTAACATATATGGGACATCGGCACATCCGTTAATCGTCCCTCTTGCAATATTTCTATTTAGATTCACTCAACTCATTATATAACTGGAAAGAGTTAAACATACTTCATTCTAAAGTTCACAAGAGCTACGGCACATGAGAAATAATTAATTATTAATTAAATCATAACTTATTCATCTCATTTGCGGGATGCTTTATCCTTTTTGAAACGAAAAGGCTTGGAATTTTAGGTTAATGCCGAACGTATCGCACTGTTGTCAGACCTAATCGTCACGGTGAAAATTTTGTTGCTGCAGTTATCAGATCATGCGACCTCTGTTTTGAGGATAAATCCTCGACTGAGCTTTTTCTTCTCTTTCAAAGGAGAAAATTTATCAGAAATTTTAACTGGTTACACAATTATAAAGTTAATTTCTTCTCTAACGTGAACATAATGTAGAAACTTTGATCAGCATGTAATTGGAAATTAGCAGTTGTGACAAGTTCCCTTAGCCAACAAAGATCAAATACACTTGCTTTAGGGTAAGACACCGTATTAAAGAAACTCGGACTGTAACTCTCAAGCAGTCTTTATGATACTTATTTTTTTATAGTTGTGACTTGCGCGGTTCCAGCTCTTACGACGGGGCTTCAGCTAACTGGATGTACAGCGGGTGGACCAGAAAATTACGGCACCACGTGCAATTATACCTGTATGACCGGTTACAACATTAATGGAGTTGCTAGTGTGACATGTGATGAAAATGGAATGTTGTCTCCAGCTGTTCCCACATGTGACGGTAAGTAAATAAAACGATTGCTAAAATGTCATTCTTAAAAAGAAGGGCCTTGTTCAATGAAGGATAATTACCCTATGAGGCCGAAAACTCGATGTTGCAACTTGGGAACAAATAACCTACGCCGGATCAGGCTTCGAATTTTCGGTTAATATAGTCCGTGGGCCACCATACTTCCCCCCCCCCCCCCCCCCCCCTCTTAGGTAACATTTTTGATGATGTTTTATCTGGCAATCGCCGCTCCAACAGTGACGTCACAAGGGGGATATTCCATTCGCAGTGCAATCAGCCTTCGCACTGTGAGTGTGTCGTCTCAGCAAGATACCCTACTGTTTAGCTTCATTTTGCCCTTTTTTTACATTATTTTAAGGTACATTCATTATTTTGTTCTAATAAAATAAATATCTAAAGACCAAATTTGGTATTTCAATTCTAGATTTATTCCCCGTAATTATCGAAATCATAAAAAATTCATGATACATGACGAATGACAGAGTGCCAAAGGAGTCATGTCCGCAATGGTCGTGTAGGGTACGTACTTCCCAGTGAAATGTTTTACCTTTAATACTCTTCTTTGGATTATAAAATAAGTCGGAATGCCATGGTCCTATGAAATTTGAGATTTTTCTTTTCTTTCATTTTTTCGTACATAGTATGTGGGTGTCATAGGGACAATAACATGCCTTGCAAAGACAGTAACAAATTTATGGGCTATCTCGACTGAGTTGCAGTTCCTTCTAGTCACACACGTAGCAATCGGCTAGCCGGTCGCGGCTGCAGACTACAAGATTGCCGAAATGAAGTTTCATCTCTTTATTCAAGTTATTATCTAAATGACAACAACACATCACGAAGAATTAAAGAGAATGATATTTCGTAAGATCATGGCATCGTGAAGTACCTTCAGTAAAAGAAAATTGGGATTATTTACAGTAAACCTTATAGCTATTTTGTTCGCTCAGCTTGCAGCTTGAGAATGATTGCACGCTATGTGTGTGAGCTAAGCGAACATAATTATACCTATATTGTTTACCGTCAAATCCTGATTTTCTTGGACTGAAAATAAGTCACTATTCTACGAGTGGCTAGGCTGATAAGTGTGTAAGTTGAGCGAACTCGATCGAACTATAGACAAAAGATTGTTTAGGTGTTGTTGTTTTTTTTCGTTTTGCAAGGTAAGTTGTTATTGTTTTTATGATACCCACACACCGTGCACGAAATAAATTTCATAAGGCCTTGGCATTCCGGCTTCGTTTATTGTCCAAAGATTAGTAATTTTCATGATAGAACATATTTGGAAATATACACATGAAGCCTACAAGGTCATTTCCGACATTTACTGGTCCTGGCATTCTGTCGATTGCATGCATCATGAATTGTTAACATTCATATAACTGCGAGGAATAAATCTGGAAACAAAATGCCTAATTTGGTCTTTAGGTATTTATTTTATTTTATTTTTATTTATTTTTAATAAATGTAGCTCAAAATCGGGTAAAAGGCGAAAATTATGCTTAACAGTAGGTCCCTACAGTATACTATTGATAAACAGTGCATTTATTTGAAGGCGAGGGAGCATGGCGATCGAGCGTGAAAACAAGTTTATGTAGACCATTTTGTATACTTCTGTTTTCTTCAAATAGTTGTGACCTGCCAGGTTCCAGCTCTTACGACGGGGCTTCAGGTAACTGGATGTACAGCGGGTGGATCAGAAAATTACGACACCACGTGCGACTATACCTGTATGCCTGGCTACAACATTAATGGAACTGCTAGTGTGACATGTGGTGAAAATGGAATGTTGTCACCAGCTGTTCCCACATGTGACAGTAAGAATATTTAATTGCTTAGCAATTAACAATTAGCAAAACCACTGATAGAAAGGAGAGTCATCTACCATAACGTTGCTTCAGGGAATTCCATATTATTCACTGAATATCCTTTTATTTGCTAAAATGCCATTTATTTCAAGAAAAGGCCTTCTACAATGAAGGAAAATTGGAAAAATAAAGAAGAATGCACCCCATTAGGCTAAAACCTCTATTATGAGTTGCAATAGTAATCAGACTATGCAACATGAGTTTTTAGGACAATACTTTGATTTTCTCCTTTATCTGCTCTCATTTAAAGGGAGAAATAATTATCAAAAAGTATTCCAGGTTACTTATATATGAGGTTAATTTATTTTCTAAAAGTTAAAATTATATTGAAACATTGACCACCATTATTAGAGGTGTTTTGGTCTAGTGGATAGGTCAACGGACTGTGAACCACAAGGTACGTGGTTCAAATCCCCGTCTTTTGGCAAGACATTAATCTACATTTGCCACACTCGACCCAGGTGAGGTAAATGGGTACCCGGCAGGAATTAATTTCTTGAAATGCTAGAGCGCCGTTAGAGCAGCCATGCTAAAGCCGGGGTAATAATTGTGGAGCGCCAGCAGTGTCAAGTTTGACAGACATGTGCGCTATACAAGAACCCATTATTATTATTATTAATATTATTTTTATTATTATTATCATTATTATACTTGAAAATTCGCAGTGGGACAAGTTCTCTTACCCAACAAAGATAAAATAGATTTAATCTAGCGTAGGACACCGAACAAGAGAGGGTCGGAATGTAAATCTCCTCAATTTTATATATATATATATATATATATATATATACATCCTTTTTTATTTCTATTTTTTAAAATTATTTTCTTTTATAGTTGTGACGTGCCAGGTTCCAGATCTTACGACGGGGCTGCAAGTAACTGGATGTACAGCGGGTGGATCAGAAAATTACGGCACCACGTGCGACTATACCTGTATGACTGGCTACAACATCAATGGAGTTGCTAGTGTGACATGTAATGCAAATGGGATGTTGTCAACAGCGGTTCCAACATGTGACCGTAAGAAAATTGCATTGCAGAAAACCTTTCGAACATTGTAAATTATTGTGAGGAAAGAGTGTCGTATATCATAATGTTTGTACAAGGGATTGCATGTAATTCATTATATTAATAATAATAATAATAATAATAATAATAATAATAATAATAATAATATAAGATTCATAAGGCGCCAAATCCACTTGATGATCAAGTGCTGAAGGCGCAACTTGTGCAAAAGATGACAACAAACAAAGGTGCAATCATTGAATAATTACAAGCAATCCTTTGCATGTCATTTATTGAATATTTACATGCAATCCCCTGCATGTTATTCATATTATTAAGAACGACTTCAACCAAGAAGGATGATTGAAATGAAAAATAAAGAATGCACCAAAAGAGGCAAAAACCTCGATTTTCAGTGCTGGGAGAGAATGGCTGTATCTACTGTTTTCCAGGATCCTATAAAACATATCGGATCTGACTTGAAATTTTACGTAAATTTCGAAAATATCCTCAAGATGGGAATTTAGTTGGAATATTAATCAGACTCTGCGTCATGTGTTTTGGGGACTAAACCTCTGTTTTGCTCTTTAAACGGGGAAAAATGTTCAAAAGTATTTCCAGGTTACTTAGATGATTATGAAGTTAGTTTCTTTTCTAAGGTAAATATAATGTACAAACCTTGAGCCCTGCATAATCATACTTGAAAATGCGCGTTTGTGACAAGTTCTCTTGCCCAACAAAGTTCAAAATAGACTTGATCTAAAGCAGAACACCGTACCAAAGAGGGCCGGACTGTAATTCTCATGCTATTTGATTTACTTATTTTTTATAGTTGTGACCTGCCAGGTTCCAGATCTTACGACGGGGCTTCAGGTAACTGGATGTACAGCTGGTGGATCCGAAAATTACGGCACCACGTGCAGCTATACCTGTATGCCTGGCTACAATATTAATGGAGTTGCTAGTGTGACATGTGATGAGAATATGATGTTGTCACCAGCTGTTCCCACATGTAACGGTAAGCAAATTAAATTAAATAACGTTTTTTTAACACTGTACATAAGCCACTGCGACGAAGGGAGTGTCGTCTACAAAACGCCATTTATTTCAAGAATCGGCCTTCTACAATGAAATATAAGTTAGAGAAAAAGAAACCCATCCCTTAAAGAAAAAAAAAACTCGATTTTGAAACTTGGAAGAAAATCTTCTGTTTTCGGGTTGCTTTACCCTTTTTTTCAAAATAAATCGGATCATGCTTGGAATTTTAGGCTTAAACCGGTATATCGAAGATATCGAATAGATGTCAGACCTCATCTTCACGTTGAACATTTAACACAACGGCTGCTTTGTTAGCCAATCTGCTCCTTCGGCCGTGCGCCACGCGTGCCAATCGGCACAGAATGGCGTAACTATAAACAATAATTTTAAGACGGAGCGGACGGCATTGGTATTGATGTGTACGACTATTCATTTGTACCATGTTGTGAATGCAGCTGAATGAAAGCAAACTATAATGTCCCATACGAAATTTCGGAGTATTATGACGTTTTTTATGGAATTGTTTATCGTTTGAGAGAATGGGAAGGAGCAGGAAACGCTATCGTATGTAAAGTGTTGAAGAGGCTAGGAGCCGTTTACTAATATCTAATATGTTTGGTGTTTACAGTTTTCTACTCCCTCCCCCTTTTTTCCTAGTAATATCTTACTCATGAAATTTATCATGATGCTAATTGTAAGAGGGGAAAATAAATCAATACCATCAAGTTTTTATGTGAACAAAATGTGCAAACTTTATTTTATGTCATCTCATGACTTCAAGATAATGGGACATGAAAGTACAAGTAATCAGTTTTGAGGTATTACATAATCAAACAAAGAAATTAAGGAGCATTGTGTAGAGGTGTTGCGGTCTAGTGGATAAGTCACTGGACTGCAGATCACTGTTGTGGGAAATGAATAATTCAAACATATAAATATAGGTATGCCTGGGAAACCCTATATTGTCCCTCTCCAACTGTGCTAGACAATGTTTCTTTCCTCATCTAACCAGTAAAAATTTACAGCGATTCTATATCAGTTACTCTACTATGCACATGCAGAAAACGGTGAAGCAGGAAATACCGTGGCACAGGGGCGATTCCTGTGTGGCATATAAAGAGTTAAATACAATAGTTAACAGACTATGCTACATATGTTTGACTTTTTCTTTTCTCTTTGGAAGGGGAAAACTAAAAATGTTTGCACGGATTTGGAGACTTGTGATCACCTTCATTAGATAGAATTTTGCTCTCTTGGCTACCCTTCAAAAATCTACAAGGAGTGCGTTTATGCTTACATTTTTCAGGCCAGAATGAGCGTTTTAAAACGCGTTTAGTTCAAAACAGGTTTGCGTCATAATTCATTTTTTTAATATCGCCGATTTAAAACTCCGATCGTAAACTCACAAAAAGGTGTGTTTTGAATCGGCGTTTCTCCAAAAAGACGGCTTCTGGGGAAGCATACACGCACAATCATTTGTAAACGCCTTTATAATGACGTCATATAAACGTGTTTCCGGTTCACGTGAAAATCCGCGCGCCGCTTGTGCATGCATATCGCATGTGTGCGCAAAGCAATGCTTGTAACTAGTAGTATAGTATAGTATAGCGCGGTTACTCCAGACTTTCGAAAACGTAGCACGCGCAATGCAGGTTTGCGAATCCAGCTACAGAGCCCGAATTCGCCTGGAGAAAACAAGCATAAACAGTACCCCGTGAAACTGCGTTTTGGATGAGCGTTTCAAGCCCACCACACACTTTACGATTTCGAAAGAAAATGTAATAGCATTTTATATAAACATCTAATAACAATGATTGAGGTTCTGAATATTCATATAGATAGTAAAATCGAAAATACGGCCTATTGCGAGCCTTCTAGTCGGAGGAAAGGCCAAATCGAAGTGACGTCAAAGCAGTCCTATGAATGTCTACGATTTGAAACTGATTTTACCCTTATGCCGGGTAAAAGGTCGACAGCGCTCCATAATCCTCTGTTTAGTATTCATATTATTGTTCAGTATCTCATCCAGGTAGATTTTATTTTCTGAAATGCCCATATTATCGCTTTTGCGATTTATTTCCAAAATGGGATCACAGTCGATCGTTTAGTGTGCGGTGGGCTTCGGACGACCGTTTCATAACGCTCGTTCTGCCTTCGCAAAGTACGTAAAAGCGCACCCAAAGAGACTTTAATGTATAGTTGTGTTTTCTTTTAATTATGATAGTTATCAGATTATACAGTGCGTCCCAGAAAAAAGTAAACAGTTGGAAAAATTATCCCTAAATAAATGTTTGAAAATATTTTTAGGAAATTTTTATACATGTGGATAGCTTAGGGTCTCTTTTATCAAATGACACCAAAATATCTCACAATACTTCACGCTTGAGTGAGCAAAAGCCAATTATGTGAAAGGGTGCAAAATCCAGTCTTGACAAGAATTGATATTGGCTCTGGCTGTATCAGCGTGAGTGAGCAAAAGCCAATTATGTGAAAGGGTGCAAAATCTAGTCTTGACAAGAATTTATATTGGCTCTGGCTGTATCAGCCGAGCTGAGAGTCATGCAAAGGCTTAGAAATTTCCTTATTCTGATTAATAAAAGATCCCATCAACATTTTATGCTTGAGTGAGTAATTACCTACTTTGCTGGGTGTTTCAAAATGTTACTTTCAGTGAGTCTTTTAATTTCATCTGGCTTGCTCACTCAATCATAAAGTTTTGTTGGGATATATCAGGAAATACATGGAACAAAGTCTGTTCTTTCATAAATAGTTTTCAATGATCAGAATATAAAATGTCGAAATCTTCTCATGACTCTCAACTTGGCTCATTACCAGCCAGAACAACACCAAACATTTGTCAAGAATGGATTTTGCAGCATTTCACAAAAGTGGCTTTTTCTCATTCAAGCGTAAAATATTGTGAGATATTTCAGTGTCATTTGATAGAAGAGATCATAAGCTAACCACAGATATGAAATTTTCCTGAAAATTTTGAAATATTTAATTGAGGAGACCTTTTCCATATGTCAATTTCAAACGGTTCTCAATTTTTCTCGGTTTTAATTGAAAAATCTTCTCTTTTTTCAAATCTTGTTTTAAGTACCATTTTACTGTTGTAAAGGAGATTGATATAATAGCGCAATAAGTTATCTGTATATCAATTGATATTTTTATTACTATTATTATTACTATTTATCATGATTACTTTTTTGATTTTTTATTCATTTGTTTAATTATTCGTTTATTTTTGCATGATTCATCACAACATAGTGGGATCATGATGAGAATAGTCACACCAAAATAGTAGACTTTTTAATAAAAGGTTGTTATGATTGTAATAAAATTACAATTGTAAATATACTGAAGAAACACACAGAGGTATGGCAATATTAGCTTTGGGATTGGGACGTTGCCCCACCTATACCATTCAAATGACTCAATGTTATGATTTTCCTAAAGAGGAAAAATACAAAAATATTTAATTAAGAGATTTTGACTAATTGGTTAACTAAACATGACGTTACAGTCAACAGATAGAAATAATTTATTTACATATTTTCAAAAGGAGAATAAAAAGTAAAGTAGAACAATATTATAACTGTTATTGTTATTTTCTTTATTATTAGTATCATCATCATTTTTATTATTATTATTGTTAGATATTTTAGCATTTACCATGATGAAATCGTTTTTGTTGTTTTTTTTCTTCAGAGATAATATACTTGGATTACGGGGAAGACATCGATCAACAGGTTTCTTTTCAGTCTAACTCACTGGCTTGGGGCTGTGTTGAAGTCAAGTGTTCAATTCCCATTGGCAACGGGCATCTTTACAGAAATATCTGGGTGAGTTATATAAGCAATTTAACTGGACTACTGCTCCTACTACTACTACTCTTCCTCTTCCTACAGTAACTGATTGTAATACTACTACTACTACTACTTTTGCTACGAAAAATAACAACAATAATACAAATAATAATGATTACAACAAAAATAAAAAGTGATTATTTACCACGTAGCAAAAAAGTCATGCCATCTCACTGTTATCAGGCTTTGGTTGGGCTACTATATGGAAATTTGTCCATATATACATACATATATATGTATATATCTATATATATATATATATATATATATATATATATATAGATATATATATATATATATATATATATATATATATATCTGTATATATGCTATTAACTGTACCAATTGCCAGCAGATATACGTAGGCGAAACTAAGAGGAGGCTTGCCGACAGAGTGACTGAACATTTACGTTCTATTAGGATCAAGTCGGCTGGCCTCCCAGTAGCACAGCACTTCAACCAGCCTGACCATAACATCGGACACTTCCGAGTTAGTATCCTGCAAAGTGACTTTCATTCTGATGCGGCCAGGAAGGAGAGAGAGGAACGTCTCATCCACTACCTCGGCTCTCTCCAACCTGGTGGAATTAATGTATCTTTTTACTCCTTTCCTGTCGTGTAATTTCTACTTCTCTCTCTCTTTCTCTCATTCTCTCTTTCCTTTTCTTTTTCTTTTTCTGTTTCTCTCTTTCTTATTTCCTCCCCCTTTCTCCCTCCTTTTCCTTTTTGCTTTGCGCTTCCTTTCTTTCTTTCTTTCTTTCTTTTCTTTGTGACGTTTTTTACGTCACTCTCTCTCTCTCTCTCTCTCCTCTTAGCGTTTTTTGTCATTGGATACGCTAGTTTCCCTGATACTTTTTCCCTTTTTTGCGCTTCTTCCTCTTCTCTTTTCTTTGTGACGTTTTTTTCTTTGTGACGTTTTTATCTCTTCTCTCTCTCTCTCTCTCTCCTCTCCTTTCCTTTCCTTCTTCTCATTGGTTGCGCATGTATCCTTGGAGATTTTGTGTTTTTATGCGCGTCTTGCTCCTTGGATGTTAAATAAAATTTCATCATTCCTGATGAAGGCCTATGGCCGAAAATTTGACTTCTTTTATCATCTCTACGGTTGTTTTCATTTATTGTGAACTTTTGTTATTTTTCATCAACCGACGCAGGACTAATTATTTTACTTTATGTATATATATATATATATATATATATATATATGATTACACATATATACAATTATGTACCGCATTACGTGAATACTTCAATGAGCTTCACAGTGTTATTTATTATTACTCCTGGTCACTGGATTTGAAGCCCACGCAAAAGTGTGCTCCATCTCCCGTCCTTAGGGAGCATTCCTACCATTTTACACCGTTCACATGCATGCATGTAGGATGAAAAGTGCGTAAACTGAAAATTGTTACATTGTACCAAGAGAGTGACCCCCAAACACATGTAAGCTATGCAAAAACTGTATGTTATACATGTACAAAAAAGTACAAGAAGAAGGTAAAGGAACGTGTTCTGTCTTTGGACCCTACATGTACGGACATGCTGAAAAGCAGCTGTGCCAAGCTGAAAGCGTGTTTTTTATCACCGTATTTAAATAAATAAACTTAACTGAACTGAACTGACACAGCTTTGTGTTAGACGAGATGAATGGGAAGGTCTAAGCTACATCCCTGCAACATTTCTAGTAGAATGCTGAATGGAAAATTCACGTAATATATCTTCTGAAATTCATGGAGGTAATGTTTTGCATTTGCAAGTCTAACCAACCAGTCTGTAGGCAAACCGTGGCTACTTTAGACCTATTTAGTGCATACTTTGTTTATCTCCTAATTTGAACAGAAAAGCACATTGAAGTTCCATATTTTATTATGCCATTTCTCGTCGGTTATAGCTGTCAAACCAAGCACAGATAAAGTGAATGACACCTTAAGGAACCAAGGCATACTATTTGTTATTCAAATAATATGTAACCAAATTTGTAGCGATTTTTTCTAAGCCTATATAGAGAAGGTCATTACGCTGAAAATACAAATTGAAGTAAAAACTAATCTTAAACTCTGGGGTGTACCGAAACTTTTGATCATCACTGTATAAAGAATCATTCTCACATCTACATTACAGATGACAAACACATAATTCAAGTCATGATATAATTCATTTAAAATCAAAAGAATTGTGACGTTGACCTACGTATACCGCGAAGAAGGACCCGTGACATAAGCAAAACTTCCCTTTGGAACAGTCCTCCACAAAACAAAGAAATTATCTTTTTAAAACTTACTATAAATATTGATATTATTTACACACCCACACAACATACGCTCCCATCCACACACTCACACATGTAAATATATATGTATATATGTATATATATATATATATATATATATATATGTGTGTGTGTGTGTGTGTGTGTGCGTGTTTGTGTGTGTGTATAAAACGAAATAGGTAAGGACGTATGCACTGTTTTGTTGAACAATGTTAAATTAAGATATGTGAACTGATATGATGCAACAGATGTAGCAGGTCACTTGGTATAATCACAAGCTTTCGGCTCCTATATATGTATAAAAAAATTATGTATATATATATTTCCTGATGAAGGCCTATGGCCGAAAATTTGAAAAATTTCCAGTCTCACGGAATCTTTTATTTACTTGTCTTCTACACACATACACACACACACACATACATGTATTGGGGTGCGTGTGTGTGTGGTGTTGTTGTTTCTCCTTGAGAAAATAAGTTCAGAGATAAAATTAATTTCTGAGCATCATATAACCATATTTTTCTTCTTTAACTATCAAATGCAGTTTACAGCTACTGGTTTGGTCGGGTTCTCCAATAGCTGTCCGACAAATACGTCTCTGACCCAGTACACGAACCCATCGCTCTTCATGACAGACGATATGAATGCTGTAGCCGCTGTGTTAGGATCTGCAGTGGACCTTAGTATTGGCAATCCGAAACTATTTTATCAGGTCTGAATTAAGTAAAAAAAAAACAAAAAAAACATACATACAAACACAACGAAATTAATAATGATTTTTAAAAAGAATACCTGCATTTACTTTCAAGTTGTCGAAATTACCGTGTTCAGTAAACATTAATTTGTGAAATATTTTGTTATTAGGACATATCATATCCTTACTTTAAATGTATTACTTGTCTATTTTGATGCAATTATATATATTTCGGTAAATCAATGATCACATGTGAAAAGAGAAGGTCCGGGTAGACCCTCACATGATCTCTACAAAAAGCAGCCAATTAGTCCACACGCTGAATGGCATGAATGTCATATTCCAGAATACCGATCCACTACTTCAATTATATTTATGAACTATTTTTTCTAGCTTCAAGATGAATATAACCCTTCAGGCAGCGATACAATATCCCTTATTGAAGACGTAGAAAACAGACTACAGATGGCAGAGACTGAACTGAATGAAACAACACCAAAAGTAGCATTAAAAATCACGTGGGAGGGAATCCAACCCCCTGGATCAGTAGCTGGAGAAGAGGTAGGAAACGATAAATCATTACTGAAATATATATTTCAATAATAAATATATTACATGGAGAAACCTAGCCCCTTTTCGAAATGCCTACGTTGTCCAGCATTGCGTTTTTAACAAAGTGATATATGGCATGGCCTGCGTGCTGAATTTGGTCGATTTTTCTACATGTTTGCGTCTACAGACTGCACAGGTCTTTAATTCCTTTGAAAATGAATTGATCAGTCAGCACCTTCACGTGAATGAATTGATACATATTTATCTTCAGTTGCCCTATAACATAAGTGTTCATGTTCTGTATGTACGAATCACCTATCATAATTCTAACAGTAGATTTCTTGCATTCTTAACACCTCGAAACGCAATTTCTTGTGCATTTTACCCAGGAAAATTTGCAATTGACCCCTGCAATCGACGAGTACAAATTCGAATTTTGAACAGCGATAAGCGGTTTTCTATTCTCTTACTTCTCAAATGGGGCGCAAAATTAAAACCTTGAGAAAGAGTCGAGGAATTTAGCAAGGCAACCAAAATTTGAGATTTTTTTTTTCAAATGTTGAACCTTTACAAATGCTATTTTGTACACGTTATCTTATAATGGCGCACAAAATGTAAAGGGGCTGATGAAATTGACATAAGAGCGAGCAAAGCAACGAGAATTACATTTTATTTTTCAAATTTTAAATTCTTTAAAAACGCTTTTTATAAACTATTTCCTAAACTGGAGATCCTGGAGCAACATTCTGCTAGAAAGAAAAGCGATTCGATTTTAAACCCTCCAAAAATATAGATTTCTGTGGCATTAACCTTACGAATTGGGGACGCATTATCCTTAATTATTCTATTTTTTTATTCATTTTCTCCTCATTTTCTGTCTATCTTTTGCATTTTTGCGCCCCCTTCAAGTGCCGCCTGGGGCACGTGCCACCCCCCCCCCCCCTCCTCCCCCGTAGATACGCCACTGGTGTATGCGCCTTAACACTCATGAACGGTTTCGGTAGCAAACAGGAATTTGGAAAGAAACATGTTCATTATAGTCTCATGTTGTTCTCCTGTATCAAAAGAGGTTTTTACGAGATCATGTGGTATTCAAACAATGATTTCTGGTGAATTTTAGTGTAAATATCCGTAAGGAACGCTAGATCAAGGTAACATAATGCCCTGCGCTAGTACCATTCCAACCCGATGGCTCCCTGCGCAACAGTTTCGGGGTTCGTGTGTCATTGTGTGTGGAATACATAATCCTCATAGGTTTTTGCAGGCGTTATAATAATAATAATAATAATAATTATAACATTTATATAGCGCTTTATACTGGTGTTTCTAAGCGCACAGTATTCTTGCTATTAATAGAGTAACCTGAATTATTATTCAATCAAATTGAATTAATATTCATATTTGAGGGGAAAAAAAAAAAAAAAAAAAAAAAAAAAAAAAAGGAAAATGATGTGCACCTCCATAAGTGTAGACCAACCCACAGCTGAGTGGAGAAAACTAAGCATTAAAAAGATGGGTTTTGAGTAAAGTCTTAAATTGTTCAAGGGAGTTGGCATTGTGGATATATGAGGGTAATCGATTCCAAAGGCATGGGGCAATTACAGAAAAGGCTCGATCACCATAATTGGTATTAGTTCGGGGTCCGCGGGTAAGCTGCAAGGTTGTTGAAGAACGAAGAGGTCGGAGAGAACTAGAGGAGCGAAGGGAGATGAGATCAGAAAGATATACAGGAGACAGGCCATTAATAATCTTATAGGTTATTAGAAGAATTTTGAAAATGATGCGCTGGCTTCCAATACGCCAGCGCAATATTGGAAGCCAGTTATAGTGTATAGTACACGCTGCTGTTGTTGGGAGTTTATATCCCTGGCCCGGTATATAAATAAATTTTTTACCTGTCACTTTTGAAATCTTTCACTTTAGGAGGTAAAATCTTCACAGCATCTTAGTATTGCTAGTATCTTGCTATTTATCAACAAAAATCCAAGAAATCTGACGAAAAGCTTGTGAGGGAGTGCCAAAACTAAACATTACCTTTAAATCATCTGTAGATTTGGACATCATGCCTTAAAATATTGTTTATACATGTATTATCATCATTATAAAATAGTGTTTTGCAGATTTTGCAGATATAAGTTACAGCTTTTCTTTCTGTTTTCCTGTATAGACGAATACTTATCAAGCTGTTGTATTTACTGACTGTGAAAAGACCGGTATACTAATGAACTATCAAGAGGGAAGTCTTCTGTGGAACACTGCTTCTAAATCATTACCAGCAAGGGTTGGATACAATATCCATGAAGCAATATTGAATCTGTATGAATCCGATGATCAGACGACTATTGCTGCTAGTTATGGACGAGACATGGTAACTGGAAATACGGGTCTCAAGGTACTGAGTTCTTGTGTCGTTAATCTGTAATCGATGATATTAACGTTAGAGAGGACACACATTGTTTGAACTCTTCAGAAAAACTATAGTCATAATGATATACAGTTAAACAAATCCTGACTAATTTGATCTCCTTCCAATTTTACTTGTAATTTCCACACGTAAGAAAGGCGCAATATAGGATTTTGATATTTCCTGTTGGAGCCAGTTATTTATCACTGTGAAGGCAGGATATTATTTACATTAACATTGATTAATCTATAGTACAATTTGCAAAAAAATAAAACCCTTATTTTTCATAGCAATTTCCTTAATGATAAATGCATATGTAGACCATCAGTGTGTGTGTGTATATTGTATATATATATATATATAAATATATATATATATATATAATATGATGATGTTGAGTCTACTTTTACCATTCGCTTTGGTTTGGGTGATATAGAACATAGTGGGATGAATTCAAACCAAAGATGACGCAGGATACTCGGGAAATTTAAGCTTTCGTCTTTCGACTTCTTCAGAAATTTATTCTGAAACAGTTATAAAGAGAAGATACAATCACTAAGAAAGGCATGACAAAAACTTACGAAGCACTAAGTGTGTGAGAATAATTCACAAAATACAAAGAGAAGACACAATCATTCAAAAATTGATGTCTTCTCTTTGTATTTTGTGAATTATTCTCACACACTTAGTGCTTCGTTAGTTTTTGTCATGCCTTTCTTAGTGATTGTATCTTCTCTTTATAACTGCTTCAGAATAAATTTCTGAAGAAGTCGAAAGACGAAAGCTTAAATTTGAATTCATCCCACTATATATATATATATATATATATATATATATATATAATGTGAGAAATCAATTGAATTGAATGAGAGATATAATTTGCGTAGCTACGCAAATTATATCTCTTATTCATTCAATTCAATTGATTTCTCACATTATGAAAATTTACCCACGAGAGTTGCCGATTCTATAGTATTAGAACAAATTTCTCACACAGTATATATGTATATATATATATATATATATATATATATATATATATATTAACAGATGTATCCCAGTATGTTAAGACAATGGGTCGTATCTGTAAAAACTAGTACAGGGTTAGCAATACATTTTCTGTCCTTTTGCTTGCAGCTGCAAAAGTTTCTACGTATAGAGGTAATAGGCCGAATGCGAGAAACGAGCATTTACTTTGGCTATATGTAAAATGTTATAAAATAAAATTAAAAGTTCATCATAGGGTTATACACTCCAACATCAGATCAAACTGCCCTCAGGGGAATGATGCAACAGCGGTTTGTGCGCCGAGGCGTAAGCTTTGTCAAAACGTTGTTTTTACTTTCCAAACTAGCTGCAGAGAGCAATTTGACCTGCTGTTATGTGCGACAAAACAGCTTTATGGCTGATTAAATTAACGTTTCTTTAATTATGTAAGTGAAGATAAAAACCAGCTATCTACTAGCTTTAAACGGAAAATCAGGGTAGTCACTAGCGGATCCAGGTTTTGAAAATATGGGGGCAGCTCGGCCATATTTGTGAAAGCATAATTGCTCCTAATGCATTAAGAGAAGGACCCCACTCTACCCCACTGTCATGCTGGGTTGCTTTGCTATGTTTTTTATGGACAGGGATATTTCTGTACAGCAGGTGACCTCTCTTCCCGTAATATAAACTTTCTTCTCCTCTGCAATTTGCAAGAGAAGTGAGCCAGCCCCCCCCCCCAAAAAAAAAAAAAAAAAAATTGTATGGGAACATTTTTGGAATCGATCATCAAATTTTTCAGTTTCTAAATTAAGCGAGCGAGCCAAAAAAATGTTTATTAGGTCATTGAAATACATTAGACCTAAAATTATACACCCGGGCTCCTCGCTGCCAGAGCAAGAAGATTCGGGAATCCCGCTGCTCAGATATGAGGATTTTCGGGTATCTCGCTGCCCGAATATTGGATCTTTAAAATTCTTAGGAAAGAGGGGCTGCATTCCGCTAGTATATGACTTCAGCCCCTAGCTACCCCCATACCAAGCGTCTGTATACGAATGGGCAGAATTAATTTACGTTTTTGCTAGGTCAGGGTTGTCTCTTGCCTGGTTATAAGCTTTTCTAGTGAGAGAACGAAGCGAGCTAGGAAAAATTCGGGATTGTTTTGTTTTGTTTTTGTGTGTGTTTTTTTGCTGACAGTAATTTCTAGAAAATTGATGGCCCATTTTTTGATGGAAAATGTCATAGATTCTTTTTCTTTAGTTTTTTGTTTATGGGGTTTGTTTGTTTTTATGTGAGCTAGCGCGGGTTTTATGTTAGATGGCTATTTTTTTTAATTTTTGTTTTTAATGGGAGATAGCGCCCATTTCAATTAAGCAACCCAGCGGCGCCTTCGACGCTTTTGAATAATAGGCTCCCCGCGCCTATCCCCTGACCCTGCAACTGGTAGTTCAAGATGCAAAATATAACAATTGGCTAGCTCCATTATGTAAATTCAAGAAAAAGCTAAAGCTAGCAGGAGAGGAGCCTGCAAAATATCAAGCAAAAGCTCCAGGAAGAATACAAGCTTTTGTTTCTTATTGCTAGCAGTTACCTTGTTGGAATATCTGAACATGAAAGCAAAGATTAGGAAAAAGAGGTTTTACTAGGTTTTATAGATACAAGTACGACATATACGACCCTTCATTTATATGGAACTATTATTTGCGTAATCCTCAATGCGTGGAAGCCTCGGTTAATGAATTTGATATGTTATTACGTCATATTGGTATCCTCAGGGCAGAGATATCTACCGACTGGACCTTAATAATGCTGATTTCGTCAACCAGTATTTTGAATGCTTGGAATGGTACCAAAATGACCTGATGAACAACTACTCATTTACCAGTCTCCCTCCATGTCCTTGTACGAGACAGCACGCAAGGAGAGACGTAAATTTCAAAATGTGTGTATTACCAAGGAGAGACGATACAGATTTTAGTAGTTCCAATTACAGTAAGTTGGAAATATCAAATAAGAGTGATACGATGAAATATTTATTAGATAAAATATTGTTTTAGTTATTCCAAACAAAGAATAGTGTGTGCAATCTCTTTTAGCTGTATCGTCCGTCAAATTCAAACATTATTAAAAACTGTGTGCATATTATTTTACTTAAATAAGCATGGTTACTTGAATATGTTTGATATATCGAGATCATGTTTTGAATTGCTATGGACATTCAATATTTGCGTTCTGCATAAGATTTGTATAAAAAGCATAACTACTATCACAATATAGCCCAACCTTTCTTTATTTACTTTAAAAGAAAAAAAAAACGTTCCTAATTCCTAAAATTCCAAATGTACGTTTGAATATTTTTAAAATAAAGGAGAAACTAGAAAACCACGATTAGTTTGTTATAGAGAAATTTGTCTCACTATAGCTTATCTACACCCTCCCCCTTCTCTCTCTCTCTCTCTCTCTCCCTCCCTCTCCCCCTCTCCCTCCCTCTCCCCCTCTCTCTCTCCCTCCCCCCTCTCTCTCCCTCTTTCTCTCTCTCTCTCTCTCTCCCCCTCTCTCTCTCCCCCTCTCCCTCTTTCTCTCCCAGATTCAGTGACATGTTATCAGCCGACGGAAATGGTTGACAATGGTGGATACCGCTGCACCTATAGAGCAGGTGCCTTGAGGCCTGGTTATGAGAGTTTATGGGAGTCCAGCAATTTCCAGTCAGTCTTAATACGCAGAAATAGTGATAATTTGTATGAAGAATGGAAAAGTAAGTACCATATTGCTAAATTCTCATTTAAATGAGAAAAAGCTTTATGCCAGTAGTAAACAATTCAAGAGATATGAATATATAGATATTCCATAATATTTTTTTGTGTGTTTCATGTTTGTACACTTCTGATCAAAGTTATTAGAACAAAATTAAAATGAAAAAAAAAATCATCAGTATCTAGCTCTTTATTACCATATTTTCTGTTTCTTTAGTCAAGCAAAAGACATTGTCAGATTATAAGAAAGCCCTGAACCAACATTATATCCTGTATTAGGTAGATTTCAGGCAAGCTAACAGCTTGGCATTTATCTAGCATTGCGTTCAAATGTTTCAGGGGCGTTTCTTGACCTTGTCTTCAGGGGGGGGGGGGAGGGGCACAGTCGTCCGAGCCTAAAGTGATCCAGAAAAAATCTTTTCAAGGCCCTAATTTGTGTCGGAAGGGGGTTGGGTGGGTAGAACGTCAGATGTTCCTTTAACCTCTTCATTATTTGCAAATTAAGATTTCGAAATAATTTTTATTTTTATCCATAGTAATTTCATCAGCAAAAGCACAACTAAGTCACAGCTGTTCGCAAGCGAGAGAAGCGACCGAGCAAAAACTTTGGCCTTATACCATTTTGATTAAAAGTGTTTGGACAGCTTTAATTCTTTATATTTCATTCTTAAATTATTGATTTGCTGCATGTTTGAAGATATTTCAGATTTTATTTCAGTCCATAACATAACATAGGTTTGGCGTTCAAACTCATTTGGCTTGCTACGTGACTCAATATTAGCATTACTTATCTTTTCTTACGGCTTTGTTTCAAAACATCTACTTAACATTATTGTCTTGCGAGGTCGCATCGCGAACGGACCGAGGGGATTTTTTGTGGAAAAGCCATCCTCTTTTAGGTTTTAAGAGCATCTCGGTCACAAAATTTATAGTGATAAGTTATCATTTGTTTTCTGGTTTGGAAATCTTTAAAGGCGGGAGGGGGATTGCCTCCTTTCCCCTCTTCAAACACGCTGGTTGTTCCAGCATTCTAAAATTCATTATAAAGTGATTCACTGTGAGTTATTATTATTATTCTTATTTCATTTTTCTCTGTAAATTATTATGTGTTGATCTAGTAAGTTCTCTATTTTTTTTTTTTGGGTGGGGGTTGTTGATCAGGTTCAAATTTTTGATCTTGGCCATATAAGGGGTGATCATTCCGTCTTTTTTTCTCTCTCTCTAAGTACCTCTTTTTTATGCAAGTTTTCCTTCCCTCATTTTGTGGATATTTTTGGAATGAAAGTCTTCTTAAGTTGATCCTGGCCCTTGAAATCACAGATCTGATAGAATTCCATACCTCTGCATGGTACCCCTTCTTATGGTATACCTTCTTGACCCTTTGTCCATTGCTTTTGACAACTTGTTATGTTCCAACACTGTGAAAGGCCCTTCAAAACATAAAGCAACATCCATGCTGGATTGTGGTCGACAGTGGATGACAGTGGATAGACATTCTTCCAATAAACCTGTTCTGAATAGTTTACTGTTCAATTCATAAAGTTCCTTTTCAGAGTAGTCTTTGAAGGGGGTCTTTGGAGAGTGAGAACTGTCTTCAAGTTTCACCGCTCTATTTTTCTTCCCTACTCTTTCGAAGAAAAGGATATTTTTAAATTTTTATCTGATAGAGGAATAGTCCTACTCTATCCAGAGTGTAAAACAGATAAGGGGGTCACTCCGAAGGCCCTAGAACCAGGACTTGGATTTGATCTACCAAATATGGAAATTACTGATATAAGGCATGAAAGAAACCCCAAGGTACCAGATTGAAATTACCTTTAATGTGGCATAGTGGTTCATTCACTTCACATTCAGTCCAAGGGTTGAGGGTTCAAATCTCAGCCCAGCACTAACGTCTATTTGCAATACATTAATCCACGTTCGCCATTCTCCACCCAGGTGTTAAATGGGTACCTGGCACTATTTATTCCTTGAAATGCACCGTGCGCTGATTAAGGTTGCCGGAGCTAAAGACGGGGTAATAATATCCAAATCCTTTGGAAGCGCATAGGGCCGTTATATCACAACGTGATATGCACTGTACAAGAACTGTTTATTATTATTATTATTATTATTATTATTATTATTATTATTATTATTATTGTTGTTATTATTATTGTTGTCATCATCATTGTCATTATTATTATTTAGAAAATTATAGAACAGCTCAAACAGCTCAAAAAACAAATAGCATATTGATGCAATGGCATAAAGATATGAGCTTATATTTTATGCGGGGCCCTGGGAATATAAGTTATTGAAAAAAAATTGACTAAAAATGGACATTACAATGACCCAAGTTTTTGTTTATATCTTTTTACATGACTGAATGACAGGAAACTTTGCACATATCGTAACATATTGATAAACAAACCACAATCAAATTTGGTCATTTCTAGCAGGTGTTTTAATTACTTTGACCAGTAATGGATATACCTTCTACAAAACAACTTCGGCAATTCTCGTGGAAATTATAATAATAATAATACAATGTTTATATATGGCGCATAAGCATCCACTTTTCTGTGCACTGTAAAACTTCGCCAATCATGTGCGGGGGTTCGAAAGCGTCGTCAATTGTTGGCGGGAGTCGTTTTTAGTTCAGAGGGAATTTTAAAATAGTTTGAAATTTCTTGCGAACGTTTCCAGCATCCCGGGTCGTGATTTTTTCATGATTTTCTATGGAAAATGTCTGAAAAGCTTCATAATGTGAACACGACCTACTCACGAGATGTTCGCAAAATCTGCGTGTAACCCCTAACAGATTCCGACAGTTTGGAAAATGTCTCGGGCATGTCTCGCGAAAGCAGTTCATCTGATCATTTCTCGAACTATTCACGAACTGTTCGCGTACTTCTTGAGAACAGGTGACTTCACCAAAGAGCCTTTCACGTTGAGGCCCTCAGTAAATTCTCCTACCATTCGCGACGATTGATTTGCGAATGTCACGAAGTATTCCCGAACTATTCGCGAACTACACAAGAACCAAAACCGAAGTTCTCACGAACGTTTGCCGCACCTTTTTGTCTGCGACTAAACAGCGAACTTTTCACGAGGAGACCAATCAAATCAAGACAGCTGTCAACTCAGGTTCGCTTTTTAGTCTCGTGTTCTTCGTGTATGTGGACTGGCCAAAGTTCTGCAATGCTACACACGACATTTGCACAGACGTTGTGAGAACTACGCTCAAGCTGCGCAAGAATGGTTTACGGCTCCATTTTCGCGACACATTCGTAGAAAAACTTTTTCCGAATGTTGGACTTTGCCACTTTTTGGACCCACCTTTAGTGAATCTGATGTTCCCGAACCGTTTTGCCCTTCTCCGTGACCAAGTGGTCAAGGCATTGATGTTCTAAGCCAGGGAACCGCGTGTGATCCCCGGCGGCCATTCTAACTTTATTCTACATACAGTATCATCTTTTGGTAATAAATTTTAAGATTTCATTATACTCAAACACAGGTTAGTAGATTCTTACCGATGCAAAAGGAAATGACTGAAAGTTGTTCTTGATGCTTAAAGATTTACTTTGTTATCTATTCAATGTTGTAGATCAAGACGTCATACCTAGACAAATGTGTTGTGAAAGAGCCACACTGAGTGGAGAATTCTGTGCCCTATATGAAGAGCGACGTCCACCAGCTACATGCGAGGGATATGAGCCGCCCACAGGTGGTGAGTTTCCGTACAATTACGCTAATTTAAGGTAAAGTAAGCTAATGTTGTCTGTGTGTTCAATGCTGTACCTGAGTTACAATCTTCATATATTTACACACGTTTTCTTGCTTGCGGAAGCTTATTTAATTTGTTTTGGCTATTTTTCATTGTGTGTGTGTGTGGTGGGGGGGGGGGGGGGCGGGGGTAGGGGATACGGTTTCTAGCTTATAGCCAATGTACAGTTTTGGTAGCAAAGGATAGTTTAGAAACAAATACAGTTTTATGTTGTTCTTCTTTTATCAAAAGATGTTTGAAAGATACCATTTCGTATTCCATCTATGATTTCCGGTGAATTTCAGTGTAAATATCCCTAAGAAACGCTAGATCACTGCCCTACGCTATGATCTTTCCACCCCGACGGATCCCCGCTCAACAATCCTTAGGCTTTGCATCGAGGTAGCATGTGTCACTGTGTGTAGCAAATCCTCATTGGTTTTGCACGTGTGTGTATAGAGTATAGTGTATGCTACCGTTGTTTGGATTTTACGTGCCTGGCCCAGTATATAAATTATTTTTGCCTCTTAATATTGAACTTTAGGAAGCGAAGTCTTCACAGAATCTTACTATTGCTAGTCTTACTATTCATCAACAAAAATCAAAGAAATCTGACCAAAAGTTTTTGAGGGCTTACCAAAACTGTTCATTACCTTTCATGCATTGGCGTAGACAGGTCCTCATACCTGGGGGGTATGATTTCCATCAAGGACCATATATATATATATATATATATATATATATATATATATATATATATAATTGTAAGGAAATAACATATACAATAGCTTTAGCAACTCTCGTGGAAATAAATACAATTTGAAAGGAAATGATAAATATATAGACCTATAGTGTGGGGTGAGGGTGTGTAAACCTCTATATGGTTTTTCTCTTTACATGTCCAAGATACAACTTTGGCATCACGCTTTGCATTTTTGTAGTATGATTTGAAAATTGAGCGAGCGAGCGAAGCGAGCGAGCAAAAAATATTCAAAATTTGTGAGGTCGCAACTACATGGTAATATAAAAATGGGGAAACACAATTCTGAAGGGGTTTCATATGCAAAATTTCACAATGAAAATGTATTTAATAAGCTATACTTTTAATAGGAGCGAGCGTAGCAAGCGAGCATTTGGAACTATTGGCTCTATTAAAGTCACTTTGGATTAGGGGCACATGTTATGGGAAAGGGAAACGTGGTACTTATCATGGGGGAAAGGACACTTATTAGAAAAATAAATGAATGTGTAGAAAATGTAAAAAAGACAGTTTCAGAGGTGAAAAGGGGCATTTATAAGAACGGAAAAATGTTCTTATAAAGTAGAAAAATTAAATCAGTGCCTATATATCACAAAGAAAAAAAACTGACTTGTTACATTAAAAGGAATAAAAGGGATTTAAAGGGATAAATGCTCTTGTTGAAATAGGAACATTAATTTTATCAAACGTAAGGTGAGGAATGAGGTGTAATTATCAAAATGGGCACTTATAAGAATATGGAACGGGAACTTATTCGGAAGAAAAATGGAGGTACTTATCTGAAGTTAAAGGGGAAAGTAGGGGCACTGTGCCCACATGCAACCCCTGGAGCGGTGCCTCTGACCGGGTCTACATGTTATGATTGTCATTTCATCATTCTTCTGTGTATAGTTGGGTGATGATAACACAGGTCATCATCCTCGATAAATATTGGGGGTGCTGTATGCTCTCTTTCCCCACCACATTCGATTCCTGTGACTATATTTTCATTTCAATTTTGAAATTTTTTAGTATTACCAATAACATGAGTGTGGCAAAATTGCATTATAAAGGAAAGTTACCGACTGAACCCTCTAAATCGAGAATAATTAAATGTACCTTTAATCTAAATTATTTTTCTACATTATATGGCTTTGAAAAAAAAAATCACCTCAAAATATATTGGGGGATGTTAACACAGGCCACCCCCCCCCCCCCTTCAATAAAATTTTTTTAAAAACTCTCCATATCCCTCCAAGATCAACACCCATGTTTGTATAATTTGAAGTAGATGGTTTTCACTTTCTAGCAGTACAAAAATATATCGGGAAAATCAGAAGCAACGATAAAATTGTAGATAAATATTAATAAATTCATATAGGTCTAAATCTACAATATTGTACATGCACAGAAATAAATATATAATATCTGGATCTATATTGAAATCAAGAATATATAAATTCGAATAATATTAATAGATATATCAAATTATATCTATTCAAATTTTATCTATCTTAAACATATACCGGTAATAGAAATGTATATTTTCCTTCTTTTTTTTTCTTTTTTTTTGGCGGGGGTGAAACCGGGGGGGGGGGGGGGGGGGGGGGGGGGGGGGGGGGAGTGTTTGTACACACCATCCCCCCACCTGAAAAGTTGGGGGATGCATACCCCCCCCCCTCCCATCCCCCCCCCGCTATCTACGCCCTTGCTTTAATGTATAAATACCGAGAAATACAGCCAAAAAAATAATAAAAATGTGTAGATACGAAGAAGGCCGTTATAACCTGTTTTACATGGCTTGGTTTGTTGAATTTCGATGGAAAATGGCGTTCATATATTTTAAATACTTTTGTTGTTCTGTGGGGGTTTGATTTAAGGGAACTGGAAGTCTGTTTGCAAGATAAAAAACGCAATCATGATTAAGGTTTCTGGCAGAATATTTGATATAATCGACATGCTGTCAATTCAATTAACCCTTTCAAGACAATTAACTACATTTTGTGGTTTAGCTCAATAATTTTAGATTCAGAGCTCTGAAAAATATACCCGAAGTATGAGTAGAAGGGCAAACATTTCTGCACATACTATGTTCATTTTTGTTGCGTGATCATACTGCGTTTGATGCTATGAATTTTAAAAACGAGGATAAGCTTTAAAATCCTTAAATTGGCAACACATTGAGATGTTCAAAATCATTGTTTTTTATCAGAATTGTAAATTTTTTCAACTTTTCGACAAAATTGCTAACCATGTATATTGCCTTCAAAGACATTACACCGTATTAAAACCATATGGCATTAAAAGAAAAATATCATTGTTGCCGATTTGAAGAGCAAAATGTGATCAATTTAGACCTTGAATAATTCCTGTCCTGAAAGGGTTAAAGTTGATTCAGTTGATCAAGTAAGACTGTTCAAAAAAAAAAAAAAACTGTTCAACACATTCTATGAATACTCGATTGGGTATATCGTTCACCGTTTCAATGCGCATTTTGACCCCCCCCCCCCCCCCCCCCCATTGTTTTCCATCTACATCCGTTTCTTCTCACAAACCCGTTGACTACTGAATTCTCTTATTAGGCTTATTATAAGGACCACTTGGTTTCCTTTGGCAATGGGTTAATAAACCAGGGGGGTGTTTCATAAAGCCGTTCGTAAAGTTACGCGTGACTTTACAAACGACTTGAATATTAAGTGCCAGATAGGATGCCCAAAGTTTTTCCTGATGTTTTAACAAAGTGTGACTGTAATTCCAATTACCTCAATTAAATTATGGCAAAAAAATACTTTGCATTTAAAATGAGAATGTTAATCTACATCTGCACAGTTCAACTTTAGTTGATGCAGTTTAAAATGATTGAGCATCCCATTTGGCTTGTCATATTTAAGTCATTCGTAAAGTCATGCGTAACTTTACGAACAGCTTTATGAAACACCCCCCTGGTTTGCTCAAGTAGAAGCACACATTTCAGAGAAACAAATGTATGTGTTCTAGATGAAATGAACCAAGAATTAGAAAATTATGAACAATTAAAAACTCAAGTAAAGCGGAACCGATGCTTTGGCTTAGATGCCTAATGAGGAAAATTGAAAGTTTCATGTTGACTACATTGGAAATAAGCTTATTATGAGCTTAAATGGGTTATCTTGTCAGTGTATATTTTTCCTTGCACTGTTTTTCACTTCATTTTATGGTATTTATATTTGAAGGATAAAGTAAAATCAAATCTGATGGACACAAACACACACCCACGCACACGCTCACACTTACAGGGTAACGCCCATCGTCGCAGAAAACAGTCTGCAGTGTCTGGTATAAGATACTTGCCAATTTATATGCAGGCGTCGGGGAGCTAAATTATACCAGGATATGTGTTTGTCATTTTTACTTTCAATCATAGATAACTTGACATCCAAAGGAGTGATGAGCTGCAAAACACTCAGAACCGTTCTACTTTATTGCATAATTTTGCTCTGTTTACTACAACCATCATGAATTCAATAAATTTCATTTTAGATCACAAGCAAAGTTATCAGCTGCCTTTCAGTTTTACGTTTATAATTGAAGTATTTTTTTATTGTCTTTTTTATGTCTTTGTTTCAGGTGGGGGCCTTGGTGACCCTCACTTTAACACCCTGGATGGTAAGAAGTATACCTTCAATGGGCTTGGAGAGTATATCATGTTGGAATACAACAATGGTGACCCGTTTGTTCTCCAAGCTCGAACTGGAAACGCATTTAGGGATGGTGTTCCTCTAGGCACTGGAACAGTCTTTGCTGGTTTTGCTGCTTCACAAGGCATTACAAACGTAATAATTATGGGGGTTTTTTTCTTATTCTTTTGGGAAAGGTTTATAAAACCGTTAGAATAATTATATGCAAGTTTAAGGAATTTTAATTCCATACACTTGCATATAATTACACTTGTATATGTTTTAACATATACAACAGCATTGGCAACCCTCGTAGAAATAAAAACAATTTTGAGAAATGAAGATGAGAGAATAATGTTTGCGTAGCTTATTCAAAGTTCCCGAAAGCTGTCCTCCCTTTTGAAATTTTTGCAAAGGTTGAAAAAATTAATGTCTCCGCCTGGAATCGAGCCCAGGTCAATGGCGTAGAACACCAATACGCAACCATTATTCTCTCATTTTCATTTGTATATATTCACTTGTATATAATAATTCTAACATGTACATGTTGACTTTTCTTCCTGTTTTCACCCCTCTGTGACCAATTTCTGTGTGCTACAGAACTCCTTCAAACAGCCAGATAAATTCATATTTTCTGACGAGCATGTACAGTCCGTCCCAGAAAAAAACGAAACCCTAAAACAAAGGCTTATTGTGACTACACTCTGTGCTCTACGAAAATATCTATTTTCCATAAACTAGAAGTATTATGCTTTTAAATGATACCTTGATGGCAGTCATACGTACATGCTTTACCGAGCAGCATCATTTTGAAAATGACATGTAAAACTTCAGTTGTGCCAGATTTGGGTAAAACCGTGAAAACGTTAGTATCACATGCGTTGCGTTAGTATCACATGCGAACATGACGTAAGAGAAATACCAGCTTTGAGAGATATGATACGTGAAAGTCCCTTGTGTGATGATATGCATTCATTCGGAAATTCATAAAACACAGGATAATACCTACTTCTGGTGGTGGCAGGAGGTATGCCCCCCCCCCCCCCCCCCAATTTCCAAAATCAATAAATATCCCTCAAAAGATGAAAAAGTGCCCCTCCTGTGATGGAAAAGGTGCCCCTCTTTAGGTGGGAAATTGCAGGCTTTCAAGCGCTCCTACTTTTCCTACTTTTTCCTACTTTTTTGACCATCCTCCTACTTCTCCTACTTTTCCCCCAATTCTCCTAATATATCCTACCTTTTTTCATTTTCTCCTACTTTTTTTCCAAACATATTTGAGATATTTAAGCAAGGCTATCATGCTCAAGAATCTTATTGTACCTCAGTTATTGTAGGTCCTAACAAGCAGTATGCATATTAAGTCTTATGTAAGTGATGTGAATACATAGTACCAATAAGACCCCTATTACGCTGACAAAATGAGTCTCGGCCCATAAAGAGTTAATTTGCAACAGGTCTGAGGCAGACTCTCTCCCCCCCCCCCCCTTCCCCTCCCCAAGACCAGATGTGCAATCTTCTTTATGTACATGTATTTCTACGTTTTACCCTTCTCATCTTCTCTTTTATCCATTCTGATTTTTCTGTTTCCATCTGCTTCTCTTCCTCCAGTTCATTATGTATTTCTTTGTATTTCTCTTTCCTTATGTATTCGTCAGTTTTCGCTTGTCATGTTTTCTATCTTTTCTTATTTATTTCTTTGTTTTTTCTGTCCTTTATTTTCCTTTTCTATTCCTCCTTATGTATTTCTGTTTTCCTGTTTATGTTATCTTCTCATTCTATATTCCTTATTACTGTGTGTGTGTGTGGGGGGGGGGGGGTTCTATCTTTAATTCTGTATTCTTTTTTTATCTAGCTGTATTTCTTTGTTTTTCCCTTTCTTGTTTTCTATTGTTCCTGATGTATTACATTGTTTCTGTGTTCTTTAATCTTAATTCTCTTTTTAATGGTATACATTTCTTCTTTTTTTTTCTGCTTTTCTATCATCTTCTCTTTTTATATTTCCTTACATAGTTACTGTTTTTATCTTTCCACCTCTCTTTCAATAATCCCCACTGCATTTCTTTTTATCTTTCTAAAAAGATTTCTAAAATTTCTATCTCTGCATGTGTATTTCTTTGATATTCTCTTTCTATTTTTTTCCTCTGTATTTCTTTGTTTTGCCTTCTTTCATCTTTAATCTCTATCTTTGCCTATGTTTTTCCTTAATTCAATTCTCTTTCCATCTATTCTTATGTATTTCTATGTTTTTCACTCTCCAGTTTTCTATCTTTCCTTATCTACACGTATTCCCCCTCTTGTTTTCTATACTTATGTATTTCTTTGTTTTTTCTTCCCTATTTTTCTATCTTTCTTTATTTTGTTCTTTATTCCCCCCCCCTTTTTTTTTATGTTCTCATTCTGTTCATCCTGATGTATTTTTCTCTTTTTTGTTTATATGTCTCTTTCTTTTAGTACGTATTTCCTTGTTTCCTCTCATTTTTTGTCTTGTGTATTTCTGTTCTCGTTTACTATCTTTATCTATTTGTATATTTCCTTATATCTTGTTTTTTCTCCTTTCTCTTGTATTCTAATCTTTTCTCATGAAATTCATTGCTTTTCCCCAAGTCTTTGACCTTGTACTATTCTTTTTTGTATTTTATTTTCGTTTTTCTATTGTCTTCAGACTATAATTCCTTTTCTATTTGTTTTATTTCTGTCTTTCATTTTATAGTTCTTTTTCCCCCTTCTTTAATAATCGTTTTCTATTCTTCCTCCTGTATTTCATGGTCATTTATTTTTCTACATTTCTCTTTCTATTCATTCTTATGTATTTTCTTATGTACATTGTGTATTTTCTTTTTTTTCTTTGTATTATATTTTCATTTTCAATTTTCTTCTGACTATAATTCCTTTCCTATTTGTTTTTCATTTCTGTCTTTCACTATGTAGTTTCTATGTACATGTATTTTTCTTTCTATTCATCCATATGTATTTTCTGTGTATTTCTTTGAATTTTATTTGTATTTTTCTGTTGGTTTCTGGCTGTAATTCCTTGTTTATTTGTTTCGTTTTCATTGCTGTGTTTCATTTTGTCATTTTGTAGTTCTTTTCTCCCTTTAACAGTCTCTTTCTATTCTTCCTTTTGTATTTCATGTTTTTAAAGTTTTTTCTATTGTCTTTTCTTTCTATTTTTCATTGTGTATTTTTTGTTTTTCCTTCTCTCATTCATTTTCTATCTTTCCTTGCTTATATGCCAACCCCTGAATTGTGTCAGGGGCTACCTTTTCATCTGCAAGGGGGGGGGGGGGCAAAATTGAGGGCCAGCTTTCGTCCGGTTTACGACCCAGCCCCAAAAGGGGGCCCGCACCTCAAACACTATTTTAGAGTCTTAGACTACCGGGTCTTCGGCGCATTGCTCCCTTGCATCCCGAAGAAGAGGAACCTGGCAGTGTAGTCATGCCATGTAGTATGTTTTCTCAAACCTATTTAAAGTATCCCTTTGAGCTTGTCCATGAAATAGGTATAATTTATACAGGAAATACAGATTGTGAGATCTAGTCAGAATAGTGGCCAGTCAAGTAATATGGAAAAAAAGAACCAATCCTGAGGACATGCAAATTTCCTACTTTTATCCTACTCTCTCTCTCCTGAATTCTACTTTTCTCCCTACTTGTTCTGAAATTTTGAACCTACTTTTCTCCTACTTTTTTCCTTGGGTGTGCTTGAAAGCCTGAAATTGCCAAAATCTTGATATTTTTTCTGCCTTATGTCCCCTTCTACCTTTCATTTTCCATTTAATGACAATGGAAAGTGCCACTTACTTTATTTTTATGAAAAATATACCTTTCTGTCCGCTTTGTTCTTAAAAGAAACTGCACTTCTGAAAAATGAAAAAAAAAAATGCTTTTCATTTCGATTGCAGGTACCATTTCAATGCAAAACATGCCCTTTCTTTACCCCCACCATCGACAAAACATTGACCATCCTTTATTTTATGATGAGGGCATTAACCTTACCCTCATGGGGTTTTAAAAGTCATGTTTCATTTGGGTAATGTTCGCATGTGATCCTAACGTTTTCACGGTTTTACCGAATCTGGCACAACTGACTTTTTACATGTCATTTTCAAAATGTTGTTACCTCCGCAAGGCATGTACGGAAGGATGTTATCAAGGTATCATTTAAAAGCACAATACATCTAGTTTATGGAAAATAGATAATCATTGTCATAGAGCAAATAGTGTGGTCACAATAACCCTTTGTATTAGGGTTTCGTTTTTTCTGGGACGCACTGTATAGTAGAACAGTTGTAGTGTTGAAATGATGAGATTGCCATCCCGAAGGCCCTAAGACTAGGAGTTGAACACGATCTACCATATATGGGAATAACTGGTGTAAAAGTTAAAGAAACCTGAAAGGATCACATTGGTTTTGGAGGCGTGCCCTCCATTTATGTTTGTACTACGATGAATGTATATTTTGTCCTGTTTTGGTTTTAAAAAATACATGTAGATGTAAATCATATTTTTCATATATTACTCTCTATACTTATATTGGTAAATTGAAAATAAATGTCTTTAAACTGAACTGAAACTGAACTGAATAAACTCCAGAAATGCTGGAACAGCTCAAGTGTTAAAATAAATCGGTACACTGACATATTGCAAATAGATATCGAGATAACAAAACAGTACGGACCTCACAATGACCCAGATGTTTACATGATTTGGTTATACCCTAGTACATGACAAAATGAAATTTGGATCATTTGGGGGGAAACATTTTGGAACTTTAATTGGCAAAAAAAAAAAAAAATAATAATTACGAGTCTCTTCTTTTTCTATTTTGACATTGCCCTAATAAATGGACTTTGGAATACATTACACATGCGCGCACACACACATATATATATATATATATATATATATAATTGTAAGGATTTTTGTTCCTTTTTCATTGTTTTTCGTTGTATAGCTCCTGAAGAAGGCGTAATGCTGAAAGCTTGACATCAATAAATCAGTGGTATTCAGCTAGGTCTTGAGTCTTGGCTCATTTCATATATATATATATATATATATATATATATATATATATATATATATATAATGATAAGGAAATCATTGAGCTTTTGTTCTTCCGGACTTCATAACATATTTAATATTAAAAAGAGATTGAATCAGATTTACAATCATTTAACATTTACATTTACAATCCAATAAGATGAAAATCAGAATAATTCACAGTGAGACTTTGTTGTGATTGAGTTGAACATGTGATACGTAGATGAACAAGCTAATTGTGACGGAGCAGATCATTTAACCTTAAAGTGTACCAACCACCTGAACAAAGAATTTGTATATCCCTAGGAAGTATAAAATTAACCTCAAAGAACTTTATCTGAAATTCTATAGGTCAGCAGTTTAGGAATATGAAGGAAATAAAGGATAACATGAAGGTGCTCGCGCGGAACCGAACCTCCGAGTTGGGTTCCGCGCGAGCCCTTATCTTGGCGAGCGCGTACGGGTGCGTTGAGTAGTCTACTCACGGGTCGCTTTTATGCTTATAGAGAGTATAATCAAACTTGTAATATCTCTTTAAACAGTGTAGTAAAATCACGCAAAACCGTTATAACGGTTTAGCGTTATATTTGCCGATTGTTACGTAAGCCCCGCACAGCGAGGTCGAACGGTCTAGCGATTTTCCTAGTCTCTTATTAGTCGTTCGCCCGTATTTGACCTAAGTGTTGTGCATACTGAAAAGGAAGACAGAGAGAAGAAAAACAAAGAAAAACATAAAGAAGTAAAAAGAAGATATAAAGAATAAAAACAAAGAAATACATAAGGAAAAAGGAAGATGGAAGAAAAACAAAGAAATACATAAGGAAAGGAAGACGGAGAGAATAAAAACAAAGAAATGCATAAGGGAAAAAGAAGAGAGAAAAAAACAAATACATAAAGAAATGAAAAGAAGATATGGAGAATAAAAACAAAGAAATACATAAGGAAAAAAGAAGATGGAAGAAAAACAAAGAAATACATAATAAAAGGAAGACGGAGAAAAGAAAAGCAAATGAAGACATAAGGAAAAAAGAAGAGCGAAGAAAAACAAAGAAATACATAAAGAAATAAAAAGAAGATATGGAGAATAAAAACAAAGAAATACATCAGGAAAAAAGGAAGACAGAGAGAAGAAAAACAAAAGAATACAAAAGAAAAAAGAAGGGCGGAGAAAAACAAAGAAATACATAAGGAAAAGGGAAGACAGAGAGAATAAAAACAAAGAAATGCATAAGGAAAAAGGAAGACAGAGAGAAGAAAAACAAAGGGATACATAAGGAAAAAAGAAGAAAGAAGAAAAACAAAGAAATACATAAAGAAAAAAAGGAAGATATGGAGAATAAAAACAAAGAAATACATAAGGAAAAAAGAAGAAGGAAGAAAAACAAAGAAATACATAATGAAAGGAAGACGGAGAGAAGAAAAACAAAGAAATACATAAGGGAAAAAGAAGAGAGGAGAAAAACAAAGAAATACATAAGGAAAAAAAGAAGACAGAGAGGAGAAAAACAAAGAAATACATAAGGAAAAAAAGAAGATAGAAGAGAAACAAAGAAATACATTAAGAAATCAAAAGAAGACAGAGAGAAAAAAAACAACAAAGAAATACATTAAGAAAAAAGACAGAGGAAAAACAAAGGAATACATAAGAAAAAGAAGACAAGAGAGAAGAAAAACAAAGAAATTCATCAGAAAAGAATGAAGATAGAAGAAAAACAAAGAAATACTATAGTACTGCTGCCACGCCAGCCGTGTTGGTCATCATACACACGTGGATATTTGACAAACAACGACTGTCATGGCATCTATCAGGCGTTCTTTTCAGCTGCTTGCAAAAGATGAATTATGATTTTGATTGATTTATAGCAAAACGCCACGGGGAAAAAAAAATCGGCGCGGATAGATTGATCAAGTATATATTTTTCTTTAAAAGTATCGTATTTTGCAGCCGTCCCTTTGCTTTTAAAGCCGTCCCTGTGAATTTAAAGATTGAGAACGCATCTTGGAATCGTTTATGCCTTCTCCATTCACATAGGGTTTGCGTGCAAATTCTCATCACAGTGGAGCGCGGAGAGTGATCTCCTGGTAATCGATTAACTATTTTGACGTCAATTTATTACGGGTTTGCGTTATAACGGTTTTGCGTGATTTTACTACACTGTTAAAGAAGTGATATTCGAAGCCCATTTTTTGAATATAGTAGAATGACATGGAACCTCTAACATACAGAGTAAAATATTTTTTGGTGATTGGTACCTTTTAAGCTTTCGTCCTCCCGGACTTCATGAGGTATTTAATTAAAGTTGCAAAGAGATTAAATCGGATAGAATCAGTGAAAAAGATCGTAAGAGCAAAAGCTTAAAGATAACTCAGGGTAAGTTGCAGGGTGTTATAATTATTTGTGCTTATTTTATTGATTAAAAGGGTTTTATATATGGAGTGGGTTAAAGGGAAGCTTGAGTTGTGGGAAAGGTAAAGAAATAATTTATGAGCTTTCTCATTCTTTTTATGTTAGTTTGGAAGGTTGTCTAGTAGATATGTCCCCTGAAAAGGATTGCTCTTCAAATGCTCTCACATTCAAAAAATGATAAAAAAACAGCAGGATTGAGAGAGATAGAGAGATAGGGGGAGAGAGAGGGGCAGTGACAGAAAGGCAGGATGAGACAGCAGGCTTTCAAGCGCTTCTACTTTTCCTACTTTTTCCTACTTTTTTGACAATCCTCCTACTTCTCCTACTTTTTTCCCAATTATCCTACCCTTTTTCAATTTCTTCTACTTTTTTTTTCTTCAAAATAAATCTGAGATATTCATGCAAGGCTATCATTGCAGGTCCTAAACAAGTAGTTTGCATATTGAGCCTTCATCACCAGTAAGAGCCCTGTTACACTGACAAAATTAGTCTGGGACCAGCCTCGGGCCTGGGCCCAATAGGTGTAAATGGACAATAGGTCTAAGGCTGACCCCCAAACCAAATGTGTGCCAATTCCGTATGTATTTCTATGTTTTACCCCTTTTGTCATCTCCTCTTTTTATCCTGTCATTGTATTTTTTTCTGTTTCTTTCTGCTTTTCTTCTCAGTTATGTATTTCTTTGTATTTCTCTTTCCATATATCCTTATTTATTCCTCAGATTTCACTTGTCTTGTTTTTTGTCTTTCCTCATGTGTGTAATTTTTTTCCTCTCATTTTTTTTTTATCTTTCCCTATGTATTTCTTTGTTTTCCCATCCTTTATCTTCCATTTCTATTCCACCTTATGTATTTCCATGTTTTTCTGTTTATATCCTCTACTCATTCTATATTCCGTATGCATTACTTTTTTTCCTTGTCATTTTAAATTTCTGTCTTTAATTTTGAATCCTTTTCTTCTAATTCTTTTTGATATATCCCTATGTATTTGTTTTTCTTTCTCTTGTTTTTCTATAGTGCCTTTTTTTCCACCTTCTCTTTCCAATCTTATGCATTTCTTTGTTTCTGTTCTTCTATTATCTACTTCTTTAATATTTTCTTAATACAGTATTTATCTTTCCTGACCTCTTTTTCAAGATTTCCTATACGTTTTTGTGTTGTTTTTTGTGTTTTTTGTACATGTGTATTCTCTTTCTATTTTCCTCATATATTTCTTTGTTTTGCCTTCTTTAATCTGTTGTTTCTATCTTTGGCTTTGTATTTCTTTGCTTTAATTCTTTTTCCATCTGTCCTTATGTTTATTCACTCTTGTTTTCCTTCTCTCGTTTTCTTATTCTTACCTTATGTAGTTCTTTGTTGTCCCTTTTTTAAGTCTTCTTATTCTATTCATCCAGATTACTTTTTGTTATATTTCTATTGTCTTCTCTTTCCATATTTCCTTTAATACGTATTTGCTTTTTTTCATATTTATTCCTTTTCTTTCTATCTTTTCTTATGTAGTTTATTGTTTTCCCCCAAGTCTTCAACCTGTTTTTTAACTACTTTCTTTTGTCTTCTGTGAAGTTCTGTCTATATTTCCTTATGTATTTGTTTGTTTTTATTTCTATTTTTCTATATGCAGTTATTTGTGTTTACCCTTTTTAAACATTCTCTTCCTATTCTTTCTTCTGTATTGCTTAATTTCTATTTTTCTGTTGTCTTCTTTTTCCATTCTCTTTGTTTATTTATTTATTTGGGGGGTTATCTTTTTCTCATTTACTGTCTTTCCTTGTGCATGTGAAGCCAACCCCTGAATTGTGTCAGGAGTCATCTTTTCATACTGTACTGTGTGTGAGGGGGGGGGGGGGGGGAGGAGGTTCAAAATAAGGGCCTGCTTTTTGTGACTTTTTACAACCCAGCCCCAAAAGGGGACCCTCCTCACACACACTATTTTAGTTAGATGTAGAATACAGGGGTCTTAGGAATCTATCACAAAGAAGTGGAACCTGGTATTGTGGTCATCCTATCCAGTATGTTTTCTCAAAGCTATCTAAAGTATCCCTTTGAGCTTCGACTTGAAATAGTCCAATCAATCAGTGCAATAAATACAGATTGTTGAGGTCCAGTCAGTACACTGGGTGGTTATGTATCAACATGGGGGAAAAATCTGGAGAACATGAAAATATCCTACTTGTATCCTAGTTTCTGTCTCCTAAATTCTGCTTTTCTCCTACTTTTCTCCTACTTTTTTCCTTTGGTGTGCTTGAAAGCCTGAGACAGAGACGAGAAGATAATAGGGAGTTGGGACAAGGGAGAGAGTGGTAGGGAATACAGAGCAGGAGTGAGAGGAGATATAAGAGAATCATCAATCATTTTGGTGATTCCAAAACCTTACAGCATATGTAATACTTATGTGCTATATAATCAACCTTTCCCAATTGCTTTAAGAAAGTTTCTTTCACAATTCAATCTCATGGCCAGAACTCAACTTTATCATTAACATCGAACAGTCTTCATGAATTGATAACGAGGAATTTTGGTTTTTCACTTACAATCAACACAGGTGGAGCTTACTTTGAATGACAATAGAACGGAAATGCTACTATCAGTCAACCAGACGTCAATAAATATATCAAGCCTTCAAACAGGTAAGCACGTAGTAGGTAATATTGGTTGGTAGTTATGGTGCTTTTTTGGTATTCATACCGTAATATCACTGAAAATGCAATTCATTTTTAAAAAAATTTCGGGGTGTCCTTTTTACGTGAAAAGTATAACACAAAATATGTTATTTTGATCCATATATATGTATATGTAAATCCTTGTCAGTATCGGAAAGTCCTTTTGAATTATTGACCTGGCTATACCTTAATGCATTCTCTGTCTCTCTCTCTCTCTCTTTCTTTAAGAAGAGGAGCCTTGCGTTTCATAATGTTATGTCTTTCCACGAATTCCTTTCACTACATATCTTCATACAGATTTTTATGATTCTGCCGACCCAACTTTCGACTTATCGTTTTCGGATGACGCAGCACCAGGTGAAATTGAAATCAGCGTAATCTTCCACCTTGCGGATAGACCTAGCTCAGCATTTACAGTGGCTTTTAGAAATGGAATTTTATCTGGAACCATGTTCCTGCCACGGGAATACACTACGGAAGGGATTGCAAGTGGTTTACTAGGTCGGTATTGAATACTTGTCTCATTTTGAGAACTTCATAACTGAGCTAAGTAGCAGTTGGGCTTCATTTCTGTTATTATTATTACGATTGTTATTATGATCATTGTCGTCATTGTTATCATTATCACAGCATTTATTATACTGTAATGAATTATTTATGCATACTTGTAAACAAATGCGAGAGTATAATATGTGTATAGGCCTAATGATTATTGTCTCTCATATATATAAAACTAAAGAGAATGTTTGTTCGTGTAAAGGTGACAAAATATCATAATAGCAATGTCCCAAGTGAAGGTCTGTTGTTGAAGTGCCTTCATATTCCAAATATAACTAATAATACTTTAAGACCAAATTTGGATGTCTCGTGTGTGTGTGTGTGTGTGTGTGTGTGTGTAGTCCTGTATCTGTGTGCTTTTTTTCAGCAAAATTTAGTATTATCATTTTGATGATTCCAAAACATCACAGTACACAATCATTATTCCTACTTCGTAGTCAACCTTTATCAGTAACTTCCAGATAATTTTATCTTTTTCATAATGGAATCGCATTGCAGGTACTCAAATTTTTTTCAGTTACATTTTTAAAAATAGTGTCTATACCATAGGTCCATACAGAACTATGTTTGTGTTGTAAGATCATTGGGGCATTGCTTATTCACAGTCGTGTTTTTATCTCCTGTATTGTAAATTATTTTTGCAGGTCTCACGAATGATGATCGGTCTGATGATTTCCAGTACCGCAACGGGACCATCGTGATGGATACACCTGAGAGAAACCTTACTGAGAGAGACATATTTGGTTTCGGACAAAGTTGTGAGTTACCTTGCCTACTTTTAAACATGTACAAGTCAAGTCGTGTCATTTATATAACGAAGATTATATGTGGGTTAGTATTAAGGGAAAATCGTATCAGCAAGTTGAGAGGGGGCTTTATTGTTAATGGTTTGTATTAAAACTTAGAGGCAGAGTCTGGCAGTTAAGAAAAGGCAAGCCAGTTGACTTATTGCTTCGTAGGGGAACTTGTACTAAACACCTGACCCATCCCCCCCCAAAAAAAAAAACAACAACAACAAAAATGGGGAGAAAGAAAGATGAATGCAGCGTGATTCTGATTACTGTCGGTTAATTTTTCTTTCTTTATCAGAGAGATCAACAAACGTACTATTGCAATAGTCCATTCTTGGTTTTAAAGAGCCCAGACGGCATAATGGCCAGTCGCCATATCGATAAGCTTCTGCCTTGCCACAGGTTCTTCAAATAGAAATTAAATGTTCGAACAAAATTGTTAAGATGAGGTGTACATGTAAGTTTAAAGCTTGAATCAGTACATATGCCAGGATTCATAACTTTCATCACTTACAATAAGATTTACATCAACCACCATATCATTATGACGAATCGATGGACATAATGCAGTGAACTCTGTTTTGCAAACATTAGATTTTATAAAGCCTGTAGTTATCCACTAATTGAATTCTGAGATACTTTTTAATAAAATGCGTTGCACAGCTCTAGCTGTTGAACGAGGATCAAAGGAAGCATAAATAACTGGATATTATCATCATGAATCAGATAACAAAGATTGTTATTCTTAATAGAATCAGATAAGGGAAAGATATAAGCACTGAAAAGAATCGGACTCTTGAGAGATTCTCTAAAATGCCATATTCATAAGTTTATGGCTTCAACATCTCTTTCGAGATATGTATATAGATTATAAAAACACACGCATGCGTGCAAATGGTCTAGCGGATAAAACATTTTAGCGTGAAATGAAGACCCGGGTTCTATTCCCGGCGTAGACAGTTTTTGCCACCTTTGCAGTGATCTCCGTATTCCATATTCGCATCTAATATTTCAGTCCACTTCGATACGTTTACTTTTAAGGAAAGATTTTTCTTGACTAATCTGTGACTATTTTTATGAATAATTTGGATTTAGGTCCTTTTGGAACGAAACATCGAAAAATCCCCGTCTTTGGAAAAAAAAAGGGAATTCATTTTAAAAAGATAAAAATATTTATCAAAATATGAACATCTGAAAAGATGTAAAATGTACTCTGCTAGCAACATTAATGTGTTTCCTGTTGAATTTCGATTGTTAAAGGGGTTTAAATTTTCAGAAAAAGACAATCGACTAAGTTTTCATTTCAAAAGGGGCTAAATCCATGAATTAGAATAGTAAAAATTTCTTTAGAATTAAAATTCTCAGCAAGATTTTTAAAAACATTTTTTGAATTAATCTAAGACAATAGCCCTACCATATATATATCAAAATAAAGTAACATATATATATATATATATATATATACCATAATGTGTGAATCGTAGTTGATGGGATCTTTGATATAATTGAAATATCAACAGTGTTCACAGTTTTTATTGCATTTTGTTATTTTGATATTTTTAGCTTTATCATTCCCAACAAGGTCTGTTATTTAGGCAGAATAATGAATATCTTTTCAGCTACTTGTTTTTTACATTTTGTCCTGTAATCCTGTAATACGTTGAGATTCTGATTTAGTACTAAATATAAATCTGTAATTTAATTTCTTGTTCTCTAAAGGGCTGATCAGTGAAGATGAATCACTCTTTGATTACGGTGATCGTGACTGGAGCTATTATAACAAGCCAGACTTCGTCCCTCTGTTCCTCAACGAACTCATTGCAAATGATCCAGAGACAGCAGCAGCCGCTATTGCTTTCTGTGGGGATAATGAAGCATGTCTCTATGATTCCTTAGCAGTTGATCCTACAGCTGGTGCAGAAACATTGTCTGCTAGTAATACGTTCGAAGCACTATTATCCGATTTGGGTGAGATTCAGTTTGTATTTTTTATTTCTATTTTTATTGTATTTTTTATTTCTATTTTTATTGTATTTTTGCTTTTCTATTCTTGTATATTTTGCTTTAGAATAGGTAGAACCGAACGCTTCAAACTTTGTGTCCAAATGCTAAAAAGGTATCGGAATCGGAAAAATACATAGTCTAACTTAAATTAGTATCATTGCCGGGGAAAATTTTGTAACCAACCCACCCCCCCCCCCCCCAAAAAAAAAAAAAAAAAAAACTAAATAAATAAAAAAAAAAAAATGAATAAATGAATAAATATATAACAAATGAAAAATAGATATTAAGAAATCAATAAATAGATAATAATTTTACAAATAATAAGTTTAATAAAAACTTAAAATGAAAAAAGATAATTTTAAAAATAAGTAATAATTTATTTTTTTAAATAGAAAATAGTTAAGATAATTAAGAAACAATAGAAATAAAAATATAAAAATATGCGCGAATAACTATTCAATTTATGACTGAAAGCCTATTTGATTCACATACATTTCAAGGAAAAACAAAATTATGTATATAGATATATATATATATATACCTGTATATAGTCTAAATTAGCACCCGTCATCTCGTATATCTTCATAGTAAAGCGGATGCACATTACCTTTACAGTGCGCATCAAAAAATAAAAGTACCCACTATCGATAGCTTCTCATGAAAGGTCTATGACGTCTGTGTGCTTGAAATTTAGTTCTTTGTAAATATTAACCAATAGTTTGAATTTTTTGTTATAACTCATCTGCCATGGATGACTGAGCACTAGGGTTTTTAAACATTCATGTCAAAATCCTCATGTGCCAAGGGTGGTATACATTTTTTATTCCCACTGTATTGTCGTAGGTTTCAGTCTTAGGTTTTAAGTGTTGTTGTTTTTCGTTTGTAGCTACTGGGGGTGTTTCACAAAGAGTTAAGTTTGACTTAAAGTTGCACTTAAATTCCTAGTTGCGTGCGGTATATGACACATCACCGCATTGGTCAGATCATGCTCAGGGGACGCGCGCTATTGGATAATCTACCAATGAGATTACGCGTTTAATACCGTATGCGCATTGGCACTTACGCATGACTTTAAGTCAAACTTAACTCTTTGTGAAACACCCCCTGTACATGTATGTCTCTCTTCTCCTTCGTTAAAATTTTATTTCATTTATAGACAACCTTCCACCAAACATTACATCTGTGACTGAGCAAACTTTGACTAATGCACTGGAAGGGGTAGACATACTACGCGTCACTGTCAACCAAACAGTCAATTTACAAATCACAGCATCAGATCCTAATGACGGAGACATTGTGGAGTATTCGTTAGAGGGTACTGTCCCTCAAGCTGCAAGCATTGGCTCAGGTATGCAAGCAATCAATTTACTGTTTCTGAAGGTACATAATCTATTCAACTGTTTAGATGTAGCCTTTATTTCATGTTTTCCAATACAAGCCGCTAAAATTTGAAGGAAATTTAACATTCTAATACATTTCTTTGATAAAGAATAATATTCCAGTTTCCTCGATTTCGCACGTGTTAAACACGATTGACCATTCTTGATTTTTCTTGTACAGTTCTATCTCTGTTATTAATGTAAGTCTGTCGTCTGCAATCATACTTTTCAGATTCTGGGTTGTTCACATGGACTCCAACAAGTTTAGATGTTTCTTTGATTGAAATCATTGCTAGCGATGGCCGTGGAGCTAATGCTTTACTTACCCTCAGAGTCAAAGTTTGTCATTGTGCCAATGGAGGTGAATGTGACTTTGAGAACTTAGCAGCGAACCAAGATCTTATCAACAACGGATTTGCTGTGAGTGAATAACACTTTCATATTTACAAAAGCGTTTTATGGTGTTTATTTCCTTATAACTGCAGAGCACCCACAGTTCACATAGCTATGTTAGAAATCACTGATAGCAGTTTTATTGTGCAGTATATCTCAATACTTAGATGCAATTTCACTTCCTTTTCTTCCAGTGAAATTATAGTCCCTTAGGCAGTTAGGATAGAATTTCTGTGCGATGGTGGCAAATACTGTGTCATGCTGACTGTGTGAGCGTCAAACAAAATACTAAATAATTGTTGTACTAAAAACTTTCCTATCGACAATAAATATTTTTACAAAATTGTAGCTGATTTTGGTTCACTGTACACAAATGTTTTTCATGTGGGAGTATATCGCACAAAATCTTGCTAATTGTTGTACTTTAGTGTTCCATGTGCAAGTAAAACCTCGCACACTCTCGCCTTTCCTGAACATGTTTTACCTAAAGACATATGCTTCACAAATGTATGGTTGATATTCTCAAAGTAGTGTCTTTGAATCACTGGCCAAGACAACGAAATTTATAGCAGGAACATGCATCTAAAATACTTAATTGTGAAATTGAACAACTTTTTGTTCCGCATGCCAGCAACACTATACACCAGAGAAAATGGATTACTTAAGACCCCATATTTAATGACTAATGGTCATGATGTTCGATGAATAAGTTTATTAACGCAGGTTTACTTTTAAAGCAACACTTTATTTCAAACATAAGTGCGTAATCTTCCTCTCAACACAGATTGTCACATGTAGTTGCACAATGGGTTGGTCTGGGGATCAGTGCGACGTAGACCTTGATTCATGCGAAGGTTCTCCCTGCTATGAAGGTGTTCTGTGCACTGACTTACCACCACCTTCAGTCATGCCCACGTGTGGACAATGCCCAGCTTTTCTCACAGGAGATGGATTAAACTGTTATGGTATGTCTTTGTTAATATCACCAAACTCTATCATAATATATCAAAGTTCCCTGCTTTATATGACACCATCACTGGCGTAGACAGGTCCTCATACTGAGGGATGATCCTTCAAAAGGCCATGAATGGAAATATTTTTTATATGGGTGTGCGTGTGGGTGTGTGTCTGAGGGTATGTGCATATATATATATATATATATATATATATATATTATGTAATTCTATATACCAAAGGAAATGTATTCATTAATATGAAAACGACGACAAAATTCTACATGAATATAATATTTCCTCATTTTTTTCCCCTGAAAGCTGGGGGGATGATTGTACACACCACCCCACCCCCTCCAAAAAGCGGGGGATGCATCCCCCCGCTCTCTACGCCCCTGGCCACATACAGTACTAAGTAGCTTATATTACTTTTTTAAGAGTGCTTCTTTGTAAAGTGCACTCTACTCGATTGATTTACTTTTACAGAAGGAGTTATGTCCTGGATATATCAAATTATTGAATTTATTTTAGATCACGAATTCATAGGGGGGTGTTTCATAAAGCTGTTCGTAAAGTTACGCATGACTTTACGAATGACTTAAATATGACAAGCCAAATGGGATGCTCAATCATTTTTAACTGCATCAACTAAAGTTGAACTGTGCAGATGTAGATAAACATTCTTATTACAACAAACATTTTTAATGCAAAGTATGTTTTTTGCTATAATTTAATTGAGGTTATTGGAAATACAGTCACACTTTGTTAAAACATCAGGAAAAAATGTGGGCATCCTATCTGGCACTTCATATTCAAGTCGTTCGTAAAGTCATGCGTAACTTTACGAACAGCTTTATGAAACACCCCCCTGGTTGGATAATGTGTTGTTCACATCAATATCAGAACACCTGCCTCCTTCATTCACTGAAAGACAACTAACCTCGGACAAAAAAAACAACAACTTATTGACAATTACCACGAGGACATCACTATCTAACTACCCCTTAGTAAAATCACACAGACAATTGGAATGTAGGGGTATTGTCCTTTACATTAAAAAGGGACATTTGACAGAATCAGATTTGTATCAATGGCTACTGCGTCAACACGTTAGTCATTAAATTAGTTTTAACGTGCAAAAAAAGTCGATTATAAAAAACTATATTAAAGTGAATAATATTCATGTGATAACGAGACAATTTTGTGTATAGAAGTGAAAGATTATATTTTATTACTTTTACTTTTTTCTTGCTTTTTTCTAGACGTTAATGAGTGTGCTAATGACACACTTAATGAATGCGATCAGAACTGTACAAACAAATTGAATGGATATGATTGTTCTTGTGATAATGGCTTCAATCTTGCTCTCAATCTTCAAAGCTGTAATGGTGAGTACTTCTTCATTATCATATAATAAACCAACAAAAACAAATATTTTTCCCCAGTAAGATAAACTATATCCCAAGTACCAGTCAGTCCATCGTTGAATGGTGGTAAGTATATGGATAAATATGTAATTCAATCCTAATTTCGAAGATCATTATGAAGCAGTTATAGAAAACTTTTGAAGGAAGCGTTTCCTTACATTGAAGCAAATAAAACAAATCATTGGTATCTAATTATTTTACTCACTTAATGGAGATAAGATGGTCATGGTTTGCGTCTATTGCAAGGCTGTTATGATATAAGCAGCCCATTTTATCCTCTCTGTTATGATTATAATTTCCCCGGGATAGCAAAATCAGTGTAAATACTGCTCTTCCTGTGTCCCCTGCAAGTATTATCACCCCAGCACTACCAGGTACCCATTTGCACCTTGAGTCGAGATGGACAAGGGTGGGTAAAACACCTTGACCAAGGATGTAAGCACCTAACGAGGATGGAACCCACCGCACATTAATGTGTCACATCGTTCTGCCTCAAAGATTAAAAAAAAAAAAACATTATTCAAATGTTTTCATTTTCATATTTTAAGGTCTCTTTTATAATTCTTTCACAGAAGGACTTATTAACACTGGGGGATGTTTCACAAAGAGTTAAGTTTGACTTAAAGTCATACGTAAGTGCCAGTGCGCATACGGTATTAAACGCGTAATCTCATTGGTAGATTACCCAATAGCGCGCGTCCCTGAGCATGATCTGACCAATGCGATGTTGTGTCATATACCGCAGGCAACTAGGAATTTAAGTGCGACTTTTAAGTCAAACTTAACTCTTTGTGAAACGCCCCCCCCCCCCCCCCCAGAATATGTTCAGTAACATGGTGCACTTACAATCAGTTGCGTTTATCACATTATTAATTGTGCCGAATTTACCAATCTTGCTAATAAGTCACATTAAAGGTACATATAAAGTTTATCCGACATTCTAATACTTTTTATCTTAAGATATCAACGAGTGTATATTGGATACGCACGGTTGCCAAAACAACAGTATTTGTAATAATACCGTTGGTTCCTACCACTGCTATTGCCAGATTGGATTTTCTCCACTTACAAGTGATAGCGTCAGTTGTGAAGGTCAGTATATATAATGGACACCTCATATACATACAGGTGTATTAGTGTTAAATGGCAAGAAGCTTGTGTGTTTTTTCAGTGATTTTCTTTAATTTCACGTTGTAAAACACTACTTGAAACTTACATACTTAACAATTCATTTTGCAACACTTGAAGTAAAAAAATAGTGAACATCCCTTTTTTTTTTTTAGTTTTGAATCGTAATTCTACGTCCTTGGATAAACAGATGTTTTGAAAAAAATGCCCCAAAACATTAATGAACGTTTTCTGTGAATGATAAGCTAATAATTTTCCTTAATTTCCAGACATTGATGAATGCATGGTAGATACCCCGTGTGACGAAGAAGCTTCCTGTGAAAATACTGAAGGCTCCTTCACGTGCACATGTAATGAAGGATATGTCGGAGATGGACGAAGCTGTATAGGTAAAAATGCAATTTATGTGAATACTTTTTATTGTCTTTTTTTAAAAGAATTATCATTTATTGTCTATTTTAACAATTAAACCTGATTGTTTTGATTATTTGATAGGCGTTACTTGTTTAATGCACTTGCATCTTTTGTTTTCTATTTTATCTTTAAAATCAAGATATAAATGAATGTCAAGACCCATTTCTAAACAACTGTCATTCAGAGGCAACTTGTGAGAATGGTCCTGGTAATTTCTCATGTATGTGTAATAACGGTTGGTCTGGCAATGGCACATTCTGTCAAGATATCGATGAGTGCTCCACTGGTGACAATGATTGCAGTGATGACGCGACGTGTGATAATAATCCTGGCAGCTATGTATGTACCTGTAATGGTGGATATGCAGGAAATGGATTGCTATGCCTTGGTAAGTCGTCAAAATTTTCAAAGTTTTACTATTTAATGCAATATTTATTTTAAAAAACCAATTTATTATAGATGGATTGTTTCAATTAGTGTTGTATCAAAATGTACATTATTTTGATGAATAGATGTGCGATGTATCATACAATTACAATGTAGCAATCTATGAATTTCTTTTCTTTAATTCCTTTACTTTAGAAAAAGGTTATAGTCTTTTATATCTGGTCATTCTAATATCCCCAGCAACGCTAATCATTTGGAATATCGATTCTATTCATCGCAGAAAGGCTTGTTGGGTTAACAATAAAAAGTAGCGAGGTTAAGTTTGAAATTAAAAACATCGTCATAGCAGTATTTTCTTATGAAATTTGTCCAATCTTTTACATGAATGGGTCCATTGTTTCATGCTATTTAGAAGTAAAATCGCAGCTTACAGTATACTTCAATTAAAATATTTGTCGATGCTTTACCGAAAACGTTGTTGTTGTTTTCTTTTTTTAGATTTTCGTCGCTGGATAGATTAACATATGCTTTGATATTACTTTTCAGACATTGACGAGTGTGTTAATGGAGATGATAACTGCACTTTCCCGGCTGAATGCGCCAATACAAACGGATCGTTTGAGTGTCCATGTATCACCGGCTACATGAAAAATGGACAAGGTCAATGTGAAGGTGAAAATACATATCCTATTCTAATGTCGATATTTCTTTCTTGTGTTACGATAAAGTCTATAACCATTTTTGATATGCATTTAATATGTAATCGTTGACCCTGTCAAATTGTATCCTCTACCTCTTAGTATCGAATATCATATATTATCATTATTGTTATAATATTATTTTTTATTATTATTATTGTTACGTATTAGTACATATTGTTAACATTATTATATAGTGTTCAGCATCAAATGTCCATGTGAGGTATGTGAAGTATATCATATTGTTATAGCTGAAGAGACAATTGGTACTGCAGAATCGAAACGTGGCATTGGAAAGATACATTACTGAAGCTATTCTGTTCACTCTCATGAGTGAAAAACGAAAGCTTCAGTAATATTCATATATATATATATATATATATATATATATATATATATATATAATTGTGACAAATGAAACTGAGAGAATAATTGTTGCGTAGCTTAAATGAAAGTTCCCAAGATCTGTCCTCCCTTTTTGAATTTTTTGCAAAGGTTGGAAAAATGTCTTCGCCGAGAATCGAACCAGGGTCACTGGCTTAGAAAGTCAATGCCTTAACCACTAGACCACGGAGACGGGCCAGTGGTTTCGGCGACACCAGATTCACTTTACCGACATATTGACAATCAGTCTTCAACCTCATTAATGAATTCCTTTTCTTACACTTGTGTGTATATATATATAAATATATATATAATTGTAAGGAAATAACATACACAACAGCTTTGGCAACTCTCGAGGAAATAAATATAATTGTGAGAAATGAAATGAGAGAATAATTGTTGCGTAGCTTAAATCAAAGTTCCTCAGAGCTGTCCTCCTTTTTTGAAATTTTTGCAAAGGTTGAAAAAATGTCTCCGCTGGGAATCATACCCGGGTCGTTGGCTTAGAACGCCAATGTCTAGACCATATATATATATATATATATATAAACACATAAAGGGTGGTACATAAAAAACGCAACCCATGCGGTCTGCGATTTCAACAACATTATTTACACAAAATCGTTAGTTTTTACTTTATTCTGTAGAAAATTCTTTTCCAACTAAAATGACACCAAGATCATCAATTTTTTCTGTAATTTGTTTTTTTATTCTACGGGTATTTTTGTGAGGAAATGTGATTTTCTAAAATTTTTGCTACTTTTGCAAACTGTAGTCATGCTTGAAGCAGCGAAAAAATTTCCGGCTGACAGCTTCCCATACAATGTCCGTTTTATTCATGTTGTCTTCATTAACGAAGCGAGAGCAGTCATACGTTGTCAACAAAGCTGACTATATGCGAAGCGTCATACGCAAATATCTCGCTGATTCGAGCATGACTACGGTAGACTACCCTAGAATCAAAACGCCTTTATACCGAAAATTGATGATCTTGGTGTGATTGTACTCAGAAAAAATGTTTCTAACCAATAAAACGGGAATAAATGATAATGTGTCAATGATTTCGTAGAAATTGCAGATCTCAAGTGTTCCTGTATATTATATTAGCACAATGTGTTGCAGAGGTTACTCTTACAACTAAACACCGCTACGACCACGACGGTCTTTTGTTACTTTTGCAAACTGTAAACAAATTACAGACTATACATATATCAATATATGTATAGTCAGTTGCTTTAAATTTTGTACTGTTCATAATATTGCATTATGTGTATCACATTGAATAGATATGAATGATTGTTATTGGGTCTGTACAGAAAGCTAGGAATGTCATGCTACCCATACTTTTTCTGTTGTTGTTTGCTAAATCCTTTTTTCCTTCCTTTCTTTTTCGTGTAGACATAAACGAATGTGATGTTACCCCTTGTGATGACAACTCAGTCTGCACGAATACAAATGGATCATTTTCCTGCCAATGTAATCTAGGATTTGAAGGAGATGGATTAACATGTCAAGGTAGTTATAAGCAGTGGCGGATTTAAGGGGCAATTCTGGCCTGTGGTATGGTATCATGGTATCCTAACGTTGCTTTATCATCCAGTTCAAAGCAGTATTTAGAATGGGAACTCAAAAAGAGCTTGGGTAATAATTGTATTCATCGTTTTGTAGCCTTTGCAACCAAAATGTATTATATATCCTGTCATTATTTATTAAAGGTGAAGTTCTAGCTTGGATCGGTTCTATGAGGGATTATGATTGTGATACATTTGAAAATCGCTCTTGAATGCAAGCTTTTTCAAGAAAGTGTTCGGTGTTTTCATTCATTTTCTTCTGTAATGGTTCATGTAACCTGATGAAGTCGTCATCAAATCGTTAATCAGATCGAATCGTTAATCAGATCGAATCGTTAATCAGTAAATTGAAAGGAAACTTGATGATAGTTTTTAGACATTAAATATAGTATAAATTTAAGACTGGCTAATACGGAAGGGGAATTTTCCAAATGGTAATACAAGGCCAACTGAGGAAAAGCAGTTAGATTCAAAGGGCAATTTAGAAGTGGTATAAGTTCATAAATCATTTTGTTTTTCACAGATGTCGATGAATGTGAATTGGGAATTGATGGTTGTCAGCAGGTTTGCATCAATGATAGTCCTGGATTTAATTGCAGCTGTGACGTAAGCTTTGAAATTAATCCCGACGGGATGACGTGTAGAGGTAGGTGGACCAACCCTGTGTTTTTATTTAACTGAAATAATTGAAGGAAAATTATCCACATACATAATTTTAACAAAGAAAGGTGTGCATATAATATTAGATTTTCTGACAGATTTTTAACAAATATTTCAAGCAATCAAACAAAAGTTTGAAAGGAGTCATTGGGGTAGATTTATTTTTTGACAAAGCAATACGAAATACGTTAAAACTTTGCTCAAAAAATGAGTGGGTTGTCACACACATCCCACATCCCCGCTCTAGCTACGCCACTGTTTATGGTCAATGGATGAATATTTTTTTGTTTCTTTGTTGGTTTGTATTTACTGCAAAAAAAAGTACCAACTTAACTCAATATTCCAATGTAAAATTTTGAACCTGGATGAATAAGGCTTTTATTTGGACATGCGAGTCGTACGTGTAGAACACAAAAATAGATGATCTTAAGCTTTTGCTGTGGACCACTTTTCATCTTCAAGATGGTTACCACCAGGGCCGTAGAATCCTATAAACGAAATGTTCGCACAAATATGCTGTTAGCCAGCCCCCCCCCCCTACTTTATAAAATTTGGGCTGAAAATAAACTTTTAAATTGCTTGAACCTTTTTTGAGGGGAGGGCTTGTTAAAGATCTCGTCGAATCTTCTACCACCTCTGCCAGAGAAACATGAATTATCTTCTTTATATTTTTCATCAATATCTCAATTTATGATATAGTGTCTGCTGCCGCTGCTTGTAATAATTCGGTGTGTGGAGACTTCACTCTGTGTATTGACATGAACGGGAATCCTACATGTGTATGCAATGAGACTGGGTATGCACTCAATCCAGATAACACAACATGCTCAGGTATGGAGTTTATTTTTTTCTTCATATACTGTATATATATATATATATAGCGTCGAAAATTTGAGAAAATAAAACATCAAACTTACTGGCTACAATGCATTAACTTTGTCTTTGTCCTTGCCTTAAGTTAGGTAGTTATGTTGTACATTGTAAAAACGCTTAGAGAATTTTTTAATAGGCGCTATATAAATATTTAATTGTTATTGTTATTACTGTGCGAAGATCACGTATTCACGAAATTATTTTCCCATTTTGATTTCTTGACATTCATTCATTTTCTTATATTTTTTTTAAATGAAGAGATTGAAAAGTGACACTTTTTAAACGAAGGACTATACTAAATTTAAAAAAGTTTACAATAGTTCTGTTTTCAAGAATATGGGCCAACAAAATTTATTGACAACAAATAAAATGAGTCTGTTACGATAAAGGTATAGTATTACATTTTTTAAATAATAATAATAATGATACGTCTGAATATAAATTTGTAACATCACTAGAAATAGTTAGGTTTTCTACTTAGTAGCCTTGGGTTTTTATCTCTTGTGAATGTATAATTATTTTTTTAATATTTCATTTTTCTTCAAGACATCGACGAATGCCAGAGCGAGAATCTCTGTGAGACACAATGTAATAACACATTAGGAGGATATGAATGTGACTGCGATCCTGGCTTCCAGCTCGATACAAATCAGAGAAATTGTTCTGGTAAACTTGAGTTGTCTTTTAGTTTATTCATTCATGATTATGTTATTCTGATGCGTTATAGAAGAGATTTTTTTTTTTAATGAATCTCCTTTACTTTACCGTTTGTATGATAACTAGTGTATAATTATTATTATTGTTTTTTATTATTTTCATTAATACAATAATGAATAAAATAATGATAGTAATAATGATGATAACAGTATAATGTTAATAATAATGATTATTGTAATAACGATTCAGATCATAATAATAATAGTAAAAGTAATTGTAATAATGATGATGATAATATCAATTTATGCATTTATAGCGCATAATAAGATTAAGACCGAAAAGAATGCACTGGTAAATAGATAATGCTTTTCATCGCCGTATTATTTTAGTACTTTATTCATATTACAATATTACTTTTTTATTAATACAATATCTTAGACTTCAGTTTTGTTTCGTTTCTTATTTCAGATGTGAATGAATGTGAAGACGGTTCATCATCATGTGATCCCAACGCAAGTTGTACAAACACAGAAGGAGGTTTTTCTTGCTCCTGTAACGATGGATATATAGGAAATGGATCGATATGTATAAGTAAAGCATCATTTTGTTTTATTGCTTAGATTTTTTCTTTCTTTTTTTTTCTTCGGTATGTTATGGAAAGAGTAGCCCTTCAATACACTGGAAATTTGGAAAACGGCGATTTCTAAATCTCTTATTTTGCCATTTTTTTATTTCAAGTAGGCCTATATTCTTTTTAGACATGTTAGATAGGAGAGTAAATTCGCTCGAAACATCCAGGTACAGTCAACTAAACTCACCGTTATCACTTTATTCTTAAATCTGTAGATTTACCGTACTAAGTTATCAAAACAAAATTTCGATTTATCGCGGGTTTATAGCATGCTATACAGCAGTGAACTCGCTTCTGTTCTCCAAGCACCTGCATTTCGCACCGCTCAGTGATCGATCCGTTTTGGAAACCAAATCATAATAGTGTGCCTATTTTGTCTATAATCACAATATAAAGACATTTTTGAAGTATCAGAAAACGTATGAGCGGAATAGCAATTGGATCCAGTCACCGGGGTAATAAAGCTATAAGCGATTTGGTCGGTTACATTGTAACTGGTAAGGCGCTATACAAGAAAAACAGCTATTATTATTATTATTATTATTATTATTATTATTATTATTTATTATTATTATTGATTATTACTTATTATTATTATTATTATTATTATTATTATTATTATTATTATTATTATTATTAATTATTATTATTATTATTATTATTATTAATTTTTTTATTATTATTATTATTATTATTGTTCGCAATAATGCTTAAACTTATTCCAGAATTCCTTTCATAAAAATGGATCTAACTTATTCTCAGTTAAGAATTTTTATCAAAATAAATTTGATATGATATGAAACTAAACTCCATATGAGATTATATTCCCACTGTATGAGTTTACTAGTTTAGCCATCTTTGGCTTGTATTATTTAACAATGAGTGTAATATCTGTTTAGAGTGTAAGGTATTTATTAATCTGTCATAACTAATATTCATGTTAACTTCAGTAAGTGTGTGGACATTCACACTTAATGAATAAAGTGTGACAGATGATAAAATAATGACAGAAGAATAAGCTGTTGTGTTTCATCATTTTCAAGCTTTTTCTGCTGACTGATTGGAGAGAATCGTGATCGAACAACTGTTTGAAGACAATCAGATTCTTTTATCTCAAAGATTTTTTTTTCTTCAAACTCTCCACATAGATATTGATGAGTGCATGACGCCTTCACCATGCCACGCCTCCGCACACTGCGTTGATACACTCGGCTCCTTCTCATGTCGATGTTTGCCGGGTTACTCTGGCAACGGATTCATTTGCGCAGGTAAAACGTCACAACATGTTTTATTTGTTTTAATTTTTTTAGCAAATGAGTTTGCTTAATGATTTTTTTAATGCTATAGGTGTGAATATACTTTAAACCAATCCCTTGGTTTGAAATACAGCATTTGTTGATTAAGGCCCTTGAGAAGAAAAAGTCTCTTTTTAATGATAATGAACCCTTCATTCAAAAGTAGATTTCCGTTTTAATAGGGATTTACAATGCTGATTATGACAACTTAAACCGTATTCTGCTCCCCTCATTTTACAAACAGTTATTAAAACTGGAACTTCGTATATTCATTTTCTCATAGTCATCTTAACGGTCCTGCATAATTTCGTCAGATGAATAGCAAGATACTAGGAATACTAAGATACTGTGAAATTCTTTCCTCCTCAAGTGGAATATCAAGCAAATGACAAACAAATGTAATAATGAAAAATGTTTCTGCACTTAGTTTTGTTGTCAATTATTTTGTATATTGTTAATTGCAAAATCGTTATTGTTATATACTTTGAAAAATTAAAACGAAATAAAACAAAACTTGCGTTCGAACGCAACTCAGGAAAATCAAACGCAACTTTATTTTCAGCCAATCAGAAGTGCGCATTAAGGACTTGCGCTTGATTTTTAAGAGTTGCGATCAAACGCACGTAAATTCCAACAACGTCAATGTGCACTACACACGTGTAAAATCTGGCCTTTCAGTTTAACTCTTACAGTGCCAAGGAGGGGTTTAGCTCTCTTGAAAATTTGACCAAAACGTGATCAATGCTTACTTTTCAAATGTCTGCACTTCAATAACCATCTGTTATTTCACAAAATATTGTATAACTTGTAGGAAATTTATTACCATTTCTTATGATACCAAACATTATTAATTTACCCAACTTTATGCATAAGAATTATTGAAAATTATATTTGAGTTTCTTTTTTGTCCATTACTTTTTGGTTTCTCATTTGTTTACTATTGTTTAATGTTGGAATAGGGTAATATCTTTTTAAAAATTTGCAATTTTCTCTGAAAATTTCTATGGTAGCATAAAATTATCATGTATTTAGAATGCTTGATTTATGCTCAAAATTTTGATATACAGTCAGACCACCATATACCTTTCCTGTGGTCGAGTAATTGGTGAATGAAAATGACAAGTCTATCTGTCACATATATTGGCACTGAAGGAGTTGAGTGACAGGTGAATTGCTCTTCTCCTGTACAAAGTCCATAAAAATACGACAAGTCAAACAAAAGAAATTGTATGATTTGTGTCATTTTTGTCAGAATGTATTTTTTTTTTTTTAGCCCTATAACAATGGAAATATATCATAGTCGTACAAATTTGTTTAAATGGTCATGATGATAATACTAATCCATTGTAGTATAACATACATAACATATATGCACACGATAGGGTACTCAATCGTGGGAACTTCTTCCGGTTATCAATGTCGTTCAGCTTGGTGGAAAGTCTTAAGCCCACCGCACACTATACGATCGACTACGATCCGATTTTGGAAATAAATCGTAATATTAAATATAGGCATCTTAACAAGTGAAAGCTACCTGATTCAGGTTCAGACCAATAATATGAATAGTCAACATAGGAATTTGGTTCGATTTTAGCCTTATATCCGGAATAAGGGAAAAATCAGTTTCAAATCGTAGACAATCGCAGGACTGCTCTGACGTCATTACGATTCGCAGCCGATTTGGCCTTTTCTCCGACTAGAAGGCTCGTGATTGGCCGTAATTTCGATTTTACTATCTATGTAACTATTCAGAACCTCAATCAAACATATTTTATGTGTTTAACTGTTTGTATCTAATGTTATAACATTTTCTTTCAAAATCGAATCGTAGACCGATCGTATAGTGTGCGGTGGGTTTTAGAATAAATAGGGAAAATTATTTTGTAACAGTTCAAACCCGGTACCATGAAATCTACATTCCTTTGCTTGTTGTCTAAACCTGAAAATTAACGCTTCCTACATAACTAAGAAGATAATAATTAGTTTGATTGAGCTTTTAAGTTGGGAAAATGTGTTCAAACTCTTTACAACTATTCCCCCCCCCCCCCCCACCAGATGATAATGAGTGTGATAACTCGCCTTGTGACGACAATGCAGATTGTAATAACACAGCAGGGTCTTTCTCATGTACCTGTCGTGAAGGGTATACTGGTAACGGGACAACTTGCTCAAGTAAGTAGCTGATTGTGTGTGGGTTTTGTGTGCGCGCGCGTGTGTGTGTGTGTGTGTGTGTGTGTGATTGTGTTTTATGAGAAGAAACTGAATGGAATCCTGTGATTACACTTTTTATTTGAGGGGAAGGGGCTTGGGGAGGGCTTATCTGTTAATTTACTCATTAAGGAGAAAGTTGAGATCTGGTTGATGTGAAAAATAATTTGTGAGCTTTCTTATTATATTCTTGGTGAAAGAATGTCATAGTAAGAATCTTACATAAAAAATATTGAAATGGTCTCATATTCCAGATATCACCACCAATAGCTTGAAAATTTGGACCCACTTTGAATTTCACATATGTGTGTGGGTGTGTGTGTGTGTGTGTGTGTATAGTCCGATTTGTGCAGTGATCTTCATTGTATGTTATTTCAAAAAGGAATCTTATCTTTTGATTATTCTAATGCCTCACAGTACACAGATATTCTGAAGTGCTACAAACTTTTCAAGCCAACTTATTGTACTTACAAAGTACAATTGCATGACCGGTTTCTAAATATGTATTCAATATTATGTAAATAGTATATGGTCTATCATGCACTATACTGGATTATGTGCACGACAAATACTAAATTATCCCGAGTGCAGTTTTGTTTCACCGAGGCCGCAGGCCGAGGTGAAATAGACCTGCACGAGGGATAATTTAGTATTTGGAGTTCATATAGTCCAGTAATGGTGCATAAATAGAACATACACTAATTGTTAAAGTAGTTATAGTAAATAGACCCCTAGTTCAGAAAATTGAAAACTCTTAATATTTTTGATTTGTACTATTACTCCCTTGCTCTCCTTGGTTTCTTTTACTTTAAAAATAAATTACCCTCTAATATTTCTCAAATGTTCACTCTTAATTACCAGATACATAATCATGATACCCGTTTTAAGGATTCTTTTCACTTATGGCCAGTAAAAACAAATAATGCAATGAAATCAGTACGACATAATTTCCCTGTAATTTGGAACTCAATTCCCAAATGTATTTCTAATTGCAATACAATCACTTCTTTCAAAAAAAAAGTTGAAGCACTTTCTTTCTCTTAAATTTGTATAGTTATTTTTCTGTTCGTATTTTTCTTTGTTGTCTATATTTGTGTTATATTTTTAGTTTTAGTTTTATCTTTTTCTATTTGTTGTCTATATCATTTTCGCAATATTTTTAGGGAACTATGCTTGTACAAGGCCAAAGGGCTTTATTTATGTAGTTCCCCATTTCATTTTCTAATTTCGTTTATGACTTATTTTGTATTTGTTTCGAATGTACTTTTTAATTGAAAATTAAAAATTATGGGAATTGAATTGGATTGAATCGAGATCTATAACTGTTATTTTGTATTGGCCCGTGCAAAAATCAAATTTATAGTACACGATCGTGCAATATAACAAAATTTGTGCACGTCACGTGATGCGAATCTAACCAATCAAAGCGCGTATTATACATACACTATTTACTATTAATTAATAATACATATGTGACAAAAAAGTTTCTGAAGCTCATTGCCCATTTCAAACCTTATATGCTTGAATTTGGCTTCATATGTTGTTAACATCGTACCATGTGATTATTGTATGATATTCAGTTATGCATCCTCAAATAATAATTCTGCTATAATCTGCCTTTCAATGTACTTTGTCCGACAAATCACGATAATATATCGTATATATGTGATGAAAGATGAAATCTGATACTCCTAAAATCAGATTAGGGACTATTCGTTTCCATGTAAATATGTACTTCAAATTAACAATTATACTCTCTTTGGCGTTTATATTTCCAATTTTTTATAAGTGAATGATATTGTTGAATTCAAAATGTTTCACATAGATACCAATGAATGTGATAGTTCACCTTGCGCTGATAACGCTACTTGTATGGACACGGAAGGTTCGTTCACATGTTCCTGTGTGACCGGTTACCAAGGTGATCCCTACATGACATGTACTGATATCAATGAGTGTGAGAACCCAGCCTTATTCACGTGCCTTCAACTAGCTTCTTGTGTGAACAACCCTGGCAACTATTCGTGTGAATGCAACGAAGGTTACATGGGAGATGGGGTGATATCCTGCACAGGTATGGACAATTATTCAGACGATGGGTTGTTTTTTTTTAATTAATTTACATAAACCATTGTCTAAACCATGGCAACTTGCGTGAATTTAGCGCTTTTGCCAATCACGCGCGACCGGCGCGCGTTCATTATTTGATCTTTTTAAGTGTATGCGCTAAATCAAGCGTATTTATACCACGAAATCTGCATAAACCATGGTCTGAATTGAAACCACCTTTGTTAATTCCGACCAAGGTATCCTACAAGGCTTCCTGCCTTGATGTTAATTACATTAACATTATCATTATTATACAAAAAGATAAATACATGTATTCTTTTAACAAAACAAAAAAAGTTTTGGATAGTTATAGTTTTACTATGTTGCATTCGTTTACCAATCTGTATAACTTTCATTTTTCATCCCATGTGTGTTTATGGATAAACAGACCGAGATGAATGCAATGATGTTCTTGCATTCTGTGGACCGAATAGTAACTGCACAAACTCAGTCGGATCCTATGAATGCATGTGCCTTGCTGGGTTTGAGCTGGTGGGTGGCATTTGTACAGGTATGATCAGTCTACACATTCATTTCAAATTAATTCTAATTAACATTTATTTTCTTCCATTAATTTTGACAACATTCAACATCTGTTCAAATACAGTAGTACAATTTACATGTATATAGAGTCGTATGAATATAATCAAGAACTTGCAATACAGGAAGAAGGCTCGATCCGTATAAGCAGACGCTTGGAGCGGGTACGCCTGAATACACAAATACAATATACAATAATTAATGATAAATAATAAATTAACTAAGAAAAGAAGAAAGGGACAAAGAGAGGGAGAGAAGAGGATAGGGAACTTGGAGTAGAGAGAAAGGAAAAGGACTGCAACATAGTAATAATGGAGTTTTATGGCATGCATGAATAATATAGATATGTAGATTACAATAAATTGCACATTTATCACACAAATAGTGCAAGCTCCGAAGTTCCATGTGACAAGATATAAGGGTCGACAAGATTAGAATTTCCCGAGTGTTTTTATATTCCGCGATTCTGTAGTCCCATTTTGATATAGTTTCACCTGGGGAAACTCTAAAATTTGAGGTAAATATATGTATATACATATAACAGATAAAAAACGATGATATGCATTTCATATTTGTTACGAAGAATAAAGAGATTTTCATGAATTACATACGTTGCTTCTACTCAACTCACTTTTATTGAGTACAGAACAATGCAAAACAACTACTTTGTGGTTATAACTGTTGATGCACAAACGGTGCCAACATAAAAGTAATAGTTCTAGCAAACTTCACGCAACCACAAGTTAGCCGAAATCGTGACTACCAAATGGAAAATCTGAAATACAGAAATGGACTGAAGTAATTTTATAGAAATGGACCGATATTTCGAGATAAAGGAAACTGGAGACGTGAATAAAACCCCAAATAGTCTGTTTCAAACACGTTTAAGTGTCGGAGATGAAATTATTGCATTCATTAAGATTTACGAAGAAAAGATCAGTGGGGAAAAATCTGTCCCATACAACTATCACTTTGAGTGTTTTGCACAACATACTCTTGTATAATCAGCTCGTTTTCTGTTTTTAACAATCTCTAATGGAAACTTTTATTTTTAGTAGTAGAAGTAGTATCATTAATATTATTATTATTAGTATCATTATCTTATCATTATTATTGTTAATACTGTTGAGTTCTTGTTCTTGTTCATATTTTTGTCAGACTTGACACTCCTATATAGGGCTCCGCAATTATAACCCCGGTTTTAGCATGGCCACTGTTACGGCTCTCTAGCATTTCAATTTTTCAAGGAATTAATTCCAGCCAGTTACCCATTTACCTCACCTGGGTCGATTGTGGCAAATGCAGATTCATGTCTTGCCAAAAGACACTAGTGCTGCATAAGGTTTTTATTGTTGTTATTGTTATTTTTATCATTATTTATCATAGATTTCAATGAATGCGACAGTGCTCTTAACACATGTCCTGCAGACATCTCTGTGTGTGTGAACGTGCCTGGTGACTTCAATTGTTCATGTTTTGACGGATACACAAATCACTCTCCCCATATATGTATCGGTAAGTAATTTTTCTAAATATTTTGTACCATAACAAAAGGCTCCCTTAAAAATAAACATCTATTTTTATTTAAAAATTTATGATGAATTTTCAATGTCAGTTTAATTCTAAAGAGGATTTAAATCCACTCCAGTTTTTCGGACCTCTCTTGGAATGATATAATGCAGATTTATTTTTTGGCCAAACCCATCCCCAGAAGAAAAAAAAATCTTACGGTAATAACCCTTCTTTAAAAGCCAGTAAAATACCATTACGAAAATGCTATCATCTCGGCATTTTGGGTTGAAATAAGCAATTCGAATGGACATATGGGTAAACCGTTGAACAAGGTTGGTGAAAGTATACGAAAATTATTCTTGTAGACTTGTCGTGAATTTCTTTGTCTTTCCTATACAAGTTTTCCCTCAGGGCTATTCTTAAAATGTATAATGGATAACATTTTTTATATCGCTATCAAAGATGATATGAAAAATATTTGTTAGTAGCTTTTTGCCATTATGTCTTTCTCCTTTTACTACGCTCAATTAATTCAAGCTGCTGTGAAGATGAAGTTTCTTTGTGTTTTTGGCAGCAATTGCTAAAATTGTCTAGCTGGCACTAAAAAAATAAACAAACAACATCTATAACTTTTCCCATTCAGATTTTAACGAGTGTACGGGAAATACCCATGGCTGTGATCCAAGTCGTGTGTGCATCAACAGTGTTGGAAACTTCAGTTGTGTGTGTAATGACGGATTCACAGATATTGATGGAGTTTGTATAGGTAAAACATCACTAGTTATTCGGTTTGAGGAAAGGACATTGAATAATCACATAATGTACGGCATGTGCTTCTCTTTTGGTTTGTTCATAAGTCTACAACATAAAGAGTCATAATCATATATTAGATTTTGGGGGAAGGAGTCTTTTAGCATCGTAAAATAGATGTGTGACTTAATACAACTAAATAGTAGCGTTTGCTGGAATGTTAATAGTTACATTATCTTATTTCAGTATAAAAGCTCTATGGTTTATTTAAAACGTCATTCGATTTGTTATAGGGAAAGAGAGAGTTTAGACTCATAAGCAAATGATTTTATTATTATGATAAAAAGATATATACGTATGTCATATATTTCATGTTGTGCTCATATCCTCAGCCTCTATAACCTTACAATTGAATGTAAGATTTGAAGCTGTCCAAGGAATCATTATTGAGAACAATCCATCTATTGTCGAATCTCAGGGAACTCAACTTGGTCTTACAAACGATGTAAGTTAACTTTCAGTTCATATAATGACCAGGTCAAACATTCGTATATTGAATGGAACTATCAAACAAATATGCTGATTATTAGGTGGTCTGTCGTAATCGACAGATCACCTTTTATATTCGTCCGAATTTTCTTTATTCTTTATTTATTTTTATTTCCCCCATTCCTTGTCCATTCGAAATCTTCAATAGTACTTTATCAATTTTCGTCAAATTTTCGTCAGTGATGTCATCCCATGAGGACATATTCCCGTTTACATATCAAGGTCAACAGGTCATCGTGACGTCATCCAGGCGCCATTTTGTCAAATCACATTATCAATCATATCTTCATAACGAATCATCACAAATCGTTCATATTTACATGACATTAACTTCATGTCATGGGTCATTAGGTCATGTCATCAAAGGTCATCCAGAGGTCATGACGAGCGCGTACGCGTGCGTCAAAATTTAAAACTGCTCAAAATCATCCAAGGATCAAACGAGAGTACGTTTCAGGTCATTTCAAGCATTTCAAAAATTTCCGTCCGTGCGCGTCCGTGGGCGCGTTATGCACGTGCGCAGCGCGTACAGAGTGTAAAAACGCCGTTTTTTCGCATGGTTTGTGTTCCTGACACTATTCTTGACAATTTCCAACCATTTACAGGCATTCTCGACATTCCCTAAGGCCACACGCGCGCGTCAAACTTTAAAAAAAAATCAGATTCAGAGCTCAATTCTATTTTTTTTTTTTAACCTGATATAACAACATACTTGCTATACATGTAATTCTGATAGTGCCAAGGACCTTGTTATACTGAGTTTCCATTCTACATACACACATATAAGCAAATATACAATAAATAATCCATACAATAAACATTTGTATACATTTCAAAACTATAATTATGTTTCAACACTTTAATATCATATAATAACAAAGACTAGGCCTACTCTATCAAAATACTACAAGTATGGAACTACTATGAATACGTATACAAAACCATGAATCTACTTTCCATATCTATATAAAAAAAAAAATGTACATGTAGATCAGTACCCTAGATATATAAATGATAAAACACAAACTTTAAACATGAAAAATACTAGTAAATTCAATGACAAATATGTAACGAACTCCTTTATTTTGCCTGTTATATCTAATGTATTGCACTGTACATTACTTTATGTACAACCCTATTGCAAATTTGACATATGAACGTGTACTGAAGCTATGTAGTAACTTTGTATGATACTGCAACAGCCCTTATTTCTGGTCGGTTTTGGCCCAGTTTCGAGTATGTTGTAGCTGACAAAATTCCCTGTCGTCAGTTTGCTGATTATTTTTTCTATCAGACTGAAATACAGACCACCTAATTCGTCCCAAAGACGAATTAAATTCTAGTTCATTTTATAACTATGATTATATATTTACTGATTTTATACCTGTATCAATCATTATGGGGATTAGAGGTGTCATAGTTATAAAGCCAACGGACTGTGGATCACACATAACTGTGCCATGATGGAGGTACAGGCACTGGCGTACTGGTGGGGGGGGGGGGGGGGGGGGGGGGGCTTGGAGGCTGCAGCCTTCCCCCCCCCCCCCCCCAAAAAAAAAAAGTTTCAAGCCAAAAAAAACAGGGGGAAGGGGGAAATTTGAAATTACCTACCGGATATAGGTCTAGATTTGTGATTAAATTTCATTTTCTTTTAAAAAGTCTGTTTTCTTTGCTTGCTCGCTTCGCTCGCTCGCAAGTATTCAGAAATTGTGCCACGTATACCTATGTTCAGCCCCCTTAATTTTTTTTTGGCTCATTACGCCACTGGGTACAGGTATTAACACACCACAATCACTTAAGACTTTAGTTTTTGGTAGTAAATTATGAGGAATGCAACATATTTTACAAGGACATTTATGATCTAGTTTTTCACATCATGTATTCTTGTTATTACCTAAACTAGATTAATTACAACCCCCTATCTCACAAACTTTTCAAACTTGCCCATTTTCTATCATGTCCATTTAGACAAAACAATTCCAATATCTCCTTAACTATCGGGTGGAAAACTATGAAATATATTATGTATGTCGCTGGTAGTCAAATGTGTCAGAATAATTGACCGGAATATGTTTTGAGACTCTTAATTTTGCTTAAAACTGTCTTAGATATGCAACAATCTGAATGTCATGTCTGTTAGCTGGAATTGACCATACATATGGTCAGGGGTCCTAAAGCTACGCAGGTCATAAAGCTACGCACTCCACAAATATACGCACACTGCGACGCGTTCTGCGACGCGTTCAATGCGCCAAACTTTTGGTGTGAATGAGCAACGAGATTATCATTTACGTTCGCCAAAAAGATTTGCATTTATTTATTACGTGTGCATAGCTTTAGGACCCTTTCATTTTTTCGACCAAATTCGACATGGGTATCGACATCGACTTGAAAATTAATGTTGATATTTGTCCATAGTAATTTTCTCAGGAATTTAATTTAAGAGTACGTAGAACCAAGATATATAAAAGGAATTCGCATAAATCATTGAAAAGGTGACTTTTTAATCGCTGGAAACAAATTGCGTAGCTTTAGGTCCCCCATCATATACAAATTATACACAATTTACACACAAATCAAGTAAATAAAGGTTTATACATGAAATCCTAATCTGAATTATACTCTAAATTGTGATAATCAGGGGCGGTATTCTGAAAACTGTTTTATCTCTAATATTGTTGTATCTCCACACTTAAGATAAAATCAGTATTCTGAAAATTGTAACTTTTGTTATAACTTTTGTTATCTTTGTTCACTCTGCGCATGATCCTAATTTACATATGCGCGCGGAAGATAATATCATGAGATAATTGGCATTCTGAAAATTATTTTATCTTTTGCTGTATCTTATCTTCCATGGTAACTACAACAAAACTTGCAACAGCTTCTAGCTGTTGTATCTCATGATCTTGGCATTTTTTCTAGCTCAGAATCAGACAGTACATGCTCGAATAGCAGATGGAGACTGTGTGTGATTCAAGATCTCATAGAGAAGACATTTTTAAGAAATTATGGGTGGAATTCGATGATTTTACATCAATATGTGACTTGGTTCGAGCAGAAGAGGGTGAGCCATTATTTTAATTAATTGCAGCCCAGTAGCGCATGGCTCATTATAAAACGCGTAATTTAATAACTACGCCCAAAATTGATATTCGCGCAAAGCCCATCCTTATGTTTGACATAAGGGGTTCTCCTATTGGTTAACCTACCTATACAAAATCCATCTTGATTGGTAAAGTGTCGCAAAATGGGCGTGTCAAAGATAATATAAAGGCGGTCCTTAGAGAGATAACATCTACTTAAGACAATTTTTTAGAATACCAAATTACGACAATATTAGCGAGATATTATCTCTGGTAGATACAACAAAAGTTAAACAAAAGTTGCAACAATTTTCAGAATACCACCCCAAGTTTTATGTAAATATATTTTGTTGATCCTCAGGTGTTTTCATATCTCAATTCTATTCCTGCACTCGGAGGTAATGTACTCGGCGTTATAATCACAAACCAAAATGTGACAAGTCCCTACGTTTGGATAGAATTCAGAGTTGATGTTGACATATCGTCAAGTATCACCGACCTGGTATTGGAATCTGCGTTTAACGATGCTTTACCACGGAACCAGCGCTTCGGTCCTACGGGGAAAGAAAATGTTGTAAGCCGAGAAGGTAAGCGATTAACTCTTTCACTGTCATGACGATGCCCCTTCATGTTACAGTACCAAGTACATGTAAACTTGTAATTGAGTTATATATTCACTAACTAGTGTGTGTGTGTGTGTAAATATATATATATATATATATATATATATATATATATATATACACACACACACACATTGGAGAATAAAAATACTTGGAATTGGCATTCAATGCATTCGAGTCATCCTTTATTATTTCTCATCATATGCCAATACGTGGAACATCATGAATTTATATATATATATATATATATATATATATATATATATATATATAAAATATTCTATTATAGTTATATGGTTACTGCCGATTATATGGTAGGGTATTTATATAACTCTTGGGATATTGAAAGTTTCATGGCGAGCAAAACCTTTCTCAAAAGTCTTGACGTGTATATATGTTTGTCAAAGAATAAATAGGTATTTTCTAAGCACTGTAAAGCTGGGGTACTAATATACAGAGTCCTCAGTGAGTACAGTATAAATACTGATGAGGCTAATCTCGGTAACAAGACATAAATGTATTATTATTACCATTATCATCATTACTATTATTGTCATTATTATTATCATTATTATGTCATTACTATTATCATTATTATTATTAAAATAAATAATTGTGTTACCTTGTTAATACTCTAGATGTTGATGAATGTGCTGCTGATGCAAGCCTATGTAGTAATGGACGATGTGATAACAACATAGGATCTTTCACCTGTACCTGTAGTGATGGATATATGACAAACGGAGCAAAGACTTCTTGTATCGGTAAGTAAATGTATCTATATTTTCATCTTAATTGACAAATAATGACCAAAATCATATGTAATGGTAGGAATGAAGGATGAGCATCTTTAAAGTACTGTGTATTGCAGGCCTACTAATGTCATTGCCGTCGACTAGAGAAAGGAAAAAAAAGTACAGGAAATATTCAGTCGTATCGCCACATTCAGTCGTATCGCCATATTTGATGAGGTGCGTTTTACTATATATATATATATATATATATATATATATATATATATGTATACTACGCAACCATTATTCTCTCATTTTCATTTCTCACAATTATATATATATATATATATATATATATATTCCACAATAGCAATGGATTGTTGAAACACCTTCAGAGTTTTCCAGTATTTGCCAGTCTTTGCCTCTTGATCCTCTGCTTGCCATCTACAATATATATCAGATCTGTACCTCATGGAAATAGTTCTATCCTCTGTCCTCAATGCACGCATTGATACGATGTTCATATTGTACTGATATCTTACCTATATATACTAGGTAATTTTAATTATCATCGTCGCTATACAGTGCGTATCAAAAAAAGTATACCTAACTTTGAACTTGTAATTAAAAAGCTATAACCATTGTGATCTTGAAATCTATTTCAAGGCAAAGAGTAACTTGTGATCTGTCTAATGATACCTCATTCATGACTTTTCTGCCACGGATGACTTTCCGAAAAAAGATTCCCAAATAAACTTTGTCAATTTTGAATGACTCTATAAAAAGACTTTCCTTAAATAAGGGATGCGGATGAAACGGAGATGGTGTCATCAGGGAAATGTATCTTAGTTACGTTTCCCTTGTGTCATCATGGCAAAGAAAATATAACTTCCTGAGTTTGAGTTAACATTAACACCTTTCCTATTCATATGCACTTAAATCAATTGAAATAATTAAGCATTTGTTTTCAAACTAGAATAACATAATGCATAATTGGTTTTGACCGACATTCGTTGCTTAAGCCCAAACTTGGTACAAGAGGGGTTTGACAATACTTTTTTAGGAGCCTGCTGCTCAGTCATCCGTTGCAGCACGGTTATGAATAAGGTACCATTTGACCGAATATAAGTTGTTCTTTACTGTAAAATAAAATTCAAGCGCATAGAGGTTATAACTTTTTAATTCGAATTTAACAAAGTTGGGTATACATTATTTTGATACGCTCTGTATATGGAGGATACGTAGATTCATCGAAGCTGTTAAAGACATGTCACCATGCTATGCGTGATTTAATTGTATCTAGAGTAGAGTACTGCTATAATCGTTGTAATGTTTTGACCGCTGCCGCTAATATAGAAGGAAACTAAAAACTGTGCAGAGTTTTGCCGCTAGATAATTATTTGTCCCTGGATCAAGAACTCATATTATTTCATCCTTGATTGGGGAACTCCACTCGTTACCATTCTGTATAAAGTCTTTTTGTACGTCTTCAAACCTCTCAATTATTTGGCACCTGGATATCTTTATAACCATGATAACATCCTTAAAGATATATATACACCATCTTGTAATCTTCGCTCAAGAACTGACACATGTAAACGTATTATTCTCAAATCTATACTCCCATCAACGGAAAAAATGTTTTACAGTCGCTGCTTAAAAGAGGTGGAACAACAAATATTCTCCCTTCAAAAGATCCCTTAAATCCACATAGTGGATTTTCATGGGGAATCTGACACCATTCGGATGTGTACGCTATATCAGGTGTTGTCAGTCACAGAGAGATGACTTCACTTTTTGACGACATGCAGATCTCATGTAATGCATTGTACCCTCCCTCTACCACAGTGTCTGGAAATGTCATCATAATAAATCTCTCTTAACTTTGACAAGCTCTCACCCATGGTCATGGTCGTAACCACACCCTCTCCCTCCCCCCCCCCCCCCCCCGGCAATACACATGGAAATCGACTGTATGGCTTTACAAACCATACACTGTTGGAAAGATTAGACTCAGAAGAATTTTATAATAACGACAAAGCCATTCAATTTGTAATAAAATTGAAATGAGAGATTTCAAAACAAAACAAGAAATTACAAATTTTCAGAAATCAAAACTCCATCCACTACTACTCAGAAGTGTACAGGTATATCACTTCTTAAATTTAAAGGTACATAGTATGTTGATATAACTTCAATTTAATGATGGCTTTTTGAAATGTTCTTGTGTTTTCACAGTGAGATAAAAGTGATTTGAAAAATCAGAAAACTTCTTGAAAATCTGCAATATTTTGGTTCACCATATAGGAATCCTGAAAAAAACAATCATCAATATGTTTGTCTCCAGGAAACAAATACTTCCTCCAAATTTGAACAAAAATGAATGAATAGTTTTCAAGTTGTAGCAATTTAAGTCTGAAAATGGTAAATGTTGGTAAATGAGCGTTAAAGTTTATGAATAATATTAGTAATTGTGGATCTTGTAGTTGAATTTGATATACCCATAAAAGATCGTCAAAAATACAATTCGTTGATGAATGCGATTTATGTGGACTGGTTTTTGAACCCTCAGGAGGTGGATGAAAATATTTTTGAGAAAATTGTTTTTGAGCTGGTGAGCAAATTGAAAGTACCTAGATATGCTTATTCTTTATTACGAAATAGGAATTTTTCCTCAGAGCACAAGATTGAAATGAAATGGGAGTCTTGGTTTGGTCTGGATAGAAACGAAGTTGAATGGTCAAGCATTCACAAAAATAATTATGGTTGTACCATAGAAACTCAGCTAAGATCTTTTTATTTCAAAATATTTCACAATGCTGTAGCCTTGAATTCGTTTTTATATAAGATTGGAAGAAGTGATTCTCCAATGTGTTATTTTTGTAGGGAATCTTCTGAGACCTTGGAACATATATTTTGTGAGTGTGAAATTGTTGCTCCTTTATGGAAAGAGCTTACAAATTATATTGATAATAAGATTAATGAGACCACTATATATTCAGATTTTAGTTATGTCTTTGGTATTGACATAGGCAGTAAGCATGACAAGTGTATAACCTTTTTTCCCTCTGTTTTAAGTTCTATGTTATTAGATGTAAATTTCAGCAAACTAATCTAAGCTTTCAAGCTTTTATTTCTTTTGTTAAGATGAAGCAAAAGATTGAATACAAGATTGCTGATAAGAGAGGTAAATTGAACTTGCATTTCAAAAAATGGTCATTTCAGTTGTAAGCCAATTAGGCTGCCCCCCCCCCCCCCCCTCTCCAAGAGAAGAGATAATTATTGTTTAGATTTGGTGTAGAGACATGTTTTGGTTCTATCGTCTTGTCTTGTCTCGTGTTATGTCGTGTTGTGTTGTGTTGTGTTGGGTTGTGTTGTGTTGTGTTGTGTTGTGTTGTGTTATGTTGTGTGGTGCAGTGCTGTTTTGTTTTGTTGTGTTTTGTGATGTGTTGTGTTGGGTACTTTTAGCCTTTCCCACTTGTAATTAAGTATTGGTTTTCATTATCGAGTAGTTGTAGTTAAGTACATATATTCATTTGTTCACACATGTATGTTGTGTTTAGTTTTTCAATAAAAACACTAATACAAAAAAAATATTAGTAATTGTGCACGGAATTGTTGCATGTGCCATACACCATGTAGACTGACATTTTTTTTATATCGCCCTGTATGGGTTCTAGATGGTGCTATTACATTCTGACCACACGGGGGAAGATTCTGGGGGAAAAATTACAGGATTTCCCTCCCCCCCCCCCCCCTTTTTTTGCTAATATTTTGTGGACTATTTTGAGTAAGTATTTCAAATTTCGGTTAATAAAGTGGTCGACATTAGTTACTTAATCCTTAATTAGAGAAAGAAATATATACATTTACCCCATAAAATGGGTATTTTCTGAAAGCTTACACTTCATACTTCACCAGGAAATGTAAAACTCAATTTTGATATCTTTTTCATTTAATACCCCTCTGGCCCGCCTAAAGCGAACTTCTTCCCTAAGTGATCTAAAGTGGTCACATCTTCTTCTTTTTTTAAGTCTGTGAATTTCTCCGGGTTTTTTTTTTTTTTTTTTTTTTTTTTCTTCTTCTTCTTCTTCTTCTTCTTCTTCTTCTTCTTCTTCTTCTTCTTTTTTTTTTCAAATCTATTTCTTGTAATCACTATGGTACTTACTGTTTTAGCGCTCCTTTATTTTCGATATCATTATCATTACATATTACTCCTACACATGCCAAAATCACAATATTATCGTTGCAATTTATGTACATTTAACAACGTTGTAAAATATGGTAATGTTTAACGGGTGTAAACTGCTACAATAATCTAGTCGTAACAAGACTAAAACGTGAACTGCAACATTTCCTTATCTGTTATTCCTTGTTATATTAATTATTTTTATTGCCAGATATTGACGAGTGTGCCACTGGTTCAACTCTCTGTGCTAATGGAACATGCAATAACACCGCCGGTTCGTATACTTGCACATGTGATAGGGGTTTCGTTCTAGACAACACTGGTGTAAATTGTGAAGGTATGTATTGGTAACATCTAACGTAGAAAGATTGCATGATTATAGAGGTACAGTTATAGAAATTAAGAGAGACACATACAAGACGATCTACACAATTTTGTTTTTGAATGGCATGCAAGTTTTCCTTAGTATGATGAATTTAGTTTTATTCTGATAAGACTTACAGAGTTCGTTATACTTTCTCTGTTTCATGTATCATAACGAAACAACGATGAAACCATCTTTAGGTAAAAGCTCTAATTTTGCAATTCTCCTCTATCGACTAAATATCATTTCTCTTATATTTCATTGTAAGAACACGTTTTTTCAGTACATATGTTTCGTCATGGGAATACTCGATATTTAATTTAGTGTCTTTGATATCAATCATGTTAACCCGGAGGAGTATATTTTTATGCTGTATATAAAATGCTCTAAGATCACATCTTTAAAATCTTTACTATTGTCTCTTGAACAGACATTGATGAGTGTACTGACAACCCAAGTCTCTGTGATAATGGAATATGCGTGAATAACGAGGGATCATATAGTTGCAACTGCATTCCTGGGTATGACGTAGACGTGACAATGACTATTTGCATAGGTAAGTATTTGTGATCATAATGAAATGAAGGTGGTGTTCCGACATATGCCATGGCGATTATTTCTCAGGGCTTTATAATTATCTTGAAAGATATAGCAATAATTATGGTTATGGTTGAAATGAGGTTAATGCTAATGTTTACAGGGTTAGGGCTGGGTTAAAGTTAAGAATTCCGTTGGTGTATATATTAACTTATGTTGTTTTTTTCTTCAGGATACAATGTGCTGTTTTATAGTCCACCCTGATTTAACCAAACTTCTGTCATATGGAAAGTTTAGGGATTTGCATCTCAATTGAAGTGCTCAAACCATTTGACAACTACGTATCTAATATCTTGTTATTTCTGTGTGTCAGAGCTAGTTTTACAAGTCAATAAGTACTATTTTTAAAATACTTTTTTACTTGCAGAATAAGTAATAATGAAAACAAAAAAGTAGTGAAGACCTACCATGATAATTAACCTTTGGGGTATTTATAAATCTAATCCTAACCCATCTTATACATGTTTTGGCATATTATTCATATGTGTTCATATCTACATAGACATCAATGAGTGTGCTATTGATCCTTCCCGATGTATTAATGGAACATGCATGAATACCGACGGGGCTTTTACTTGTAATTGTGACGACGGATATGAGAGGAGTATAAATCGGAAGGCTTGCAACGGTAAGTTAGTATTTAGATATCAGTCAACAAAATAGTTACAATATTTTCGAGACCCAGTTTCATGATATCACATAAATATATTTCCTCATCAAATTGTTTAAATACAGACTATGAACATGTGAAATCCCGTAAATACACAGTAGTTTAGGAATTACAATAAAGATAATTCCTAAACGAACAAATTGAATCTTCGAATACAGCTTTTCTTTCTCACTTCTTGAAAACTGAACATTATAGGTACGTCTTCTTGTACTGCTTCGCACTCTGTCGACATGCTCCAGGCAAAAAAGGGAATTGTGTCTAGAAAATACATAGTCTGCAACTTTGTATGTGGAAAGAGTTGGGGTGGGTGTGTGTCTGTGGGTGTGAGTCTGTGGGTGTGTGTCTGTGGGTGTGAGTAAAAGGGATGTGTGGCTAGTCATTGGGTTTAGGATTAAATGATTGTCCTAATTTATTTTTCATAGTTAACCGAGCACATGCATTAATTATGCAATTTTTGCGAGTTTTCTCAAAGCAGCCAGTACCCTCTCAAGCGAATAAAAATATAGTCAATACTCATAGTGTCATTCGATTAAACAGACCATAACCCATAACATTATTTCTTGTAATCATTCTGATATTGTGAAATTATCATTTGGAGGATATTTTCGAATGTATTCTTGTTTATACGCACTGTGTGTGGGTGTGTGTGTATGTGTGTATGTGTTATATATATATATATATATATATATATATATATATATATACAGACACCCATATAGGGTGTATTAGGGAGACAGTTTTTGTCTTGTTTGTCCTGGTGTCTCCCTAATACACCGGTCCCAATTATGACGGAATAAACCCCATTGTTTTGTGTCTCCCAAATAATATATATATATATATAATTGTGATCAGTCTCAGTGTTTTACGTTTGCGGTTCTCCGTCATATTATATGTGTGATCCAAAAAAGTGGTTTACGGAGAGGGCCGTTGCAAGACTATATATACCACAATGATTATGACCAAGCTTTCGGGCACCTGCCCTTCATCAGGATCTTCCCGATACTTGTACCCAAATCGGGAAGATCCTGATGAAGGGCAGGTGCCCGAAAGCTTGGTCATAATCATTGTGGTATATATAGTCTTGCAACGGCCCTCTCCGTAAACCACTTTTTTGGATCACATATATATATATATATATATATATATATATATATATATTCATATTTCACTTGGTACCGCTTTTCGGAGACACACGACAATGCGGTTTATTCCGTCATAATAGCGCGACGTACGTACGGGAGACACGAGTACCAAGAAAAAAGACAGTGTCTCCCTAATACACCAGTTATGGGTGTGTGTGTGTGTGTGTGTGTGTATATATATATATATATATATATATATATATATATATATCATATTATATATATTGATATAATAATACCGGTATAATCGTAATAAATGCTCCATTAGTTTTTTGAAAGTCTTTTGTTATTTATTCCATAATCCTATAAACTTTTTTCACATCCCATTAACATTGTTTTAGTTTTTAGTTTTCACTTTGTGTTTTTTGCCCTTACTTAGACATTGATGAATGTTCGAACGATCCAAGTCTTTGTGGTAATGGAACTTGCAATAATACCGATGGGTATTACACTTGTATCTGCGACGTCGGATTTGAATTGAATGGGGATGGTACTTCCTGTAACGGTAAGATTTTCGCATGAAACATATAGTAGAGCACAGGGGCTTCTTCAAATAATTATTGCATCTAACGCTTGTGAATAGTACTGCATTAATCGTAACGAGTAGAGTATTAAAAAGGAACTATCACTGAAGCTACGGTAATAACTTTTTTGTATTAAAAGGTACGTACCAAATACGGTAGGACTTTTTCCATAGAGCATACAGCCGGGCAATGGGGCTTCTACAAATGATTCCTATTTAGTGATCTTTATTGAAGCATAACTTCCTTACATTGTTGTGTTCTTCGAATAACAAGAAAATGTTATTTATTGCATCATATTTATGGGAATCATGTTACCAATAAAATATATAGAGTGTTTGTAAACAGATCTACTGCCCTTTGCTTACTCCAGTTGTTATTGATATTTTCCCATAGACATCGATGAGTGCGCTGCTGATGTTAATCCGTGTGGTAACGGTACATGCACTAATAACAATGGATCTTACACATGCGTCTGTGATAGCGGATTTGTATTAAGTGAGGACGGTAGTACGTGCAATGGTATGTATCAAAAACTTGAAACTTTGTAATCTAATAGTTATTATATTTAATGTTGAAACATTGCCAACCTTTGCGTATTACTTCGTAACTGTAAGTCTGTGGAAACAGATGAACATTTAAAAAATTTAATGCAGGAAAAAAAAAATAGAAAGATTCAGTGAACAAGGAATTAATTTATTTTTTAATTTGGGAATTGGCATTTAAGAATTCTGTCATTGCTGTCTCCGTGATATCTAGAACTTCTTCCATAATATTCCTTTGATTTCGACGCCGTACAACTCTTTTTTTTTCTTATTTCAAAGCAGATGTAAAACCATAATACTTTCAATTGTAGCTCTGTAATCATAATTTCGTTACATTTCCAATAGCTCAATGCGGTTCAACGATATGTGACAATGGTGGTTCATGCACCGTTCCTAATGGATCATGTGATTGCCTCCCTGGTTTTGAAGGATTTTCATGTGAAAATGGTTAGTGGCAAACGTGTGTGTGCGCGCGCGCGTGTGTGTATGTGTCTATGTTTTTCTGTGCGTGTATGTTTTGAAAAAAAAATGTTTTTCTGTAGTAAAAGACATTCTTATATATGAATCATTCTTATTTTTTAAAACTTTTTTTAAATGCAAAAAGCATGTATTTAAAATGTAACATATCATTATAATTCAATTTTAAGTAAATTAGAACAAATTTAGTTTGAAATCAAATGAAACAAATGTAATAAATTTAACAATAGTTTTATATCGAAGTCGTAACAAAAACTCTGAAAGAATAAATAAAGTTGCACTTTAATATTTTTTCAATAGAATATTTTATATGACAAGTAATTGCAAGCATATGTAAAATAAAGCATTTTTATCATAGCATAATTTATCATTTATATGCATACATGTGCGGCCTTTAACCCATACGATGCTACAACCTTGTGTACTGATCTGCGTTCCACAACCTTATACACTCTCGGAACATTTTTTAAGTTGTTTAAAATATGAACCTACCAACTGTCGGTTAAAGAAATCCCATATGTTTTACATACAATTTTTTAAAACCAACAGTTGGTAGGTTCATATTTTAAACAACCTAATGATTTTTAACCAACATTTCTGAGAGTGTATAGTTGCCTCCGCAGTAGCCTCTAATCAAGGTGATTGTGCTGCTCTATCGATCCCCCGGTCGATCCTCAAAAGCCTCTACGTACCCGTCAACGTTGCTTGTTGGTTTCTTATTTTTAACTTTGAAATATTTCGTCAAATTTTCTACGAAAAATTTTCATCAATAATTCAGTTCATGGTAGAGAAAATGAATTAATCAAAAGCTTCTGTGACTTGGCGTGAAGAGACCACTCAGCTGATTCCAAACATAAAGGGGGAAGTAAAAATTTGTTATTGACAAATAGGACGTAATTTCCACATATAAGAAAAGTATGACTATTGTCCGTTTTCTTTTTGAAAAATGAGCAGACATCCATTTGTCAGTTAACTTTTTTTATCAAGAGAAAAGAAATGTATAAATAATTGCAGCTTTATCCCGCAATCTACCATTTTCGGTCCCCACTGAATAATGAAAGAACTCAGTCTTTTCCGTTACGGTTCCTTTTATTTGATTGGTTAAACGCACTGAACAATAGAGTTCAGCGTTTACGTGTAAATATGTGGGGTAAAAACGAGTCATACTGCCCTATATGGGAAGGTTGTTGAATGATTCATATACTCTCGGTCGTCTTGAATATATAAATATTGATGACGTTGACGGGTGTTCAAAGGCGGCGTGCAGCAAGCTGCACGCCGCGTGTGTCGACTTCCCGCGCAACCAGAGGGCTATTCCGCGCGTTTCGAGGATCGACCAGGAGATCGATAGAGCAGCACAGCCGCCTTGATTGAAGGCTATCAGTCCTTAGCTGTGCCACGTACATATTTAGTCGCATTTTTTGTTCGCGCTTAAGCACCCCAAAACTAAACCCGGCACAGGGGGATTAGTGGTTGGCTCCATAGGGATTATCACTTTGGCACTGGGGGTGGTACATTGGGTCAGATTAAGGTTTAATAACCAGGACAGCAATTTTGTTGTACTTTTTATGAATGTTTAGTTGCAAATACAGTACCATTCTCAGGAAGAGAAATAATTTCTGTTTCTGTGAAGAAAAAAAACCTTTGTAAAAAAGGCATAATGTAATATAGGTCTGGATTTGTACTTGTACATATACACCTGTGCATTTTATTAATAAATATGGCAATTATCAATCAAGACAAATAAAAATGATGATACAATTGTACAGAAGTGACTATGTATGTAAAATACTATAGTTTCACGGTGCAAGGCCTCATTGGGACTAAGTATTCCCATGTTAACATGAATATGTCACATTCGAAACACTATTATTTTTTTTTATAATTCTGTTTTTATTAGTAAAGTCATAAAAAATCATAATAAATACAAATGATTAACATGATCAAGTTACAATAACATAGAGAATAGAAAATAAATTTTAAGAGAAAAAAAAAAAAAAAAAAGGCAGAGTTTCACATTACAAAGGTAAGACATATATACATTATTCAGAGGCGAAGCTCCGAGATGAAGAAGGCGAGTCCAAGGCCCGACCCAAGAATGGCTCTTCTAGAAACGTGCAAACACAGGTACAGCACCAAAACATCGATAAAAAGATTGGATTAGGCAAGGCCGAGGGACGGGGAGATTAACTGCCCCTTATAAACGCCGTAAACACCCGTCAACCACCCCCCCCCCCCCCCCTCACTCTCTCTTTCTCTCTCTCTCTCTCTTTCTCTGACACTCTTTTTCTTTCTCTCTCTGTCTCCTTCTTTCCTTCCCCCTCTTTCCCTCTCTCTCCCACACAGTTATACAGATAATCGCTCCACCACTCTAACCCCCAATCCAATCACACCATGATATTGTAAGATCATGGACCTATAGTATGGTGCAATACATCCGAAAATAAAGGCATACGAGCAATGATCATTGATGCTACAGCCCTAAATGGGTCCAAAGGTCAAAACTAAAATCTCGGAGGTGTGCCCTTGAAGTATATGAATATGCATATTAGGCAGAATAATAGAAAGAATGTGCTTTACTTTGACAATTACAAGTAGCAGGCATAAATGGCATACCATATAGTGATAAAACAATCCTGTCTAACATTTGGCTAAAGATTTAAAGAAAGAAAAAAAAATCATAACAGGGATTGACAATTGCAAGCCTGCAGATAAATATGAGATACAGAAATCTAACATTCCTTATGAATTCCAACAAAGGCTTGTATGTTGAAGATGAAGTACATGTCGAAGGTTACAGGAATAAACCAGGAAAGAGCGAACAAGCCCCCCCCCCCCCCCAAAAAAAAGGAAATACATGTGTTGGATGCATATCAATATGTGAAAAGTTAACTAAATACAATAAAAACATTACAAATACAAGTAGTATGTTTTTAGAGCGGGAAACAGTGCACATCATAATTGAAAACGCCATTTTTTAAAGTGAACTGGAAGTTTGTTTCGTTTTTTTGCTGAGAAATACTCAATTTCTCTCTGTTTCTTGACAAAGCCTTTGAATGCAACAAAATTGGGGAGGTAGTTTTTAAACTTACAGGTGTAAATATAATATTTCAAAAGCAAAAACAAGTAAGTTATAAACTTATCACCGCAAATACCAAATAATTTTTCAAAATTAGTTACAGTGATAAGATTCTTGCATTTCTGAGAAATTGCATCCAAAAGATCTTGCCAGATTGACACCACCGTATCACACTCACAAAACAAATGAACCATTGTTTCATCTTTACTATTACACAGTGAGCAGTTGGGAGAATCTCTTCTTTTGATCTTAAAAAGAAAATCATTTAAGGCAATGGCCTTATGAAAAATCTTAAAATAAAAGGATCTCAGTTTTGTGTCAATAGTACAAGAAAAATTTGAAATGTGTACTTTCTCCCAGTCTGGGGAAACATATACATGTACATTATCAGACCAATATAAGTATCTCTTTTCAGGAGTTACAGAGCCAATGAGAATTTATATGTATTCTTTGGGACTTTCTTCATACTCCAGAGCTTTTGAACAACAGTTACATGAACCCCAAATATATCTACATCAACATTATTAATCCATTTTTCAGGTATATTTTTCATTAAAAAGTTGAATTTCTTTCTATCACCAGATGAGATACCAAAATCTAAAACTAATTCTTCAAAAATTTTAATGACCTGGAAATGGAGGGTTAAACAAATCAGAAATAGTCAAAATGTTATTATCATACCATGATTCATAAAAAAAATAGGATTTAGATTTCGAACGAATACACCTGTTGAACCACAGACACTGACAAGCACTTAATTCTGAATATTTATGGCCATAAAATTCAACAGCAGCTTCTTCTCTGAATAAATACCAAGCACGAAGAGATTCAGCAAGTTGACTATTACCAAGCGATTTGAGGATATTTTCTGGAGCAAAGGAATTCCATAAAAAAGAAACATCATCATTAAATTTTTGTAAGAAAGAAAATTCAGTACATTTCCAAGGGGCAATATAATTCACATCTAGGAGATTTTTCACCCAAACCATCTTTTGGGCATTAGCAAAAGTTAAAGGATCAGTCATGTTTAAGCCACATTCAGTATAGTTATTACACATCATTCTCCTCTGGACTCTGTCCTTTCCACCGTTCCAAATGAATTTTAAAAAAAATTCTATTCAACTCTTTGAAAAATGAATGAGGAATTTTAATACAGAGCACCGAAAATAGAAATATCAGCTGTGGTAATACCAATGCTTTTATGACACATACTTTGCCAATTAGAGAAAGATTTCTCATACGCCAACAATTTACAGTTTGCTCAATTCTTTTTAATTTAACTTTATAGTTTAGATCAAAAATCCGATCAGTATTCAAGGAAAAAGTAACTCTCAAGCATTTAAATTCAGATCTTTGCCAAGTTAAACCAAGATTTGAGAAAGGAAAATCCAAACACCCTTTTTTTGAACCAATCCATATAGCTTCTGTTTTACTGAAATTATGCTTACACCCAGAGTATTGACCAAATGTTGATAATGATTCAAATAATTGAGAAAAGGAATTGTTGGACCCATCCGTAAAACAAACAGAATCATCAGCAAACATACTGATTTTAGCCTCTTCATCCTCAAAAGGAATGCCTCTTATTAGGTCATTTTGACGAATAGAGAGTGCCATAATCTCGATAACAAAAAGAAAGAGATAGGGTGAGATTGGGCAACCTTGAAATATTCCTCTTTTCATAGAGATGCTATTAGATAAAAAAAAAAACATTATTAATAACATAGCTCTGACGAGCAGAATACAAGGTTTTAATAGAATCGATAAATTTATTACCAAAATTGAATTTTTCTAGGGTTTGAAATAAAAAATTATGGGAGACGCTATCAAAGGCCTTCTCGATATTAAGTAAAACGATCGAACCAGGAGTGTCATTAGATTGAGTATACTCAATGATATCTAAAATAAAATGGATATTATGACCAATATTTCTCCCTTGCAAAAAACCAGATTGGTCAACATGAATAAGGTAATGTAGGCAGCGTTTCAAGCGGTTGGCAATGCATTTGGCTAAAATTTTATAATCAGTGGTCAAAAGGGTAATAGGTCTGTAATTTTTAATAAACAAGGGGTTTTTATCTTTCTTGGGGAGAAGAGTAATTATACCGTTCCTTTGGGATGCCGACATTAAACCATTATGCAGAGAGAAATTAACGGAATTTAGAAGCATATCACAAATGTCTGACCAAAACACGATATAAAACTCAACCGGTAGTCCATCTAACCCTGGAGTTTTATTCATCTTCATGGATTTGATCACATTGAACAATTCACTTTTGGAAAGAGGGGCCTCCAAAAACTGTTTATCATCCTCATGCAATTGAGGTATGGTGATATTATTCAAGTATGCTTCATGAGCCTTTTTATCTAATGTATTTTGGGGAATAGAATATAATTTGCTGTAAAATTCATGTATATTATTCAAGATATCTTTAGAGTCTGTAATCAAATTACCGGCATTATCTTTCAGTTTATTAATATTTTTCTTTTGCCAAGGCCTATTTTCCAGGTTACAAAAATATTTACTACTTTTCTCGCCTTCTTCTAGCCATCTTACCCTAGATCTAATTATTAATCCTTTTGTTTCAAAATCATAAAGTTTATTCAGTTTGTCTTCCATTTCATCTAGCTGTGAAAACAAAGGGTCATCAGGTAAGGCTGGATTATTAGATAGATGAGATTTGATCTTGTCAATGCCTTCCAGTAATTTATTTCTTTCTTTATTCCTTTCCCTTTTCTTTCGTGCAGAGTATTCAATAGCGACCCCAGTGATGAAACATTTAAAGGAATCCCATAGTATATTATCATCACATTGAGAGTCTTTATGAATTACCTTAAATTCCTTAATTTGTTCCTTAATCAAATTGATGAAATCAGAATCATGATATAAATAATGAGTATTTAATTTCCAGTATCCTCTACCTTTAAGGGGATGGTTATCAGTGAAATGAACTGAAACACATGAATAATCAGACTGAATTCCAGGTAAAATTCTTGATTTTCCACAATTATTCAAAAAATTATTTGAGACTAGTATAAAGTCTAATCTGGATAAGACTCGAGGGGATTTCTGATGTCTTGTATACTTTTTCGAATTGGGATTAAAAGCCCGCCAAACATCACTCAAACCATATTCATCTATCAAAGCTGAAAGCATATCACTTGATTTTATATTACAATGTTGAAGCCTGGAACCCTGATAATCAAGTGGGCCAAGGACAGTATTAAAATCACCAGCTACTAATAGAGAGGAAATGTCAAATTTATCAATTTCAGCAAATAACTGAAGAAAAAAATCAGGGTCGTCATTATTGGGAGCATATACATTTACTAACGTTATGGGAAGATCGTTTACTGTGGAGTTTAAAATTAAAAATCTACCATTTTGGTCTCTATAAATAGAATTCACCTTGAAGTTTATTGATTTTCTAACAAGAATTGCTACACCACGACTATTAGAGGTAAAAGAGGCAAAAAACGCATGTTCCCCCCACTGAGAAGCCATAATCTTTCATCATTAAAACCAGAATGAGTTTCTTGAAGAAACAGAATGTCACAATCAAGGGAGCGAAAGTAATGAAAAATTGTTTTCCTTTTGACATAATCCTGCAACCCTCGACAATTGAATGAATGTAATTTTATATACATAATATATCGCTAAATATAACACTTCTGTCATTATACTTAATACATGTACAAAAACAAGCCCATACAAGTATCAAAATGTTACTCAAAGCAAAACTGAATACCCAATTGAGGTAACAGAAGATGAACCTGCCCTGACCAGATAATAAAAGGAGACTGTCACATGAAAAGAAAAAAGAAAACAAGTACAAATGCGTGTAACTGCCGTAGATTCTGCCTGTAATAAACAAAATAAAAGAATTTAAAAAATGAATAAAGAAAAACAAATCAACGAAACGAATTAAGACTAACATATAAAAGGAGTGCAAGCGCAAGATAAAAAGACAGGACCTCAAATCAAAATTCGGTCCTGTTCAATAACGCAAGGCCAGTTTGACACAACAGCAGCAGCAACCATAAATTTGTCTAAAACCAACAACTTATTTCATAGATACCAAATGACCTTTCACACTAAAAAGTAACATCTCAGTGTATAAATACACAATGTGAGGATATTTGGTACCCAATAAGTGTCTGAAATGACAGAAACAAAAGTTCTTATCACAAATTAAATCTCAATATAAGCAAAAAGACGGATTCATACATTTGTAAAAATACAAAATCCAGCTTAACGTTATAAATGTCCGAATAATATGGAAAGTAGACATAAATAAAAGCTATGTACTTATAAAACCTCCATACATAACAAGAGAAAGCATAAAACTAATCAAGTTGGACTGTAATCAAAGTTACTCCCAATAACCAAAAACAGCATACTACATGTATTTCTAACTACAAACAATCATCCCCATATATAAAGAACAGTAAACAGAAATACTCAAACACTTGTTTTGAAAGTAAAAGGATGAATATCACAGAATGAACCAATCCCGATAGTGGATTGACAGTCAGAGTCACAACTACAAGACCTTCAATTTTCCTGAGCTTTCTCTATAAGCGATCTTGGCCGGGAATAGGAAAAATGGATTCTTCCCCTGAGAGCGAAGAGACTTCATCTGCTCCAACGAAACACTATTATTATTCCAGAATGCCAGTATCCTGTATGAATAACATGAGGGGGCCGGAAAGCATATCCTGCCAAACATGTTTGCACCTATGTAGAATATTGTACAAGTGTGAGGGTTTTTTTTTTTTCATGTTGAAAGGAAATGGGAATCAAACTCCCCTTTGTAATTAAAAAAAAGAGGTTTTGTCTATTAACATGCATCATCACACAAATCACAGTGCAACCTTGGTTATTGTGCATAACTTGAGTACTTTGCATGAATATGCACTAACATATATGATTATTTCGAAAAGTAACGTTAATCATATGTGCATAACATGTTATTTATTTGTTAACATTTCACGTCCGAGACACTTTTTTTAAGTCCTCGTTAAAAAAAATATTACAGGATACATTCTTCCTAATTCACATTTTTGTTGTCAGTGAGAAGGACAGAATAACAAACACGTAACAATGAGAATTAAAACTTACACATTAGAGAGTTTGGAGAGGATTTGTCTTAAACTTTGTTTTGAATGTGACATACTGTTTCGGATGTGACATGCGTTAACACAAAATGTTTACTGGCTGCTAAAATATTTGTTGTGAAAAAAAAAATCAAATTTGAAATGCACAATTAGGATGAATATTTTATAGAATAATGTTCTATTTTGAGACTGCCATTAACCAACTTCTAGAACTCTTTTCATTTTTTTTTTTTTTTTTTTTTTTGGGGGGGGGGTAATATTACAAATGTTAATACAGATGGATCCGCAAATGATAATGACTAAAACTAATTTTGAGTAATTTGTATTCCGTTCATCTTTCTTTTCAAAACTCAGACATTGACGACTGCTCTACCAATCCCTGTATGAATGGAGGAAGTTGCAATGATGGAGTAAACTCCTTCACTTGTAATTGTGCAAGTGGATTTACAGGAAGTACATGCGAAACAGGTAAACACTGGCTTGCTGTTCTTTTTTTTTTGTGTATATAGATATTCAGATTTTTTGCTGTTTTTGGCAAAAAGTACAAAATTTACAGAAAATAGAGAAGTAACATATACGTATATTTCTTAATGATAGCTGATAATTTTCATACCATCAATCCTTTGACATTATAACAATTGGTTGCTGGCATACTATTCATAATTACGAAACACGATTTTTTTTTTTAGGAGGGTAGTATCAGGCTGGCATGTTTCGTTTTGATGAAACCGATTCATGTTTTGAAAGGGAAATTCATTAAACGTGGATTATGTATTGGTCATATGTGTGTCAATTTTCCACTCATCATTTCACTCCAAAATGAAAGATCACTCCATTTAATAACCATTTCTCTAGCAACGGCCGAATCCATGTTTTTCAGAAAATGGGATTTCTCCCGAACAGTATCTTTTTCCTCAAAACATGATTTTTGAAAAGATCCAAACATTTACGAGGGATGTTATGTTCTTTGACTTGATTTACCTTTTATATTGCAATATTGACAATTGGAATATTTCATTCCAGGAATCTCTTTAACCTCCTTTTAAAATACAAATTCGAATGTTGTTTATCCTCCTATCAATCGAACATGAAAACAGATTTTATGTTATTGGTAATTCGTTCATTGTCGAATCTCATTTTGAACAGATATCAACGACTGTTCTCCTAATCCCTGTGTAAATGGAGGAAATTGTACTGATGGAGTTGACTCCTTCACCTGTGCATGTGCTGCGGGCTATACAGGGAATACCTGTCAAACAGGTAAAAATACTTAAAGGCAGCTTCCAAACAGGATTTTTTCTTCTTCTTTGTATTAGCGAGGGGACTATGAAACGGGCTCCGTTCGTGTGTGCGTGTGTGTGTGTGTGTGTCCGTCCGTCCGTCCGTCCGTCTGTCCGTGTGTGCTCAAATGTTAGAAAATGCTACTTCTCCGTCATTTCTTGGCCGATTTTGATTCTGATTGTTTTATCTGATAGGGCTGCGTGGGGGCTTCCAAACTTCTACACAGAATTTTGAAATTCATTAATTATGCAAATTTATGCAAATTTATTCAAAATTGACGAAAAATGCTACTTCTCCTCTATTTCACATTGGATTTTGATTCCGATTGTTTTATCTGATAGGGCTGGGTGGGGGCTATCAAACTTCTACGCAGAATTTTGAAATTCATTAATTCAAATTTATCCAAATTTATTCAAAATTGACGAAAAATGCTACTTCTCCTCTATTTCACATCGGATTTTGATTCCGATTGTTTTATCTGATAGGGCTGGGTGGGGGCTATCAAACTTCTACACAGAATTTTGAAATTCATTAATTATGCAAATTTATGCAAATTTATTCAAAATTGACGAAAAATGCTACTTCTCTATTTCACATCGGATTTTGATTCCGATTGTTTTATCTGATAGGGCTGGGTGGGGGCTTCCAAACTTCTACACAGAATTTTGAAATTCATTAATTATGCAAATTTATGCAAATTTATTCAAAATTGACGAAAAATGCTACTTCTCCTCTATTTCACATCGGATTTTGATTCCGATTGTTTTATCTGATAGGGCTGGGTGGGGGCTTCCAAACTTCTACACAGAATTTTGAAATTCATTAATTATGCAAATTTATGCAAATTTATTCAAAATTGACGAAAAATGCTACTTCTCTATTTCACATCGGATTTTGATTCCGATTGTTTTATCTGATAGGGCTGGGTGGGGGCTTCCAAACTTCTACACAGAATTTTGAAATTCATTATTCATGCAAATTTATGCAAATTTATTCAAAATGGCTGAAGGTTCATAATGTTTTCATGTTTTATATTTCAGTTGTATACATGCATTGTTGGTATTCTCTTCTTTTGCATGCAGCAAAAAATTATTTTTTTATTCACTAAAGTTTTTTCACTGAAGTTTTAAGGTTCAGGCTAGTTAATTTCCACAGATCTGCACTTCCGGCGGGGACATTTATTACGCATTGCGTAATTTACTCATTCACTTGTTTAAAAATACATTTATCTTCCTACAGGCATAAAGGATAATACCTTTCATTTTAATTAACTTCTATTTTTGAACCATTAGTAGAGTAAAAAATATAAGACAGTGTTATCAGTGATCTTGGAGTTACTAAAAGGCCTGCAATTTTTCCCCTTCAGATATTTGTGAATATAAATGACATAAAACTTGTAAAAAATCAAATTCCATAGACCTTAAATCTTAAAATATTCATATTCTAATTTTCTGTCATTTTCAAAACGTCGATTTGACCATATCAGATATCGACGACTGTTCTCCTAATCCCTGTATGAATGGAGGAAATTGTACTGATGGAGTTGACTCCTTCACCTGTGCCTGTGCCGCTGGTTATTCTGATCCTATATGCTCAACAGGTATTATGCAATATATCTTTCCATAGCAGCTGATACTTTTATATCAAACGGATGTTCCTTTGTACCCAGCTTTTTCCAAGCAAAAGAAGTCTTATCTTATTTCCACTGGTATAGGATAATACAAATCATGATTGCTACACTCTCTGCCATGTAATATATCTGCCGTCTCTTTAGAATTCAAGAAATTTCTTCTTATCGGGTACCCCTTTACTAGGTCTCGAACCCAATTCCTCATCTCGAGTCACTTATTATCAACAGAGTAAAAGAGTCACATTTGAAATTACCAGCATTCTTGCAATCTTCATCTCATAATTTGGCACCAAATTTGGCAGTGAATGAAAGATTCGGCTGTCACCTTCCTCTACTCAAGAATTATCAAAAACTTGGACAGATGAATTTGGGAACCTGCCTCCTGGCAAAATACGCCATTAGGACTTTTGCCTACACATACCTAAAATGCGTGTTATGATTTGGTATTCTATGACTTCATTTTCTTTCTAGTTTCATGTGGCTCCTCCTTTTGTCAGAACGGCGGAACATGTACAAACTCCGGACAATCATGTGCATGTCTTACCGGTTTTACTGGCACTATGTGTGAAACAAGTAAGTACCCCCAAAAAAATTTTACATAAATATTCTTTTTTTTATTAACATTGAACTAATGTGAAAATTCGAAAAAAATTGAGTCGCTTGGTGTTGACTTTTTAAGAACAATTCTACTTTTATAAAGATTTTGATCGATTAAAAAGAAACGATCATTTTCAAAGACTCTAAAAGAATTTCGAAAATCTACTTTCAAAGCAAAAGTTTTGCACTAACCGCCTTTTCCTACCTTTTTTTTAATAAAGACGAAATCGTGGATCATGATAAATGGCCAATATATTTGTGGATGAACTGTCAAAGCACTTTTTAACTTTTAGAAAAATTACGCTGTATCGAATACGTTGTGGACGGTTTAGATCCCGCTTTTTTTTTTTTTTTTACTGTGTCGAATTTTCATGGTTGACACATTAACTGAAGTATGATTACTTTGACTAAACCCACATAGATATTGACGACTGCTCTACCACTTCCTGTATGAATGGAGGAAGTTGCATTGATGGAGTAGGCACCTTCACTTGTAACTGTGCTAGTGGATTTACTGGAAGTACATGTGAAACAGGTAAATAATATACTCACGCTGGTCTTTTGAGTATTGACATAGTACTTTTTTTGCAAATTAAACAATGATACAGAAAAATAGTTACATGCTGGTATAGGCCTATGTTTTTTAACCATAGCAAATGATGAATTCGTCAGCAACAATTATTTGATTCCTTAATAATCTTTTTTAGATGAAATATGGTGAAATTCAGAACATGTAAGACGGAAAATGCATTTCCATTCCCCCTCCCCCTCCCCCTCCCAAATCACTTTAAAAAATGGAAGATCACTCGCGTTTGCCATTTTTTTTTTCTAACAGGTGCAGATCCACGATTCTCAGCCATATCTTTAATCTTCGTTTAATATAGAAATTCCGATTTTATTATTGGGAATCCATCGAATATGAGAGAACAGTTTTCACGTTCCTTCTATTTCATTCACTGTCTTCGAAACTCATATTGAACAGATATCAACGACTGTTCTCCTAATCAGTGCTTGAATGGAGGAAATTGTACTGATGGAATTGACTCCTTCACATGTACCTGTGTTGCTGGTTATACAGGGATTACCTGCCAGACAGGTAGGCTTACAAAGGTTTCCTAAAGTGATTAGATTTATTTTGTTAATATTGTGGCTGTCATTTTTGTATACATTTAATTTTACAGGCAAACGGCAGATACCTTGATTTTTGTTGATTTTATTTTCTGAACTTTTATATCTTTTTTTTTCTGGACAATTAAAGGTAATACACAGTGTAGTTAGTTGTCAGGGAACTAGTTAAAAGGTCTACATTCTTGTCTTCAATTTTCTGTGTATAAAACAATGATATAACACATTTGTTTGTAATCAAATTTCATAGCCTTTTTATTTTCAAGTAAAAATGAATCATTCTTGAAATATTCATATTCTAATTTTGTTGTCATTTTCAAAACGTCGACTTGACCGTATCAGATATCGACGACTGTTCTCCTAATCCCTGTATGAATGGAGGAAATTGTACTGATTTAGTTGACTCCTTCACCTGTGCCTGTGCCGATGGTTACTCTGACCCTACCTGCTCAACAGGTATTATGCAATACCGGGCGTTTAAAAAAAAAAGGGAAACCCAACTTTAAAATATTCTTGTAAATGAACTATATGTTAACTGACGATGAAATCCATACCATATGAAGGAGTAGTTCATATTATTTTTTAATGGTAACTTGTTTAGGTTTCCAGGGTCATGCTTCACTGAACACCATTGTCTTCACAATTTTGTACAAAAATCTAGTTGGCTCACTTTCTTGTAAAACACAACAGGCATGATGTTAGGGAGATGCCCTTTCTGAAATGGCCTGGGTGCTTTAATTCTCATTGTGGATAATTTTCTTTTTCAAATTTGTGTTAATAAGGTGTTATTCACCCATGATTCGGGATTTTTGCTTTATAAAACCCTTTTCAGATAGGAATCACTTTGCAAAGAAGACGGTCTCGGTATATCTTAACGAGGTTCAATGCAAAAAAAAAAAAACCCAAAACACGTGCGAACCAAAAGGATTGCAATATTACAAAGAATTGCAAATCAAAGACAAAGAGCATAAAGAAGGAAAATCAAAAACTCATACGTGTGGTTCAAGATTTTACTTTGCTGATTTTCAAAAATGTCAGCTTGCAGTTGAAAATCGGCGGAATTAGCCCGCAGCACTCAAGATAAACGAACGTGTTCTCTGTGCTCCTGAAGATCTCACTTTTTCTTGGTCAAAATTTATGACCAACAACTCATTCCATGCTTTTTGAAGTTCATAAGACTCTTTGTTAAGGTGCGAAATTAATCATCATGAAATTCATTTACTAATGGATGGCCATGAAGAGCAACCAAGCTAGGTGGCAAAGCCATTCAACCCAAACCATGCCTATTGCCTTTTACAAGAAAGTGAACCAACTGGAATTTTGCACAGATTTTTTAAGACAATGGTGTTTATTGGTGCGTGACCCTGGACACCTAAACAAGTTACAATTGGAAAGCAAATTATTTACTCTTTCATATGATATGAAATTAAACGCCGGTAAATATATAGTCCACTTGTAGGAAATTTTCAAAGTTGGGTTTCCTTTTTTTTAAACGCCCAGTATATTTGTTCATAATCAGCTGATACTTTTATATCAAACGGATGTTCCTTTGTACCCAGCTTTTTCCAAGCCAAAGAAATCTTGTCTTATTTCCACTGGTATAGGGGAATACAAATCATGCTTGCTACACTCCCTGCCATTCATTATATCTGCCGTCTCTTTAGAATTCAAGAAATTTCTTCTTCTCGGGTACCCTTTACTAGGTCTCGAACCCAGTACTCATCTCGGGACACTTATTATCAACAGAGTAAAGGGGTCACATTTGAAATTACCAGCAATCTGGCAAATCTTCATCTCATAATTTTCAACCAAATTTGGCAGTAAATGAAACATTTCTCTGTCACCTTCGTTTACTCACGAACTATCAAAAACTTGGACAGATGATTTTTGTTCACCTGCCTCTTGGCAACATACGCCTATTAGGACTTTTGCCTACACATACCTAAAATGCATGCTATGATCCGATATTCTATTACTTTATTTTCTTTCTAGTTACGTGTGGTTCCTCCTTTTGTCAGAACGGCGGAACATGCACAAACTCCGGACAATCATGTGCATGTCTTACCGGTTTTACTGGCTCTATGTGTGAAACAAGTTAGTACCAAAAAATGATTTTTTTTTTTTTTACACAAATATATATTTTTTGTAATTAACATCGAACTAAAATGTGAAGATTCGAATAAATTACGTCGCCTGGTGTTGACTTTTTAAGAACAATTCGACTTTTATAAGGATTTTGATCGATTGAAAACAAACGATTATTTTCAAAGACTGTAAAAGAATTGCGAAAATCTACATTTAAAGCAAAAGTGGTGCAATTGCCATTTTCCCTTTTTTGTTTGATAAAGCCGAAATTGTGGATTATAAAAAATGGCCGATATATTTTGTGGAGCAACTTGTAAAGCACTTTTTAACTTCTAGAAAAACACGCTGTATCCAATTCGTTGTGGATGGATTTGGATCACACGTTTCTCTTTTTACTGTGTCGAATTATCATAGTAGAAACATTAACTGATGATTGATTACTTTGACTAAACCCACATAGATATTGACGACTGCTCTACCAATTCCTGTTTGAATGGAGGAAGTTGCATTGATGGAGTAGACACCTTCACTTGTAACTGTGCTAGTGGATTTACTGGAAGTACATGTGAAACAGGTAAATAATATACTCACGCTGGTCTTTTGAATATCGACATAGATTAAGTTAGTACTTTTTTTGCAAATCGACAAATAACACAGAAAAAAGGAGTGACATGCTGATATAGGCTTAAGTTTGTTTTGTTTTTTTTGTTTTGTTTTGTTTTTTTGTTATTTTTTTTGTTAAAGTAAATGATAAATTCCTGAGCATTAATTATTTCATTCTTTAATAATAAGTTCCTATCCTGTTCATTGTACGATTTGTTTGGAGGTACTATCAGAGGGGTTAATCTTTTTGAGATAATATATGCTGAAATTCGGAACATGTAAGATGGAAAATACGTTTCCATTCCCCCCCCCCCCCCAAAAAAAAAAAAAAAAAAAAAAAATCACCAAAAAATGAAAGATCACTCGCGTTTGCCATTTTTTTTCTAACAGGTGCAGATCCACGATTCTCAGACATTGATTTTTATGAGAGAGAGAGATCATTTTTCCCCAGTACATGATTTTGAAAAGGATTCATATGATTTCAAAAGACTTTTTTTTTTCTTTGACTTGATTTGGTTAATAGATTGCTAGATTTACAATAAGAATATTTCATTCCGGAACTATCTTTAATCTTCCTTTAAAATAAAAATCTTTACTTTCTTATTGGTAATCCATCGAATATAAAAACAGTTTTCCCGTTCTTTGTATTTCGTTCATTGTCTTCGAAACTCACGTTGAACAGATATCGACGACTGTTCTCCTAATCCCTGTGTGAATGGAGGATCTTGTACTGATGGAATTGACACCTTCACATGTACCTGTGTTGCTGGTTATACAGGGAATACGTGTCAAACAGGTGGGCTTACTCGTAAAGGTTTCCAAGAGTGATTAGATTTATTTTGTTAATGTTCTGATTGACATTTGTGTATACATTTATTTTTGCAGGCATAAAAAAATACCTTAATTCTTATCCATTTTTTGGAACCTTTATATCTTGTTTTCTGGACAATTAAAAATTCTACAGACTGTAGTCACTTGTCATGAAATTAGTGAAAAAGTACATATTTCAGTTTTCTGTGTTTAAAAATGATATAAGACATTCTTGTTATCAAATTTCATGGCCTTTTTTTAAAAGAAAAAACGAATCATTCTTGAAACATTTATATACTTATATTCTTGTCAATTTCAAAATTTCCTTGTGACCAAATCAGATATCGACGATTGTTCTCCTAATCCCTGTTTGAATGGTGGAACTTGTACTGATGGAGTTAACTCCTTTACATGTGCCTGTGCCGCTGGTTATTCTGACCCTACCTGCTCAACAGGTATTATGCAATACATTTGTTCTTATCAGCTGAAACTTTTATTTAAAAAAAAAGGATGTTCCTTCGTACCCAGATTTTTCCAATCAAACGAAGTCTTATCTTACTGCCACTAGTACAGAATAATAACAATCATGATTGCTACACTCCCTGCCATTCAATATATCTAACGTCCCCTTAGAATTCAAGAAATTTCTTCTTCTCGGCTACCCTTTACTAGGACTCGAACCCATACTAATCTCGGGTCACTTATTATCAACAGAGTAAAGGGGTCTCATTTGAAATTACCAGCATTCTGGCAATCTTCATCTCATGATTTGGCACCAAATTTGGCAGTGAATGAAACATTCGTCTGTCACCTTCCTTTACTCACGAACTATCAGAAACTTGGACAGTTGATTTTGGGCACCTGCCTCCTGGCAAAATAAGCCCATTAGGACTTTTGCCTACACACACCTAAAATGCGTGTTATGATTCGGTATTCTACAACTTTATTTTCTTTCTAGTTCCATGTGGACTTTTGCCACATGAGTAAATGGACACCAATTTGATTTGGTTTTTTAAATATTTCTCTTTTAGCTGAGTGTGGTTCCTCCCTTTGTCAGAATGGCGGAACATGCACAAACTCCGGACAATCATGTGTCTGTCTTGCCGGTTTTACTGGCACTATGTGTGAAACAAGTAAGTACAATTTTTTTTCTTGAATATATTCATTTTGTAATTAATATTGAACTAAAAGTGTGAATAAATAACGTTGCTTTTAACAATTCGACTTTCATAAAGATTTTGATCGATTGAAAACAAATGATGATTTTCAAAGACTCTAAAAAAATTGCGAAAATCTACTTTTAAAGCAAAAGTTTTGCAATGGAACTAAGCACCTTTCCCCACTTTTATTAAATAAAGGCGAATCGTGGATTATAAAAAATGGCCAATAGATTTGTGGAGCAACTTGCAAAGCACTTTTTTCACTTCTAGAAAATCACGCTGTATCGAATACGTTGTGGATGGGTTTGCATCACACGTTTCCAGGGGCGGCGGAGCGTCTTTCAAAGTGGGGGGGGGGGGGGGCACCAGCAAAAAGTGCACTTTTTGGAAAAAGGGCACCTTCAAGGGGTGAATATGAAGCGAAAAGGGGGAATCATTTTGCGACATTGGTATTATCCTAAAGTCTAATTAATATATTATCAAGCACCATCTTCTTCATTTTTATTGTGGTTCTGGACACTGCTTCAGCTTCACCCATTATTAGTTGTGTGTAATGACCTAATGATTCGCAAGCGAGCGAAGCGAGCGACCAAAAGTTTTTAAAGACCCTAATGCTGAAGTTCTTGGGATGTGCATTTATTAACAGCGATGTAATGAAAAAAATGACAACTTAATTTCGGGGGGAATGTCGAATGATCTTTTAATTCATACATTTACCCTGTTTTTCTTCATGATTACATCGATATGAATATACTTAATGCGATCGCTGCTTGAGAGTAGCGAGCAATTTGGGGGCAAATTTTCAGAAAATATTGCCCTTGTAAATTATGGGCACATTCGAGCGAGCGGAATGATAAAACCTTTGCTGGGGCGATGGGGTCGGCATTGTGCCCCTCTTGCCTCCAACTACTGCCCAACATTGTAGTTGTAGTAATATAGGTACGTGTTACTATACGGCCGCACTGAATCTTTGAAGCTAGACATAGCTCTTTTTGTAAGAAACAGTGGGAAATATAGGTTCAAGGAGGCACTTTTTGGAAGAGCAAAGGACGCTTATCAGAGATAAAAAGGGGCACTTATGAGAAGAGGAAAAGGGAACATATTAGATAGGAAAAGGGGCATTTATCAAAAGAAAAGAGGGGGACTTATCAGATATGAAAAGGGGCATTTATCAGAAAGGGAAAATGGGCACTTATTAGAAGGGAAAAGGGGCATCTATTAGAAGTAAAAATGCACTTATCGGAAGGAGAAAGGGGCACTTATTACTAATAAGTGCCCCTTCCTCCTATTAGAGAGATAACGAGACAATTATCAGATTTGAAAAGGGGCACCTATCACAAGGAGAAAAAAGGGCACTTATCAGAAGGGGAAAGGGCACTTATGTGGCACTTTCGTAGTAAATAGGGCACTTATCACAGATAAGGGGGCATTTTTTATAAATAAAAAGGGCACCTTTGGGTTACATGAAAAATTGAGGGCACTGTGCCCCCCTCCCCCTGCACGTTTCTTTCTTTTCTTTTACTGTGTCGAATTATCATAGTAGACACATTAGCTGATGAATGATTAATTTGACTAAACCCACATAGATGTTGACGACTGCTCTACCAATTCCTGTATGAATGGAGGAAGTTGCGTTGATGGAGTAAACACCTTCACTTGTAACTGTGCTAGTGGATTTACTGGAAGTACATGTGAAACAGGTAAATGATATACTCACGCTGGTCTTTTGAATATTGACATAGATTAGTGTAGTACTTTTTTCGCAAATTGACGAATAATACAGAGAAAGGGAGTTCCATGCTGGTATTTTTTTTTTAAATCATAGTAAATGGTCAATTCATCAACAATTTATTGATTTTTTGATAATAATTAGTTCCTATCCTATATATCATACGATTTGTTTTGGGGTAGTATCAGAGTGGCATATTTCCTCCTAATCCTAGTGATTCATCTTCTTGGGATAAAATATATTGAAATTCAAAACATGTAACACGAAACATACTTGTGTCCATTTTCCCCATTTATTTCACTAAAAATAAAAATCACTCGCTTTGCTGATTTTTATTCTGTCAGGTGCAGATCCACGTTGGTCAGACATTCTTATTTTTTCCGAAAGCATTTTTCCCCAGAACATGATTTTAGAAAATTATTCACACATTTTTAAGAGACGTTTTGTTCTTTGACTTGATTTGCTCAATAGATTGCTAGATTTACAATTAGAATGTTCCATTCCAGGAATATCTTTAATCTGCATTTAAAATACAAATTTTGATTTTCTTATCCAGCTATCCACAAAATAAATATGAATCCTTTGAACATGAAAACAATTTCCAAGTCATTTGTATTTTGTTCATTGTCTTCGAAACTCACGTTGAACAGATATCAACGACTGTTCTCCTAATCCCTGTATAAATGGAGGAACTTGTACTGATGGAGTTGATTCCTTCACCTGCGCCTGTGTTGCAGGTTATACAGGGAGTACATGCCAAACAGGTAGGAATACTTAAAGCAGCTTCCAAAAGGTTTTTTTTTTTATATTGCAGTTGACATTCTTGTATACATTTATCTTTGCAGGCATAACTGGTGGTACCGTGATTCTTTATTTCTTTCTTCTTCTTTTTTTTAAACCTTTATATCTTGTTTTCTGGACAATTAATTATGCAGAGTGTTGTCAGTGGTCAAGGAGATAGTGAAAAGGCCTGCATTCTTCTCTTCTATAGTTACCTGTGAATAGAAATGATAAAAAACATTGAAATAATAAAATTCCATGGACATCTTTTAAAAAAATTTACCCCCTTTTCACCCCTTCTTTTTCCTGCCTTCTCTCTTCCTTCTTCTCACACACAGACACACCCATTACCTTTCATTTTTCTACTTCCTCCACCCTCCTTTTCTTTATTCTCTTTTGGTTCCACACCGTCTTGCACTTCCACTGTACTTTTACACTTAATTTTTCTTATGTGTTGAGGCAATAGTCCTAGCTCAACTCACTTATCAATTCTCTCTTATCAATAATTCGCTTCTCGTAATGATGCTTTATGAATTTAATAATATTGAACGACCCAATCGTGATTAAGTTATATAAATTTCTGGACATGTAATATACAAGCTTTGCTTTTAAACATGTCCAACTGTTTTCAACATCACTTAATAGGTCAGTATTTTTGCAACATATGTTTTACTTATTGATATTTGATTATGTGCCCATATCTATGGAAAAAACATCATTGTTTTTTATTTTTGTTATTGTATTTATTTTATGTTATGCACTACAGTACTGTGTTAATATGATTGAAAATAGTCAATAAATCAGAAATCCGAAATCTGAAGTAAAAAATTAATAATTCTTAAAATATTCATATTCTTATTTTATCATTTTCAAAACTTTTATTTTACCGAATCAGATATCGACGACTGTTCTCCTAATCCCTGTATAAATGGAGGAACTTGTGCTGACGGAGTTGACTCCTTCACCTGTACCTGTGCGACTGGTTTTTCTGACCCTTCTTGCTCAACAGGTATTATGCAATATATCTGTTTATATCAGCTGATACTTTCATATGCAACAGATTTTCCTTTGTACCTAGTTGTTTTTTTCAACCAAAAAATAGTATAATCTTATTTCCATTGGCATATGATATTTAAAAAAAAAAAAAAAAAAAAAAATATATATATATATATATATATATATATATAATGATTGCAACACTCCCTTTCATGTAACAAATTTGGAAGCAAATAAAACGTCCCTCTCCTCCTTGCTTTGCTTACTAACTATCAAAAACCTGGAAAAGAGATTTCGGGCAACAGCCCTTGGCAGAATACGCCCATGAGGATCTTTTCCACATGACTAAATGCACGCCTATTTTTTTTTTTTTTTTTTTCAATAGCTGAGTGTGGTACCTCCGTTTGTCAGAATGGCGGAACATGCACAAACCCAGGACAAACGTGTGCATGTCTTACCGGTTTTACTGGCACTATGTGTGAAACCAGTAAGTACCAACAAAAAAAATACCTTTTTAATGGTTTCGTTTAGGTAAAATGGTGATCAGTTGAATAAATTTATTTTTGATTGTGAATTACTGAACTAAATGATGCAGGGATTTAAATGAACGTATTCCTGTGTCGACTTATTAGAGAATAATTGAACTCTCATGAATTCTCGATAGATTACCACAAATCAATTTACAATATTTATTTCGAAAAAAAATCGTTTCTGCAGGGGAAAATGGATTTGCAGCATCTTGTGAGGTTTTTTTTATTTTCTTTGAACAAATGTTGAATCAAAAATTACAATTATTGTTCAAGTGCCACATAAACTTATATAGCCAATTGAGAATCATTTTGTAATTTCTAGATAAATCACGCTACACCACATTCTGTTGGATGGGGTTGGATCATACGTCTAGTGTCTTTTGTTTTTGTGTTCCAATTATCATCCTAATCGCTTTATCCTTGATTAAACTAAAACAGATATCGACGACTGTTCTCCAGATCCCTGCATGAATGGAGGAATTTGTACTGATGGAGTTGACTCCTTCACCTGTGCCTGTGCTGCTGGCTATACTGGAAATACGTGCCAATCAGGTAAGTTAAATCTTAAAATACTCCCATCTCATTTTGTTAAAAAAGACGTAGTGAGATAAATATGTTATTCCTCTTGGCAAATAAGATGTCCAATCTTTTTAATTGATTGTCTTAAATCCATGATCTCATATTTTCTGAATGGCTAAAAGCAATGCATTGAAAATTTTGTTGCTATAAGGATAGAGTCCAATTCAGACACATATTCTGATGTTTCAGATGTTTGTTTTTGTTATTTTTCTTGTTTGATTTGAGTCATATTCATGGATTTTGGGGAGAAATGCAATGTCATTACATCTAGAACAGTTTACTTTCTATGATTGGTACCATTAAATTCATGCATCTCCGTCTGTACTTATGTACACATATTAAACTGTAAAGATGTACATTTGCATGTTTATTGCAGTTTAACAAATTGAGCTTGAAATTCATATTAACAAGTGATTCAACAATTCTTGTATAACTGGAGGAAATTATACTGATGGAGTAAACTCTTTCGAGTCTGTGATTATGGGTACAGCAGAATAACACACCTGACAATAATGAATCCAGTGACCGGGGTAATAATGCTGTAAGCGCTTTGGTCGGGTACATTGTAACTGGTAAGGTGCTATATAAGAAACAGCTATTATTATTATTATTAATCGTGAGAAAATTTCAATGATGTAATATTTTATGAATTAATACTTCATAATGTATACTGAGTTAAAGTGTACCAATCACATGAAAAATAATTTGTGTACAGCTAGAAAGTATAAAGTAAACCTCAAAGAACTTTGTCTAGTATTCTGTAGGTCAACAGTTAATGAGTATGAAGGAAATAAAGGATAACATGAAAATGCTCGTGCGGAACCGAACTCCGAGTTTGGATCCGTGCTAGCCTTTATCTTGGCGAGCGCGTACGGGTGCGTCGAGCAGTCTGCTCACAAGTCGCTTTTACGCTTATAGAGAGTGTAATTAAAATTGCAATATCTCTTTATAGAATTAATATTTGAAGCCCATATTTTGAATATAGTATAACGACATGAAAACTATAACATACAGAGCAAAATTATTTTTGGTGATTGGTACCCTTTAAATCATTCTAATGAAATAAGCCAGTGACAAAGACTCACAGAGTTCTCTGGGATTAGATGTAAATGATCTCATTACCCCTCCCCCCCCCCTCCCCATTAAACACATATCAATGAATAAATTGACATAGATACTTCTTTTTCACATTTATTTTTCTCCACTTCCCCCTAGACGTTGATGAGTGTGCCATTGATACAAGCCTCTGTAGTAATGGAAGATGCTTCAATACCATCGGATCGTACACTTGTATCTGCAACAATGGATTTATATTAGAGGATGGGAATTCTTGCAATGGTATGTCAACTTATATTTTTTTTCTTTTTCACAAGGAGCATTAAATGAATGACAATTGTTTAATACAATGAAAGAATGTGGGGGTATTGTCGGCCTAGTATAGATATCCATAAGTTTCTAGGGCATAATGTCATTCTCTTAATTTCATCTGTTCATGTGGAAACAAAAAATGACCTCCCATTTTCGCTGTCTGTTTTTCGGTCCCCCTCCCCCTCTCTCTTTCTCTTTCTCTTTCTCTTTCTCTTTCTCTTTCTCTTTATCCTTTTCTTTCTCTTTCAACTTTTATTTCTCTGTCTCTTTTAATTTCTTTTTGTCTTTCTCTTTTTTTCTCTCTCTCTCTTTTATATCCAGCTCTTCCAAGTACTCTATTTACCAGTCAAGTGACAGTGCAGATTACAGGACAAACTCTGAATGGTGTAGTTTTGAACTTTACAACTGATTTAACTAATCGCTCATCGTCCATATTCATGGAGTACGAACTCGCGTACTGTAATGTTGTAAGTAAATCTTTCTTCACGAATAAATACCTTTAAACTACAAAAACTGGTGACGATTTTTTAAACGTAAGTTGGTGCATCTCTAGCTTGCAAATCCAACACTCTTTCTCGCATCAAAATTTACTGTTGAAAAAAACCCACGTAGTTCGGCGGCATAGCTCCAAAATGTGGCTGAATTGTGCACTTTTGTCTAAAAGCACCAAAACTGGTAGCTGTTCGTTGAATGATACATACTGAACAATAGTAGATTGGAAGCTCTTCCAAAAATTAATTTATGGGTAATTTTGAAGGAATCTGTAATGGCAAAACTTGCTCAAGTAGATAACTCGAACACCTAGATATTCGGACACTACCTTAGAGCTCCGAATATCACTGTGTTAGCGCATGCAAAGGTGGTAATCTACACAATAAGACTTACTAGAGCGTTTCTATTTTGGTCGAATTGTACACAGGATATGTGCAGTACTAGTTCTGGGTACAGAAAGACAGAAAGGCTATGATATAGGTGTTCAGAATGATTCGTGTAAATCGTTGATGTTTATAAGAGCAAGTCATATTAAGACGTGAAGAGGTTGTATAAGGACTATGATATTCTATTCCAAACCTTCCACATAAACAAGCAATTGTTTGTGGTTCCTGAGATTACGGAAGCTTAAAAGTGCCACTTTTTCGGTCCGAGAATGCGTGATCCGGCATCTCGTCTTCCCGACCTTTTTTGGTCAGAGAAGGCGAGATCCGGCATCTCGTCTGCTCGACCTTTTTTGATCCAAGAAGGCGAAAAGGTGAGATCCGGCATCTCGTCTTCTGGACATTTTTTGATCCAAGAAGGCGAAAAGATGAGATCCATCATCTCGTCTTCTCGAACTATTGGGTAGATATATGAGAAGACGAGATTCCCAATCTCGTATTTTCGACTTCTCGGGTATGAGATGGTGAGAAGGCGTGAGTTTAGATCTCGTCAAGTCGATTTCTTGGGGATGAGAAGGCGAGAAGGCGAGAGTTTAGATCTCGTCAAGTCGATTTCTTGGGTATGAGAAGGCGAGAAGGCGAGAGTTTAGATCTCGTCAAGTCGATTTCTTGGGTATGAGAAAGTGAGAAATCGAAATTCCATATCTCGTCTTCTTGACTTCTTGGGTATGAGATGTCGAGAAGACGAGATTATCTCGCCTCCTCATCTTCTCATACCCAAGAAGTCGAGAAGACAAGATTTGGAATCTCACCTTCTCGCCTTCTTGCACCCCATATGTCGAGAAGACGAGATGCCGGATCTCGCTTTCTCGCCTTCTCGGACCAAAAAAGGTTGCGTAGACGAGGAATTATCTCGTCATCTCGGTGGCACTTTTAAGCTTCCGTGTGAGATAAAATAGGGGCCTATAGACATTATAGTATTATGAGGAAAGAGAAGAAAGGGAAGAAGAGGGGAACATGAAGAATATCAATTATGAAACAAAAAACGGGATTATTTTAACAGACAGGGAAAAGAAGAACCGTCATGACTTCATACATGATAATATTGGAAAAACGAGAATGAGAAAGTGGCCTCTTAAGAAGAATGCGAAGCTGAATAGACTGATAAATGACAAAAATTCCTTTCAAGAAGTTATTCTTTATGCCTCCTCCAACTACCCCTCCCAAGGACAGAATATAAAATGAATTCCTTTGCATAAGGAGCCAGTTTGTTTAATGCACTCCCTGGTAATGCTCAGACGTGTATATCCCTTTATTATGCTAAGCTTTAAATCTTCACTCAGTGGAATCATATCATTACTATTATGTACATTTTATAATACCATTCATTTACTCTCCATTTTTGTAATTTACCATGTTACCTAATTTGTACTTCCATGTAGCATGATTTGTTAAACTGCAGGGCGCCTTTGGAAAGCAGTTTTGCATCACTGAACAGGCCAACCCTGCAGTATAGAATAGAGAAGACAAAATAATTTTTGATAAAGCATATAAATATTTTTTGAAAGAAGACAAAATAAATAAATATAAATTACGTAAAAAATCATCATTACACAAACTATGATAATAAATCATAATGTGTATTAACACACCTCCATAATAATCGGGGCACTAAAGCGTTTTTGGTAGATGGCAAGTAGGGCAAAAATACTATACACCCCTGACCGATTCCCAACCATAAAAAAGGTTCACTCACATGTCCGTCACTGTGAATCAATAATTTCTATGTAAATTGTATCCAAACTGCTTTTAAATCAAGAGATTATTTGTTACAACTATAGGGAGTAGCCACTGTTAAGCCAACCATCAAAAAGATAACAGGGATGCCACTTTTCAGGCAAAAGCCTGAATTCAGGCCCAAGCAATTTATTTTCAGGCCATAGAAAACACTTTTTTGGGGTACAAAATGGCTCATTCCAGATGATTTTCAGGCTTTCATATCAATTCTAAGTGGAATCCCTGAGATAAGCATTGCTAATACTGCGGCACACATGAAGCCAAACAATGGGGAATTTGAACGCCTCTGTAACTAATTCAAATATATTCTGCATTATATTAAAATTACACAAGTAAGTATGTTGTTTGCATGAATGAGAAAGAATCAAAACACTTAAATCAAGATGGATGCCACTACTAATAAAACTACAATTGATCAAAGAAATAGGTTATTAAATGAAAATTATGATTGTAATGAAAATTATGGTGGAAATATGAATCAAAGGAACAGCTGACGTTCTACCCTCCCATTACCCACGCAAATTAGGGCCTGGAAAAGCAATTTTTATCTGGATCACCATCGGCTCAGATATTTTGCCCCTCGTGAAGGTCTAGATACCCCACAGATAAGGGCAAACTGGACGGGAGGGGGAGGGGAGTCACAACGGAACATAGAGATGCATCGCTATTTCAATATATAGGTGTATACTGCCTTATGGCGTAATGAGCCGAACATTTTGAGGTGCCATGGCTGAGCCAAGAAGAATATAAAAATTTTCTATCAAGAGCACCAGAACGCAATAATTATACTCGTATATAAATAATTTGAAATGGATGGGGGTATCCCCGCCCCTTCCATAAATAAGACGAATCTGTACAATCAAACCGTCACCCTTATTGACACCTCTTTATAAATGATATAGAAAATCTTTGCGTTTCTAGTTTGACGCTTTCCATTTTATTTGCATGGTTATTTCAAAGTCCAAGCCTGAGAGTAATTGCTACCCTTTTCTTTCTTATATTAGAACAGGCAGCTGAAATTGTCATCAATTCTGTCTATTATGACTTTCAATTTCGGGCTACGATCAAGCGAGTTGATTTACTATTTTGAATTGTAAAACTTTTCATTCTAGAGCACTTCAGATCCTCAATAGTGAGATGAAGCTTTAAGTTATTTAAACATTTTCTCCCCTTTTTCCAAATTTATGGAGGACATGTCATCAAGTCCACCCCGAATTAAGCTCCTGTCAGTACTAATATTTCACATTATTATTTCACAGAATCATTGCACATATTGCACAGGCCTTCATTCAGAAATGAAGAAATTTCATAATAATGTTGGAACCTATTGACTATTGTAAAGGGTTCCGGTTTAGGTAGGCCTAAAAGTGGAGATTTTCTCTCCTATAATGAGACAATTCTGCAGTCCCGTTAAATGATCGTATTTTGATGATTTTTACTTGTTGTATAGAAAGAAACATTTGACTAAAATTTGCACAAAACTGTTTAAAGCACAATGTCCTAATTTCATTCTTATTAGTTTTACCACATTTCCAACCCAAGTTCCATGCGTTTTTAGCCAATCAAACATCAGGATCACATTTTAGGAATGATTGTCAACTCTAAATAACGTAGGCCTAGCAGCAAGTCATTTAACGCCTTTCGTCTATATCTCTGTAAAACTTCTCGTCCATTAAGGATTCTTCCTAAAATTATTAGAACCTCACGGCCGCAACTGGAAATACCGAATTTCTCATTGAATTGATCGGAACCGTGGTACAGACTCCCATCTGGTAGGGTCTGATTTTTTTACAGGCTATTTATTGTTTGTTGAACTGTACAGGAATTCCCTTACAATTTAGCCCCAAATTCCCTCAAAATTGCGTTTTTGAAAGTGCGCTTCCATATCAGATATTGTTCTGAATGGAATTCTTAACACATGTGCCAAATTTAGTGCTTTTAGACAAAAGTGTACAATTTTCAAGCTATGCCGCCTTAGTAACGTATTTATATGTGTCAGTAAGTACAATTTTCTACTGGAACTTCATATAGCTTAATTTCCCGGTTTAAAATAAAGCATATGAAGTGTTGGATTCTCCCCAAATATGTTAGATCCGTTAAGCCAAATTTTAAGGAGAGCATAATCGTTTTGAAATTAAAGTCTGTGCTATTGCAGCGCTCTCAAATATAATTCATCATTGAAAGAACGGGACGTTATGGTATATCCTCACTGTGCGTTTTGGGTGATCCTCACTGAAAGAACGGGACGTTATGGTATATCCTCACTGTGCGTTTTGGGTGATCCTCATTAGAGTGCTTACGAAACGGGACGGAGGGGCAGTGCGACGGGGGAATCGACCGACCGTGACCGTCCTCGCACACCGTTCCCGTCCTGTTCTTAATTTTAGTTACGATGCGAAATGGACGGCGACGCGAGCGTTAACAGTATACGCCTCAGTATTGATTGGTGCCCCATGTCTGCCCATATACGCACAACTGCACAAATCCAAACGTCAAAAAGGGAAGCATACTCTCTACACATAATCTTAATATCATTTATAGTGATATGCATGTGCAAAAATTATGAAAAACTGATGAGAAAGGTCTACTTTACATAACATCTAGGCCTTGAAAATGTCACCTTTCATACAAACAAACCCAAACTGCGTGTAAATGAGTGCGCAGACATTTTCTTTGCAATGTCAAATTGACACCATGTAAACATCGCCTTTTCTTGTGAAAATAACATTAGAATTTGATGAGATTTTCGGCACAATTACCCTCCAGAACATGAAGATTAAAATGAAGTAAGCCATTAGGGGAACACCAAACATAAAGCTTGTCAATGTAAAGACTAAAGTGAAATGTTGGGTGCACGGACACAGTCATAAAGCCCACCATCATGTATTGAACTGTGACTTGAACTAGTAAAGTAGTAGGCCTATTCAAGTTTGATTAACTTGTTGGACTTAGCTTAGAAACAATTTATTTGGAAAAGACACAAAGTTAAATCTGCAAATTCACTCATCGAGCAAGTACTTGTGCTGGTAGCCATATTTCACAACTAACTGGAACTTCTAACAGTTAAATATAACAATTCTTTTCTTGGACTTGGTGATCGTGCGTATCAACATAAGTTGCTGTCAGCTGTCATACACGTGCGTCTTGTTTACATCCAGTGTACACAATTGCATAGATCCGTCCTGTTAGCAGACCGGACGTTATTTCGCCTGAATACCGTCCTGAAAATGAACGGGACGGAGAGAGTTTCGCATTGGCGCATGCGCAGATCGATTTTCCGCTCGAGTGAACGTTCTGTTCGCTCTCCCGTCCTGTTTCGTAAGCTCTCTATTGAAAGAACGGGACGTTATGGTATATCCTCACTGTGCGTTTTGGGTGATCCTTATATTCTTGGACGCTGCGACCCAACATTTTTTCACTGGTCTTCTTACTTTGGAAATATATATTTACCCGGTATTTTAAATGATACTTTGATAAAAGAATAAAGAAATTAATAAATACATCAAATAATATATAACTGAAAATAACCAGTATACCTTTCATCAAAGTGCCCATGTTTTATAAAGTAACATCAAATTTGTTGGAAAATGAAGGTCAGTGTGCGATCATTCATTGATGTTATGGCGCGATGGGATTGGTCAATTTCATAGAAAGGTCATTGTTTCATTATTCCAACATGATTTAGGAAGCCAAGACATTTCAATTTTTTTTTGGGGGGGGGCATGGGTTCAGTTATTAAATTATATAGATTTTTTTTCTAAAATAGCATCTTTATTGGGACTTCGCCACTTTAAAGCTTACTCTGATGTGGTTTCTTTCTTTCTCTCTCTCTCTCTCTCACTCTGTTTCTCGCGTATCAGTTTAGTCAATATGTTAGAGAGCAGTTGGGTTCCTCACTTGTCGGTGAAAATTGCGTTGTTCAGTCGTTCACCAGCGGGAGTGTAATTGGTGACTTACAAATAGAACTTGCCGCTACCAGTCAAAGTGTTGCTGATGGGCTTGCTCTGGATGTAGTTGCCTTATCTACCACCATTCAACAAGATCTAACTGCGAATGGTCAAACACTGGGGGCGTCTAGTATATCGGCAAGCGGTAAGGACAACATACAACCTTTTTTCTCACATGCCTTTCTTCTTTGAAGACACCTTAGAAGACACATTCATAATTGTGAAAAGAAAGGCGTAGCTTCTCAATCCTCAATTAACAATCACACTATTTTATTTACTCGTTTAGTCCTATATCCAAGAAAAAATACCCATCAAGTGTTATAAGGTACCTTTTCCGTTTATATTCATACGGTACAAACCATATCTTGTAAACACTAACTCTAAAACAATTCACTGCTACCTTCTGATTCCTTTAAATAACACTTAGGATAATCTCAACTTCTAAACTTTGTAGATACTTGTACATAGTTTTGTATTTTCTTTGTTTTTGTTTATTTGTGTGTGTGTTATTCTTCATATACTCACATATTATGTATTCTATGTACAGTACTGTGGTACATACATTTATAAAATGTACATGTCTTTAAAATAATAAGTATTATGTTGTTAATAAACTCAAACTCAAACTGTTAAAAGCTGTTTAACAGTTTTTTGTACTTTAATACACAAGGGTCTGTTTGTTTGTGTGTGTGTGTTTTTTTTTGGTGGTTTTTTGTGTTGTTGTTTTTTTTGGGGGGGGGGGGTTCTAGTTGGTTTTGTGTTTTGAGGGTATGCGTTACATTGGTGTAACTTTGGACAGTATAAACGTATCCAATTTTTTTTTCTAAAGCCGGTATAATATTGCAGGGCCCCAGGGAGAACAGTATCAATAATGATGAGGAAACGCTGAGTAAATAATACATATTGTTACCAAAACAACAACAACTACGTAGTAGTAGTAGTAGTAGAAGTAGTAGTAGTATCGTTATTATGTGTTAATTAGTAGTTTCCGGAGTTTTATTTCAAAAGTCTATGTTATATCTTTGTAAAAAACAGTTCAGTGTGGTGCATCGATTTGCCAGAATGGTGGGACATGTACTACTAATGGACAGTCTTGTGATTGCTTACCTGGTTTCACTGGTGATCTCTGTCAGAATGGTAAGGAATCTAATGAACTTTCATAAATTTGTTTCATTCTGAATGTTTTGTGAGCATGTGATGCAAACTGCTATAGACATAGTTTTCCCCATGTATACTCAAGCAATGTACTTAGTCATCTATAATAATGCTTATGTAAAACAAGTTTGTTAAATAAATTGATTAGCAAAAATAAAATGCATCTTTTGGTGACATTGTTTGTATAAATGTATAGAATGATCATTTCCTCTAAAGGGTGAAAGCAAAATAGATCACCATTTACATATAAAAACCACCACAAACTAGAGAATTGATATTCATATGGTAATAACAACATTGATCATAGTTCGTTTATTATTAGGGTCGTTTATGTATCACCAAACATTGGTAAGCATGAGGGGTTTTTGAAAGAGAAAAAAAAATCTTTCTTAAAATACAGCTCGTTCCGACTATGGTGCTGTGATGCAAATTACTTGATGAATTGATGGGCAAAAATAAACTACTCAAAAAGTTGAAGCGTTTGTTTTGTTACGATATTATCATACTTAAATTTGGTAGCATTGTAAAGCCTTATTATTTTCCATTACTATGATGCCACATTTGTAATGATAATGTAATGATGCGCGATTGTGTATTACACCTGAATATGGGGCCAAGTCAAAAGTGAAATTTTGCGAAATGAATTGTTATTGCCAAAAGTTAATTTTCCATTTTCATTTTTTTTTTTTGGGGGGGGGGAGTTGGATTGTGTTTGAATGATATTGAGATGGTCATTTACGAATTTTTTATTATTATTATTATTATTTATTTTTTTTAGGATGAAATCTTGACGGTGTTGAGGTTTGGCCATTTGCCAGTGTCTAATATGCCACGATTAAGAGGAAACTGACAAACTTTGCAATAATCTGTATCATTCTCAAACACAATGACAATGAGTCGATCATAACACATTTTCATCCTCCAAACAAAAGTAAAAAAACATTACACCCCATATATTACTATGTCAACATCATTCCAAACGTTTCAACCTCCAAAGAATATACCAATGGCATTTATTCATGGTCACCTCAACGTCGTCAAAACGCAATCCATCTTCCAAACAAATAAAGAATTCAGTATTGACCAGTATCAATGCATTTTTGACATATTACTTTTAACTTGGCACATTAATACACAGTCCATGATTACAAAATGATTGCAAATTGGGTATCATTGTAAAGGAGAATAAACGGGCTTTTTAATGATGCCCCATTCAGTTATGACAGTACATTATGACGAGAGATTTGAATTGCAGAACTTTTTTTGAATGATTTGTTTTATAATTATAAACCTTTGGTCAGATGGATTTTGTTTGTACATGTAGACATGCGCGGCGATCCCTTCCCCGGACATTTCGATGTTTTAACAGCAACTGATGGTAAAGGCTAGTCCCCCCCCCCCCCCCCCCCCCCTCTCCGATCGTAACAAGAAATCGCCGCGCATGCATGGAAACATCATTGATTTTTGTGTTTTTCAGTGGGTAAGAAATCATCTGGTTCTCCTTAACCAATATTAACATATTGGTTTTCCGGACTATAATTAGGCCTATGTATTTATTTTTATGTATGAAAATAAATAGACATATATAATACCGGTATTCCTATTCATGTAATTTGAAGGGTTCTCTAGGATAAAATAACCAATATTAACATATTGGTTTTATGGACGATAATTATGTATGTATATTTTTCAAACATATATAATACCGGTAATCGTATTCATTAATTTGAAGGGTTCTCTATAGAATAGAATTTCTTCTGTGATCCAGTTTCATTGAGACGTACACATATTCTATGACAAGGTAGATAAATGTTAAAACTAAAAGGATGTCAGTTTGTAGATAGGCGAACAGAATAATGGACAGAGTCTCGAATGTCGTGTTGTTAAATTTTTTCTTCTGCAAAATAAACTCATATTTCGTATTTGTATATTTCAAGGTCTCATATAAAATTACACGAGAAAATAATTATAATGCCATCTCGTATTTTTTTTCTTTTATTGTCATTTTCGATTGTAGTGGTAATTTTTTGCACCATTATTTATTTTTTTTTGTTTTTAATTATTATTTCAGCTTCTGAAGGAGGTTTGTCAGCTGGAGCTATCATTGGTATCGCTCTCGGAATATTTGGATTTGTTCTCATCTTCATAAGCTGTATCTGCTGTATTTTCATGCAAGGTGTCAGACGTAACCACGCAACCAAACTAATGTTGTCGTAAGTATTACAACAAACTTCCATATTTATCTTTTTGTGTCTAGGGGTCCTCTCTGACGTTATACCCTATCCAACCAGCAAAATAAAATGACTTTAGAGTGGTGCGCTTCTCACTGCTGTATCTTATGTATTAAATTGTGTTTCTTGCACACGCACAGCTACATTTTCTCTATGTCCACTTGCCTAGCGCTTTGCCTGCTCATCGACATAACCGCCCGATCGTTAGTGACGTCGCGTGAGAGCCCTCTATATTTTTTCATGATGTTTTTACGTTTTTAACCTGATTTTTTTTTTGTGGATAGCATGTAATTGTTGACTTTTCTCATTTTCTCTTTCACTCTAGGGTTCCTATTATACTGAAATTTTATATTTAAAAGAGCTCAAATATTTACGTAGAAAATCTAGAAAGGGCATAACGTAAAGAATTGAGAAAACCTGACTTAAAACTACACTAAACATGCTTACTTTTGTATATTTAATTCACATAATAATGATCTGTATACAACTATAAGATGAACATGAATAATTTAAAGAAAAAAGGAATTGTTAACTCTTAATATACATGTATACATCGCTGTAATACCGAATGAAGTAGCTAAAAACAAAGATATTTCCTTCTTCAGAGAACATAGGTACAACGGTCCAGGAAGACCCAATAGAGGTTTCTATGGAGGTGAAACTTGGAGTGATGTCCAGGACAACGAATCCCTTGATGAACGTCGATATGCTGTCGGTCGAGCATTGGATCGAATCCGAAGAGATGACAGATCTTATCTGGGCAACTTTGACGGAGAACGTGGAATAGCGGTAATAAAACTTAACTTGTACATGTTTTTAGATCCAGATCTACAAATTACTGGTGTGCAAAGATCACCACTTTATAGATATGATAATGTGTTTTACTTAGAAACATTAATGCTTGGTGAACCTGCTTTACACACAGATGCCCGGTTTCATAGCGGAGATTTGTATTTTATCCATGCTCTAAACCATGATTTAAACATTATCTGTGAATAAAATAATCGCATGCCCCTCACAGTTTATGAGGCCACAAGGGTAGTAAGCCTATCGAGGTTTAAACAATGGTCTTACACAGAGAAAACGCTGTTTAAAAATGTAAACAGTTGTTTACAATATAAACTGAACAACCCATTGTACAGTTCATATTGTAAACAATTTATTTGAATATTAAACAGGTTTTACACAAGTTGTAAACAACATTTTAAACAGCGTTTTTTACTGTTTAGATAAACCTCCTCGTGTCTTAAACCTAACGATGATCTGTATAATCAAAAATATGAGTTAAATGTATTAATTTGATCTTAACATAACACAAAAATGAGGTGTCCACAACACCCCCACCGCTTACAAATATGAATATATAAATAAATTAATTAATTGATTAATTTAATTAATTAATTGATTAATTAATAAATGAATATTAAATAAAACGATTTTCTAAAACAAGAAGTTTTAATGAGACAATAATTATTTGGTGCTAACGTTACCTTTTTTTAAAGAATTATGAATATCAATTATTCCATGATTGACTGAGCACCTTCATTAATTGATAGTAATATAAAGTCCACAATGTTTCAATAATTCACAAAAGTAATGTGTTTACTTAAGTTTATTGAGAAAAGGGTAAGCTAATGTCGAGTAATATGTAACAATCACCTTTGCCGATGACCTTCTGAAATTGTCATGCCAAAGTGATTATGGTTAATGGATTCTTGGCTCGTTAGGGAAATTAGAGAATGGTCAAGTCATAGGGTTAGGCCTACTTATACCCTACAGCTCAACTGTATGTGTGCTGTATATGTGTTCATAATTTACTGATTGTGTTTGAGGGGAAAAAAAATTGAACAAGGCATTTTTGTTGTCTTCCCAACTGAACAGTATCACGAAGGTCGCAATTTCAGGACCCCGTATGTGGTGGATGGTAGTGATACGGTGAGTAGAGGATTTCTTGAAATGGACGATTACTGTGCCATAGATAAAAAGTGAAAAAATACATCGAAAACTAATAAAGGGTGCTACAACGTTTACATTAGATGAAAATATAAGCATTGATGAAACAAACTTGAAAGTTAGGCACATTTCAAGTATTTTGGAATGGAATAAAGTGAAAATTAATACATGTATTTATCTATCAATTAAATTATTTAAACAAAAAAAAAAAACTTCATCATTTACACATTGTGGAAAGTGACACATTAAGTGCTGGGGAGTTGTTCGGTATTACGTCTCAGAATAGTTAGCGATTCCGAATCTCTGAATACATAAATTCATACAAAACAAAATTTTTGAAAATGTTTTTTACTTCACATTATTTATCTTGTCTACACCTTTCATTCCAGTATTTTGATATATTAACATTTCATGTGTCTTTTCTTTCAAAGTTTGATTTGTTATATATATATTTTTTTTTCATCACAGAGCACCGCTGTGGAGCGAAATCCAATTCATTATTGATCAAACACGGAACCTACTTAACGGACACGAAACGAACATGACAATTGAACTCTTTGTAAAAAGAGATTAAATTAGTTATCTATATATTACACGTTAGTTTACATGATAGTTTTACAGGGATAAATATCAGGTAGTTTTCTAAATCCATAATTTATAGGTTATATAACTAAGTATTAACAAAATGTACTATTAAACACATATTTATATGGAGGTCCTAACTACATTTGTTCTATTTGTTAGTACATAATGTTAATATGGAAAAGGGGCTGATATCATTTTATATATATATTAACCAAGCAATTTGTATTCACCTTTAAAAAAAAAAAAACTATAATGAAAACGGGCTTTTTCTCCATCAGATGTTATTTCAAATTTCGACCGATTTGAGACCAGCAGCTGAAAACTTGTTTTCAAGTCTTTGAAAAAGTAACAGTTATTTTCTATAGTTTTATTATGAATGTTTCTATTATTTTGGTAGTCTATCATTCCACTCTCTCTCTCTCTCTCTCTCTCTCTCTCTCTCTCGGTCATATATATCGTAAGTATATACATGTATGTATACAGTGCTTATGATGTAGAATAGGGCTTGCAAGTTCATAGTGTGGTTGTATGAGGTCAATCTGTGCACAGAATTATCCAGAGCGTGTAACTTTATTTTATATGCTCCATTTCTATTTTTTTAATCTGGATGGACTCTAAGAGGGAAATATACTACCGTTGCGAGGTGACAAACTTCTATGCATCTGAAAGAAAATTATTGTCTTGAAGGCGCTTATTAATAAAACAGTTTCTAAGCCTGCAAGTTACATTTTATTTAAGGAATATCGTTAGAATTAGAAGGTTCATTGATCAATCTGCCTGTCATAATGCTGTGCGTTCTTTAGTTCTATCCCGTATCGATTATTGTAACGGGCTTCTTTCTACCATTCCCTCGACTCAATTAAATCGTGTGCAACGACTACAAAACTGGGCTGCTCGATTGGTGCTTCAGGTTTCTAGGGACCACCCATCTCAGCCACTCTTGAACTCATTACACTGGCTCCCTTTGAAACAACGTATAATTTTCAAATTACTTTTGTTTGTCTATAAAATCCTTAATAATCAAGCTCCAAAATATTTAGATACCTGTTTGAATTTATATACATCTACCAGGCGATTGAGGTCATCCAGTGATCCTCTCCGTCTCACATATTCAGTTAATCGCACCTGGGCCGGTGATAGGACATTCACTGTGTCTACTTCAAAATACTGGAATGATTTACCACTAACAATTAGACAGTCTTCATCAGTCAGTGTCTTCAGAAAGGCCTTGAAAACACATCTCTTTAGCAGTTTGTAGTTGTAACGTTGTTTTTCTTACCATAAGTATTTGTAATTGAAATTATTGTAAGCGCTTTGGGCCTTATGGGAAAAGCGCGGTATAAGTAATAATAATAATAAAAAGCCCTGCAAAAAATAATATAAAACTAAAATTTACCTTTGAAATACCGATGCAAGTATTTATAATTAATAAAGCATGGAATTATATATTTTGTATTATTTATATTTCAATATTTTCACCTGCGACTATCTGTGTGATCATAAATTATACATATACATTGCATATTAACTTACTCAGGTTCAAGGTTGCTCGAATGCAACTAGATGTTTTGTTGTTTTTACAAGGTATTTTTAGTCGTGTCAATTAATCGAAATGTTATGGTGATTACTTGAAAACATAAGTAAAGTGCGAACTACAATTTTCGATCTCACCTCGATCGTCCCTCTAATTTTCTCGCTACAGCAATGTTGTATGACTCGCGTTGGGAACAACAAAAAAAAAGAAAAAAAAAGGTATGTCTCATCTGTTGAAAACAGTGGGTGTGTTACTTTGCACGGTGATAAGAAACTTTATCAATAACACGAGCTTTGTTTTCTATTTGAAAATATGGAATCATTATTTCATGAAATTCATTTACCATTTCATTTTTAATTTCTTTTTTTAGAGCAATTGAATTATACATTATCTATTTTGCTGGGATTACTCTTTATTTCATTTTCTTAACGAGGCTGTAAGATTCTTTTTATATATATAATATAATATAATAACGTGTATTATATAACTGAAATAAATATTCCGATAGGGAAACCTGCTCCATACTCAAGCGAGTCCTTGTTTGATTTCCTTCGACGGTGTTAAATAACAATTCAGCATCATTGCTATAAATTTATTCGAATTACGTTCGCATAAGCAAATACATTATATAAAGAAGTACATTTAAGAATACATGAAATACATAACCCTAGATCACAGCTGTAAATACCTCAAGTTATTGCTAGGTATTGTAGCATATGGATTGATAATGACAATATTAACATACTGAATAACATTTCCATGAGACGTAAAGTCGTATACTTATCAATTATAAACCTATTTTCTCCTACGTGATAAACTGGACAGATACGCTACGTTTCTCGTGTATGCAGTAAAAGCACTGTTTAAAAGGTTGTTTAGAACTTATACAACCTGTTTGATATTTAAACAAATTGTTTACAATATGAACTGTACAACGGGTTTTTCAGTTCATATAGTAAACAACTGTTTGCAATTTTAAATAGCGTTTTCTCTGTGTACGTCATTATTACAACTACCCACGCACGCACATGCGCACACAATCAATTTGAGCATGGTTAAAAGCTTATATACACCTGGGCCCCGTTTTAAAAAGAGTTACGATTGATCAAAAACAATCTCAAATCCTCCAATTAATCTCAAATTTACAATCTCCTATCTCTTATGTAAGCCTACAGAGTTGCGATTGAAATTAAAGGAAGATTGTGAAGGAGATAGAAAGATAGAATGTTAGAATGTTAGAAAATGAGAAGAATAAAAAGGAAACGAAGGAAGACTGACATAAAGAGATGTAGAACAATAAAGACGTACAGAAAGAAAAAAAGAATGTGAGAAAGAGATGGGATAGGATGAGAAGGAGTGAACTTAGTTTAGGGATAAATATATGGCAATTATAAAATACTAAAGTAGAAAGACATAGTGTAGGACTAAAAAAGAGATCATCTTTGTATACATAATGAAGCCTTGAACAACGAAAATAATGAACACGATGGAAATAAAAGAAGGGGGAAATTGTTCTCAATTTAGCCGTTACTGTAAGGTGGCGCTATTCAAGTTTTGCCAGTTTAAGAGCGTTTGTGTTTTCTATGAAAGAAAAGAAAAGAAGAAAAGGTCTAAGAAGTGGTATGGTTACGTTCTTAAATGACATTGGAAAAACTATTACACGAAGCGCAGTCGGGAGCTGGGATGGGAGAGAGACAGCGGAAAAGCTGGGAATACAATATCGAAGAATGGACTTGGGTCGTTTGTTAGTTCCCAAAGCCAGGGTGGCGAGGACGACAAGACGCGATTTCAGGAAGGGGGTGAAAAGTCGTCAGTGGTGCCCCTAAGACCTGGAGGTTATGGGACATGATGATGATGATGTCTTATAAAATTAAACTTTAAGAACTAGTTTTCCCGGTCAAATTCATCAAAACAGCAGCCAAATTGATGTACAGTCGCTCAATTTCTTGTGAATTCGAATGCTCATCAAGCATGTCCAGATCAACATTCAGTTGCCTAAAATGAGCATTCAATTTGATTTCTAGGGCAGGCGATCGCATACTTTCATCGTGCATTTTTATAGAATAAGCATTCAAATTATAACTTTACCCCACACAATTAAAATCACGGGAGCTTTAGATCGCGAACATTTTGGAATTCGATTTCATCACTGAATAGACAAGCATGTTCACGATTTAAGCAATGGATTATGCACTAGCTCCTTCATTTCGAATTTTCAAACCGTGTTTACACGTGTCCTTGCTATGTCATAGATCAGGAATAATTATAATAATGATGAAAAATGATATATATTCTACAAAAAGGCCAAGTCATGGAACAAAACAAAGTTGATCAACAAACGTGGGGCGCCGCGGAACGATTTCTGACTATAATATGAAGTGCATGGGGGTTACGCGAGCCCCGTTAGCACCCCTCCTATCAGGGCGGGGGGGGGGGGGGGTTGAGATTATACAAAATGCAAAAAGAAGAAATAACAAACGAATGGTCAAGTGAAAAAAATGAGATTAGACAAACTAAAAAAAAAGACTGACAATATGATGTTAAAGGCTACTTTGAATACACTGTACACATTTGAAACAATATAGTTAAGGGTATATAGTCTTATAATTTGTTTTTAATAATAATAATAATAATAATAAACCGTTCTTGTATAGCGCATATCACATTATGATATAACGTCCCTATGCGCTTCCAAATTAAGGGTTTTGGATATTATTACCCTGGCTTTAGCTCCGGCTGCAGTAATCAGCGCACAGTGCATTTCAAGGAATAAATCCTGCCAGGTACCCATTTAACACCTGGGTGGAGAGTGGCAAACGTGGATTAATGTCTTGCCAAAAGACACTAGTGCTGGGCTGAGATTCGAACCCTCAACCCTTGGATTGAGAGTCAAGTGAATGAACCATTATACCACGACACCTCCATATGATTAGATATGACAACATCATTTTGCACCAACACACATTACCTTTGAAAACATGAAAATGCTTAACTGAGGACAAAATTGGAAAAGTTACAGTGGCGTAGCCAGCCGATTTTGTAGAAGGGGGAGGGGGCACACAAAACTAATGCAGGGCTGAGGGGGTGGCAATTTTTTTTTTATTTTTTTTTTTTTTGTTTTGTTTTGTTTTTTGGGGTTTTTTTGCCAGCCATACAAATGTCACTCAGTTCGACAAGGAGTGGGGCACAATTTTTTTTTTTTTTGGGGGGGGGATCGAGTTGTCAGGGGGCAGTCCGCCCCCCCCCCCCCCAGCTACGCTATAGTGAGAAGTAAGATTCATCATTCTGTACTTCTTTTACCTGTTTAAAATGAATGAACATACTGCTAACTTTAAATGAAAAGGAAAGTAAAACTGGAGCAAGAATGCGGCCCCGAGTTGTCATCAATGAATTTGAATGACGATTAGGCCTAGCTCTTTAAATTGAACTACGATAAATCAATTTGGATGTTCTAAGCACTTTTTTGGACGCTGGAAAATGAATTTGAAAGACTGAAAACTGAAAGGAACCAAAGGAGTAAACGGGACGAGCATATCGCTTGAATACGAGAGTTTGAAAAATGAATTTATTTGAAAGCAGCTAATTTTGCGAATTTGACCGAGAAAACCTATATATTAGTTCTTGTGAAATAAATAAATAGTAAATAAAAAATGATAATAGTAGTAATAATAGCGATAATAATGATAATAGTAACAATAATAAAAATGATAATAATAATAATAATAATAATAATAACAATAATAACAATAATGATAATAGTAATAATAATAATAATAATAATAATAACAACAATAATAACAATAATAATAATAATAATAACAATAATAACAATAATAATAATAATAATAATAATAATATTAATAATAATAATAATATTATTATTAATAACATAGTAATAATAATAATCATAACAACAAAATTTATATGTTTTGTTTGCACATTGACCACTGATCAGTGACATTGACTCGATCAAGAGGGCGGGGTACTGAAAAGTAGTCTAACAAAACCATACGTGTTGCGGCATATTTAGATCTGTGTAATTCTGGCCAGCTTGTTTTTACAAGCCTCACAATGTGAGTATTTAAGATATTCATTGTTGATTGAATAAAATTACGAATTTGAATTAGAGTTTAAAGTTCTGATATTTTACTGTTCACGTTAAATCGATTTTTAAGCCAATTTATTTTATAATTGTCCCACGCCAATAAAATCATGTAGGGTAGTGTATAAGTTGGTCTTTCGACACGCAGATACAACATTACAAGTCATAATTCACTTACGGAACCATCACTGTGTGAGGCTGTGTCAATTTTAGCGGTGGTCACGACCTCTAAGTTGAAGAGGTAAAAGCACCAATATAATATAATCAAAAAATTTTGAGAAATACTTCCTTCCACTTATAGGTCTAGATCTACATGTACAAGCTTATCTGAAGATAACCTTGTGCTTCCTTCTACCATGTCTACATACATGTTAGGCACTTATACATGTACAAGCTTATCTTTTAGGATGATAGAATATCTAATTTCATGTCAGATTCTTCAATCTGTCAATACTTACGATCTTTATTCTGACTTTATATTTAAGTTTATCATCCTGGGGGTCGTTTCATCAAACCGTCATAACGACAAGATCAGCGACATTTCGACACTGTCGCTCAACTTGTCCGCTAAGTGTTTCACAAAGCCGTCTTTGCGAAGATCAGCGACAACTTCCCTGACAAGTGACTTGTCGATACTCCAGACCTGTCATATCTTTTTAGAACGCCATCACAAGCCAGCTTTTAGTTAGTCTATGGGCTGCGAAAAAATAAGAAATGTAAATTAAGAGAACATTTATTTCCTGATCTCCAAGCACTATCCTTTATCATTCCTTTATCAAATAGTGTTACTAATGTTCGTATTGTAATATTGTACAGACGGACAATATGTTCTTATGGCTTCTTGACCCCCCAACAAGTAAATGAGATTGATATAAAAAATACCCACATTTGTCTACCATACAATCAGCATCGAAAACGGAACAGTCCGTATATTTATATATACAGACCCATGTGAACGACGACAATTTATCATGTATGTATTTTCCCTATATTTTCCCTTTTCATCCAATGCTTTGATATGAATAATATTATATGTATCTTTTAATGAATAAATATTAAAAATATGGCCATAAAATATCTTAATTTAATCATTTTCTCTAAAGTGAACACAATTTGGGTCTTCTTTCCATAATTAGTCAATTACGGTATCCTCTTACTTACAAATCTAGATTCGTACATCACAAAAGCCTCCTCGAGTTTTCTCAATTTTATAAATTCTAAGATGCCATAAGTAACAAATCTTTTCATGTAAACGGGATGTTTGTATCACCATCATTAATCTTCGCTGCCATTTTTGACATTTTGGAATAGTTTGGAAAAAACTGAGCCTCAAAATCTGTTTGGGTAATTGACGATAATTCCAATGGACTGTGATATAGACTATGTTTTTTCGCCGATGAGTATCGATATCACTGAGTTGTCGTTTATCATGTCTTCGTGAAACAGTTTATCAGGTCCATGACATTTCCGTAGATCGCCGACAACAGTTATGACTGTCATGGAGTTGATTTGATGAAACGACCCCCTGCTCAAGTAAAATCTTTAGGCTGCTTTTGGCCGGTAATCCTGCTCCTTTCCCGCATAATACATGTATGTGCAAAATGTCACACACTTTGCTATAAGAGGCAATTCATCGTGGTACAAAGGTACAAAGTGCGAGGTTATCTACAATAACCTCGCATATGTCACTCAGGGGACCATCACTATATGGAGCTTTGTCAATTTTGTCCTGTCACGACCTCAGAGTTGAAGAAGTAAAAACACCGATATAATCTGCAAAATTTTGAGAAAATACTTCCTTCTACATTTTAGAATGATAGAACATCTAATTTCATGCCAGATCCTTTGATAGGATCTTTATCATCTTGATGAAGTGAAATTTTCAGGCTGTTTTTGGTCGGTGATCTTGCTCCTCTGCCACACACATATGTGCAAGATATCACACACTTGCTATGGGAGGCAATTGCTCATGGTATGAAGGTACAGAGTGCGAGGTTAATATATTAACCTCGCATAAGTGTGAGTGCGCATATGTATGAGTGGTCATAACTCAATACATGTAGGCCTACAAAGTACAAGCTTATCTGAAGATAAGCTTGTGCTCCATAATAGTTTTCACGGGTGAATAGGCTTCAATAGCTTTTGTGTGTATCACCAGGCCTTTTTCCAGTCTAGATCTTTCATATAGGAGAGGAAAATAATTATTTAAAATTTCACTTTCATTAACTCTGAATCCCCAAATTTGTGGCACAGTAAGAGTTGAAGAGTCCCTGAATCAGGTAATCTAGCAAATTTAAGAAAATTAAATCTTGCTTAGAGCCATTTTGTTGTCTGTTTTTGAATGCTGCAACAGTGAATGTTGGACACAGTTCCACATAGGCAAGATAACCTTGTATGTGTAATACATTGTGTATGAGTGGCAAGGGCCTATGGTCATAACTATGAGTATGAGGCCACTCATAGGCCCTTGCCTATGGTTATGTGGGACTGTGTCAAACATTCACTGTTGCAGTAGTCAAAAACAGACAACAAAATTGCTCTAAGCAAAATTTAATTTTCTTAAATTTGCTAGATTACCTGATTCAGGGACTCTTCAACTCTTACTGTGCTACAAATTTGAGGTTTCAGAGTTGAAACTGAAATTTTGAATAATTATTTTCCTCTCATGTATGAATGATCTAGAATGGACCATAGTCGCTATGTCTATGTGGCTGCCATGCTAAAATCTACCATTAAATGTGTTAATTACACAAATACATTTTCAAGCTCTCTATTATGAATTGTCAAATAGGCGCAGATGGACAATGAGTGTGTTTACATAATCCTGACAATATCATTTGATACTTTTGAGAAAGTAATACAATTTTCACAATTTGATGATTTATTATTGAAATGATTATTTGACACCGAATTGCACTCCAAGAGAGTTACAATACTCAAGATTGTATTAGGGCTATGTAAATTTTCCCTGAATGGTTCAGTATTTTCCAAACTCCCCGAAAAAGCCTTTGCTGCACATATAGATGTAATTTCTGGGATATGTCATCGACTCACCATCACTCACGAGATTTTAAGATCCACTGTACGTTAAGACAAGACCGCTACGAGCGAATCACGCACCTAATCGGACCGGGCTTCTTCATCACTGTATGCCGAAGACGCCCGGTCAGAAGGCGTGCGCAGAAATATTCATTTTCATTTTCGTTGCGTCTCAGAAGCAGTTATATGCAAAGTGGGTGAGTTTTTGGCCTCATGTACAAAGTCAGTGGGGAGTGCAAATTTTCATCTTACTTTGTTCTGTTTTGAAACGAAATTAAGCAAACTGTAGAAGATATTGTCTGGGTACATACAATGTACATGTCTGTGTATGTACCTGGAGCGCCTGGGGGAGGGGTCTCTTGGACATGAGCGCTATACAAGAAGCCACCATTATTATTATTATTATTGTTAGAAACATGGGTGTGACACGGCAGTGATGTGTATCATTGTTTTGTTTTGTTTTGATCCCAGATATTTTGGTAATTGTATGGTAGCTGTTAATATTCAAGATGAGAAGACTGAACAGAAAGGAGACGTTGAAAGTTGTAAAGGAGTTGGATGCTTTTCCCAAGGTACCAGAGGATTATCTGAAGACTACGTCTACAGGAGGAACAGGTACTGTAGTGCTCTTATTTACACATTTTCAACTAGAAAAGAAGATTTAATGCTTTGATTCAAGTGGATGATTTGCAGCTTCAGAAGGGGGCAATGGTTTGGGAGGATCAACTTACCATTAGTCATATTCAGACATTGCTTTATAGAGGATTCCCAGAAGCAGCCATGCTGGAGGACATAACAATAAAAACCTCTGCACTAGACCATGACAACAATGGCTTTTAACAGTCTGATGCACAGGTTTTTATTGTTATGTCCTCCAACATGTCTGCGGTGAGAACCCTCTACAGACCTCCCAACCATCCCGCTTTTGGCGGAATATTTCCGATTTTTTATCACTTTTCCGCCATTCCGATTTCTACCCCAAACCTCCCGCTAAATCAATATTTCGATCATCATGCATATGTATGTGTAGATTGCTCAATACTCTTGTGTATTGCACAATAGTAAACCATGCGAGAATCTCCCAGCGCTGGTTTGTGCATTATCAGAACACACGCGTAGTTGCCATTATACATGTAATATATGCTCGTGCGCGAGATAACTGCACGACAGGGGTGCTGCGCTAGCTATCTTTTGTGTTTATGTTGAGATGCTGCTGCTTGTACCTGCATGTGATTCACAGCTCTGCACTGTAAACCATGAGTCCGCGCTAATGTACAGTGACATGGTACTTGTGTACAGCAACTGTACTGTACATTTCATCGCAGTTTCACTCAGATACAAGGATTTCCATGAATCCCATGCACTCTCACTGAGCTAAACTGCAAAACATTTCCAGAACAACATGGCTAAGAAAACAACGAAGCAGTATTAATAGTACATAGATATGGGGAGGAGTTCCGATGAACTAGCAGAGTAAGTGAATTTGATGCTCAGTCATCGTAATTGTATTATTGTTTCTGATACCGCGGGGGCAGTTTTCGGCCGGGTAGCACGCGGGGGAGCCCCGGTGTGGGATGCCGGCTCGGGCCGCTGGGACTTTTGATCAGCGGGAGAACACACGGTGCGCGTGCGCTCCCCGTTGACTCTGTACATGCGGCCGAAAACTCACCTGCTTGGCAGAAAACTGACTCCGAGACAGTGAAAATGAAAATTGATATTGCCATGGCAATTCTGGATTTTTTGTGGGATTTTTTATCGGTTAAAATAGTAACAATATTGGCTTTCACGATTTGAGTAAGAAGTGAAAATAAATAGGAAATAAAGAGTCCAAAAATATGATTTTGTCTTAAGTGGCCGACTTCTTCCCCCCCCCCCCCCCCCCTTTACTGTACTAGTAGTGGAAGTGATGAAGTTGCAGGTTTAGACTTCAGTCAGACATCAGTTTAATTCAGTGACAAGCTATTTTTAAAGGTGGTTATAATTTACTTTAATTAATATCTAGTATATGTACCGTTAATATGTATGCAAATGTAACCCAAGAATACAAATTTGCGTGTTTTGGGTCGATATTTTGACTAAAATCATGTCGCACGCATTATACTGAATTTTGATGGAAAGTATTCTGAATTCTGAATCTCAAATGTTGGGAGGCCTGCCTCTGTAATTTCAAGTTTAATCCCTCTGTTGTTGTTTTACTCTATGTCACTCTCTTTGAAGGGAAAGTCCACCCTGATATCAAGTTGGTTTTAAAAGAAGGAGAAAAATTAAAGAAATAGATCAATGAGAGTTTGAGCAAAATCCGATAAGAAAAAAGAATGTTATGAATTTTTAAGTTGTAATCAGTCAAACACAAATGGGCAACTCCGTGTCGTATCTTGGGAGCTCCTCTCCCATTTGCCCTGTACTAAGGAAAATGATGAATTTCCACCCTTTCTAAGGAAAATGTTTGATTATACATGCAATGTATCAATGTTGCACATGTATATGTTTTTACACAAAATTGTCCAAAACAAATGTATTCCTTCATCAACAACTAAGAAAATGAAAATTTTTGAAAAAAATTTGACCAAAATGGGAGAGGAGCTGGCAAGATACAATGTACGTCACGGAGTTGCCAATTTGTGTTTGATTGATGGCAACTTCAAAAATTCATAACTTTCTTATTTCTCGTCGCATTTCGCTCAAACTTTCACTAATCTGTTTCTCTTTTTTTCTGCTTTTATTCAAATCAACTTAATACCAGGGTGGACTTTCCCTTTAAACTAATTTCTGTACTTTTATCTCCTGGTTGCTTTACTTTCTATCGTATTCTAGTGTCTATGAAGACATTTGCCATGACAGATCTATCTTATGATATCATTTTATCATAGTTTTGTTTCTTTTATCAAGAACTTATTGATGCAATAAATCAGGTCCATGGTCTCATGTCTGGACTCATGAGAGGTTAAGATACATGACTGTACAAGTACTGTTATTACATTACAATATATACATAGCACATTTATACAATATTTGAGATTATATGCTAACAAATTAGCATTTATACATGTATTTCAGTAGGTCACAACGAAATATAGAGGAGTGTGGGAAGCAGACAATATTCACCCAAAAAAATAATTAAGCAAAGTTACATAGTGGTATGTACATGTACACAAGTACAAGCAAATTAGCAAGTTGCTTTTGCATTGTATACTCTGTATTGTAAAGATTGAAATATGTTAGAAAGATACTGTATTGAAGTCTTACTACCCTAGAAGTCAAGGTATTTCACCTCACCCCACACCTGTTCTTTTCTTGAATAAAATATCACAAAAGAGGAAACAAAAGCATGTTTGGCATTTCTATTGATAGAACATGTGGGGAGGCACATCAGCTTTAGATTCCTTGAGGAAAGCCTTAAGATGACTTTTATTGACGGCATACCCCTATTTCATTCTGTTATGCATGTATATTGTATATGGCCCGATTTACCATTCCTTTACATTCCATCTATCTTATACAGTGGAAACTCAGCATAAAGAGGTTTGATATATATATTCCTGACATAAAAAGGTAATATTCCTGGTCCCAGCTCTCTATTGCTTTTTTTAACCTGATAAATAACAAGATTCCTGCTATAATGATAATTTTGATGGTCCCAAGGACCTTGTTATACCGAGTTTCCACTGTACTGGCAGCATAGTGGTCATATTTTACCATTCATTCAAACTGTTTTACTTCTCATTTACTTTCTTTCAGTATCTATCCTGACATTCATCATCATAGCAAGTCTTGTGATTTCAGAGTTGATGTATTACCTTGATACTAGGATGAAGTATAGCTACAATGTGGATACAGATTTCAACAGTAAATTACAGATCAACATAGACATCACAGTCGCCATGAAATGTGATTGTAAGTGAAGCTTCGTACTGGGGTTGGGCTAGGGGCGAACACGGCACTGCGTGGTGACTGTTTCAAGGTAAACCTTTTTTTTTTTTTTTTGTTGTTGCTTTTCAGAGAATTTTCGGAGATTTGTGTGCCCCCCCCCCTTTACAAAATCCTGCATCCGATGACACTGTATTACATTCACAATATGAGCTTGAAATATTTCCTCTGTGAATATATATTACAAGTTTAATTACACTCTCAAGTCTCAATAGACACACTATTTCCAGAGTTGCAAATCGACACCCTCATAAGCGTTCGCACTTGGGTTTTTGCAGGGGGTTTATGTCATCCTTTATTTCTTCATACCCCTTTATAACCATAACCCATAGAATGCTAGGTTAAGTTTTTGTAGTTTGATTAAAAGTATAGATAGTAAAGCATGGAGGGTCACATTAGTCCGGTAACGATAAAGAGTACACCCTAGAGCTGCCCTACTATTAACAGACATGAGCAAACTCACACGTACACACCATATAGTAGGGTGTACCTTTACTTGAAAATCTTGTTATCGTTATCGGTCAGATGTAACCCAGGCTTAACTCAACTCAAATTATGTTTTAAATGATGTGTATCTTTCAAGTAATATGAACAGGCAGCTATAGATGTAATCTTTTCTTCGCAGATATAGGAGCTGATGTGTTAGATTCTGTCGGGGATTCAGCCATGTTTAAATTCAGCGGGAGACTGAAGGAGGAACCCACATCTTTTGAGATGACTCCACAACAAATATCATGGCATAGGTAATTCATTATAAACCAGAGACTTTGCTGTTACCTTTCACCTAAAATTTTTTGTCCTATATGTTTGGGGTTCCATCCAGGGCCCCATCTTATAAAGAGTTAAGATTGATTGCAAATACTTAGCAATTGATATCAATCGCAACTCTGTACTTAAGAGATAGGAGATTGGAAATTTGCGATTAATTGGAGGACTTGTGATCGATTCAAATCAATCGCAACTCTGTATAAGACGGGGGCCCTTGTCTTCCAAATTCAAGCTTACACGTATCACTTCTTTAACCCTTACTGTACTGGAGGGGGGGGGGCCTTCCAGGCCCCCCCCCCCTCCCGACAAATTTCGCTACGCATTTGCCCTGCATTTTATGCCACGCAAAATTCGGTCATACCATTACCGAGTAATGTGACCTTTTATGACCTCATGTCAGCCTGAAAATTTCTGAGTTTTGTTAAAAAACGAATAGGAAACTGCGTTTCCTCATGTTCCTCCTTTTTCACCTATAATTTCTTCTTTAAGCCGTAATTATCATCTATTCTACTTCAGTATTGGTTCATATAACACTCTGAAACAGCAGATTTTAAAAAAACAATAAAAAGTTAAAGTTGAAAAACAAAGAAATACATTTAAGAGTCGTAAAACAATAGAATACATAGGTACAAGAATTGAAATCACTTTCAAAATTTTTTCTTAATATGTAATAATGTATTTAAGGTTTAGAAAGAACTTCTTACCATTAAATTCTATCCCTAAGGCCTTTTTTACTTGATTATTAGTGGAAATGTTTATTTGTTCTTATAATTTGCATAAATTATATTAAATGAAAAAATACAGATTTACATAAAAATACCAATGGATTTGTGTTCTTTACGTGAATCTCGATGTCTGTGCAAAATTTTGCGGCAATCGGTCATGTCGCAGCCGAGATCAGAGGGGTGGGGGGGGGGGGGGGGGGGGGGAGGAGCTTGAAATAGCCCAATACAGTAAGGGTTAAAGAGATATTACAAATTCAAATGCCAAAATTGGATTCCAGATATAGAACTAAAAAAAAGACTTAAGTACTTAAGTTACATGTTGGCCGTATTACATCTGTTTTCCCTTTTTTACTTTTTTAAACTGTTAATCATTCATTATCTAATGTACTTTGGGGTTTGATTTTTTAAAACTATGTACAATTATTTTGGGGGTTATTTAAATAGGTCCCTTTTAATTCATTCATATAAGGCCCAGTTGTATAACAATGCATGTAAATGTACAAATGGTATTGCCACTTTGAAGAATACATGTGTAGCTGGTTTATTTACCAGTGTAAAATCCCTGTCAGTAATGAGTAGCTGTGCTCTCTTATTATTACAGGACATTACAGACTGTGAGAAAGGCTTTGAGTGAAGAACATGCCATACAGGATCTATTATTCCAAACAGGGTTTAGTAGTAGACCTACTAATAAACAACAGAATTCAGATGCTGGCAAGAAACTGGATGCTTGTAGGTTACATGGCTCTCTTACAACAAACAAGGTAGATACCATTCTTACATTAATTTTTTTTAAAAATGTTTAAAATAAAAGTACTCTTGTTATATATTAGATGTAAAAAATCTAAGAAACACTACTGATCAATGATAACTCAAAACTTACATTCTGTATCAAATTACGGTAATCACATTGTAAAGTTGAGGTGTGCTTTTAGTGAGCTTTGTGACACATATTTCAATAATAATATAGTAGTGTAATGTGAACTTTGGAAAGGTTCCACTTTTTGACATATGTTCAGAACCCATCAGTACTCAATTGCAAATCACACATACATGTACAGTGGCGCTCTCGCCAATGTTGACACAGCGATTTCCCACGGGAAATCGCGGGACCGCGCCCGCGGTTTAAGATCGATCGGGACGGGCGATTGCACTTCTGGAATAGCGCCATCTGCGGCAGGAACTGGCATTATTAACTACATGTAATATGAATCGGCGTCGATGATCGGCGTCGATGATCGGCGTGGGTATTACCTTCGACGGAAGCGGACATGAAAACAATTTTCGGGGGGTTCTGGAAATACTTTAAAGTGTTGATTTATAAATACTTTATCCTTTACGGACCATTCTTTCTCAAGCGTCGGCAGTCTTAACCGATCTGCTGGGTCAGGGAAATACTTGAAAGTTATGATTTCTGTATATTGTACGTCCTTTTCGGACCTTTCTTATCCAAGAGTCGGCTGTCTGAAATTATTTGCACAGTCTCGAAAATACTTCAAAGTTATGATCTTTATATTACTTTTCGCCCTTTTCGGATTTTTCTCATTCAGGCGTTGGCAATCTTGAACAATTTGCAATGTCTGGAAAATAGTTTAAAGTTATGATATCGATTATAAACACTTTACGGATCTTTCTTATTCAAGCCAGCTTCTACAGTTCTTAGCGATTTGCATCGTCTGACACATACTTATGATTTCTGGATATTTTACACCCTTTTCGGACTTTTCTTACTTTCAACCGTAACAAGTCCTAGTTTTTGTCCATGGTCTGGAAAGTTATAATATCTAAAACAATCATTAAAGCGTTCTTGATTTGTCGCCGAATTATGCTTCCCGAGTTGCGTCTGATGTTCCCGAGACTGATACACGTTTTACCGAGCATGACACAAGTTCAAAAAGATTAAATTTGGGTGGATAAAATAATGACTTTTACAGCCAAATGGCCGTTTCTTTTGTTTACATTACATTTTTGTAGCCGTTAAGAACAATTACAGTGTTCTTTATCGCCGTTTGATAATCTACCCCAGTTGCGTCGAATGTTAACGAGATTGATACATGATTTCCCGAGAATGATGCAAGCTTGCCGAGCTCAAATTGGGGTGGATGAATTGATGACTATTGCAGTCAAAATACCAGTTCCTTTTGTTTAAATTTCATAATAAGAAATGTAAACAAAAGAACAAAAAACCACAAACATTATTTGTGGTCGATAATAATAATTAAAGCGTTCTTTATCGCCGTTCGAGGATCTTCCCAAGTTGCGTCTGATGTTAACGAGATTGATACATGATTCCTCGAGAATGATGCAAGATTGCCGATCGTAGTTTGGGGTGGATAAAATGATGACTTTTACAGCCAAAACGGCTGTTCGTTTCTTTCGTTTACATTTCATTTTTGTATGCCCGTTAAGAACAATTATAGTGTTCTTTATCGTCGTTTGATAATCTACCCCAGTTGCGTCTGATGTTAACGAGATTGATACATGATTTCTCGAGAATGGTGCAAGTTTGCCGAGCTTAGATTTGGGTGGATAAAATGTTGACTTTTACAGACAAAATGGCCGTTCCTTTTGTTTTTTACATTTTATAATTGTTACTTGTAGTCGACAACAATAATTAAAGCGTTCTTTATCGCCGTTTGAGGAACTACCCAAGTTGCGTCTGATGTTTAACGAGATTAATACATGATTTCTCGAGAATGGTGCAAGTTTGCCGAGCTTAGATTTGGGTGGATAAAAATAATGATGACTTTTACAGACAGAATGGCCGTTTCTTTTGTTTTTTACATTTTATAATTGTTAGTCGAAAATAATAATTAAAGCGTTCTTTATCGCCGTTTGAGGATCTACCCAAGTTGCGTCTGATGTTAACGAGATTGATACATGATTTCCCGAGAATGGTGCAAGTTTGCCGAGCTTAGATTTGGGTAAATAAAATGATGACTTATACAGACAAAATGGCCGTTCCTTTTGTTTTTTACATTTTATAGTTGTTACAAGTAGTCAACAACAATAATTAAAGCGTTCTTTATCGCCGTTTAAGGAACTACCCAAGTTACGTCTGATGTTAACGAGATTGATACATGATTTCCCGAGAATGGTGCAAGTTTGCTAAGCTTAGATTTGGGTGGATAAAATGATAACTTTTACAGCCAAAATGACCGTTTCTTTTGTTTACATTTCATATTTGTAGTCGACAATAGTAATTAAAGCGTTCTTTATCTCCGTTTGAGGATCTTCCCCAGTTGTGTCTGATGTGAACGAGATTGATACATGATTTCCCGAGAATGGCGCAAGCTTGCCAAGCTCAGTTTTGGGTGGATAAAATGATGACTTTTACAGCCAAAATGGCCGTTTCTTTTGTTTTTTACATTTCATATTTGTAGTCGACAATAGTAATTAAAGTGTTCTTTATCGCCATTTGAGGATCTTCCCCAGTTGTGTCTGATGTGAACGAGATTGATACATGATTTCCCGAGAATGGCGCAAGCTTGCCAAGCTTAGTTTTGGGTGGATAAAATGATGACTTTTACAGCCAAAATGGCCGTTTCTTTTGTTTTTCTACATTTCATATTTGTAGTCGACAATAATAATTAAAGTGTTATCGCCATTTGAGGATCTTCCCCAGTTGTGTCTGATGTGAACGAGATTGATACATGATTTCCCGAGAATGGCGCAAGCTTGCCGAGCTTAGATTTGGGTGGATAAAATGATGACTTTTTACAACCAAAATGGCCGTTTCTTTTGTTTTTTACATTTCATATTTGTAGTCGACCATAATAATTAAAGTGTTCTTTATCGCCATTTGAGGATCTTCCCCAGTTGTGTCTGATGTGAACGAGATTGATACATGATTTCCCGAGAATGGCGCAAGCTTGCCAAGCTTAGTTTTGGGTGGATAAAATGATGACTTTTACAGCCAAAATGGCCGTTTCTTTTGTTTTTTACATTTCATATTTGTAGTCGACAATAATAATTAAAGTGTTATCGCCATTTGAGGATCTTCCCCAGTTGTGTCTGATGTGAACGAGATTGATACATGATTTCCCGAGAATGGCGCAAGCTTGCCGAGCTTAGATTTGGGTGGATAAAATGATGACTTTTTACAACCAAAATGGCCGTTTCTTTTGTTTTTTACATTTCATATTTGTAGTCGACCATAATAATTAAAGTGTTCTTTATCGCCATTTGAGGATCTTCCCCAGTTGTGTCTGATGTGAACGAGATTGATACATGATTTCCCGAGAATGGCGCAAGCTTGCCAAGCTTAGTTTTGGGTGGATAAAATGATGACTTTTACAGCCAAAATGGCCGTTTCTTTTGTTTTTTACATTTCATATTTGTAGTCGACAATAATAATTAAAGTGTTCTTTATCGCCATTTGAGGATCTTCCCCAGTTGTGTCTGATGTGAACGAGATTGATACATGATTTCCCGAGAATGGCGCAAGCTTGCCAAGCTTAGTTTTGGGTGGATAAAATGATGACTTTTACAGCCAAAATGGCCGTTTCTTTTGTTTTTTACATTTCATATTTGTAGTCGACAATAGTAATTAAAGTGTTCTTTATCGCCATTTGAGGATCTTCCCCAGTTGTGTCTGATGTGAACGAGATTGATACATGATTTCCCGAGAATGGCGCAAGCTTGCCAAGCTTAGTTTTGGGTGGATAAAATGATGACTTTTACAGCCAAAATGGCCGTTTCTTTTGTTTTTCTACATTTCATATTTGTAGTCGACAATAATAATTAAAGTGTTATCGCCATTTGAGGATCTTCCCCAGTTGTGTCTGATGTGAACGAGATTGATACATGATTTCCCGAGAATGGCGCAAGCTTGCCGAGCTTAGATTTGGGTGGATAAAATGATGACTTTTTACAACCAAAATGGCCGTTTCTTTTGTTTTTTACATTTCATATTTGTAGTCGACCATAATAATTAAAGTGTTCTTTATCGCCATTTGAGGATCTTCCCCAGTTGTGTCTGATGTGAACGAGATTGATACATGATTTCCCGAGAATGGCGCAAGCTTGCCAAGCTTAGTTTTGGGTGGATAAAATGATGACTTTTACAGCCAAAATGGCCGTTTCTTTTGTTTTTTACATTTCATATTTGTAGTCGACAATAATAATTAAAGTGTTATCGCCATTATTTTGAGGATCTTCCCCAGTTGTGTCTGATGTGAACGAGATTGATACATGATTTCCCGAGAATGGCGCAAGCTTGCCAAGCTTAGTTTTGGGTGGATAAAATGATGACTTTTGACAGCCAAAATGGCCGTTTCTTTTGTTTTTTACATTTCATATTTGTAGTCGACAATAATAATTAAAGTGTTCTTTATCGCCATTTGAGGATCTTCCCCAGTTGTGTCTGATGTGAACGAGATTGATACATGATTTCCCGAGAATGGCGCAAGCTTGCCAAGCTTAGTTTTGGGTGGATAAAATGATGACTTTTACAGCCAAAATGGCCGTTTCTTTTGTTTTTTACATTTCATATTTTTAGTCGACAATAATAATTACAGTGTTCTTTATCGCCGTTTGATAATCTACCCCAGTCTGATATTAACGAGACTGATACATGATTTCCCGAGAATGGTGCAATCTTGCCGAGCTTAGACTTAGTTGGATAAAATGATGACTTTTACAGCCAAAAAGGCCGTTTCTTTTGTTTTTTACATTTCATACTTTTTCGTTCATTTACTACCTTTGAACTCATTTTCTTCTTGAATGTTGCGTTCAAAAACATTTATTTTAATATCATTTTTTTAATTCAAATTCATTTTATGCCACTGATATGTTCTTTTGTTGAAACACATAGATTAATCATATTTATTTTCATTCTAGGAGAGTTTACGTTTTGAGTTTGAGTTTTTCTTCATATAGTAGTTTAACCTCCATGTTTAATTATGCTGTTGGTTGAACATTTTGAATTGTTTTACAAATGTAACTGTTCACACTAAATGTTGAGTTCAGCAAATTTTGTTGAGACCGAAAACTGAAATCAGTTTGCAGTTTCAGTGAAAAGTTTGCATCTCCCAGCCGATGAATGCGACTGCTTTTCTGTGAAATTCACATTTTATGTGAAATTCACAGAAGGTCCTGGATGCAAATGGTCTCCTAACTTTCAGAAGGACCGAAACTGGTACAGAGAATGATTCTTTCATTATATTTTATTTATAGAGTAATAACATTCTTATTATTCTATATCCAAAAATGATCTGAAATGCATGCAATTTAAGATCACAATCCCAAATTCACTTCAAAAGCAACCTGTACTAGTCCTGGGGTTTTTATTTTTTTTTCCTGTTGTATCAAAACTTATAACACGATTTCTTAAATCTTCATTTTTCACTGTTTCAGTACAGTACTTAAAACGTGAATGCAAATCAAAGCATATATAAAACTTGAATTCGACTGAAAAAAAATTGTATTTTGTCTGTCAAAGTACATGTAATATGAAGCCATATTAAGATCTCGGGTACATTCGTTTTAATCTCGGGAAGAACTCGTTCAGAAGAAATCACTGTATTTTGACCGTCAAAGTAATATCAGGCCATATTAAGATCTCAGGTAAACTCTAATCATTCTCGGGAAGAACTCGTTCAGAAGAAATCATTGGATTTTGACTGTCAAAACAATATCAGGCCATATCAAGACCTCGGGTAAACATTCTCGGGAAGAATTCATGTAGAAGAAATCATTAAAAGTGAACGTTTTTATTAATAGGTATACAGACATGACGTAATTACAATCCTCGTCAGATAAAGAAACGATTCGTTATGTAACTTACATCTGCTACTTAACAGAACGGTCTGAAAAAGGACATGGAATATACAGGCTTCATATAAGGTATTAATAAGTAACAAACAAAATGTTGGAAGAAATAGAATTTGGGCTCTTAAAATATTAAAAGCTACAGAAGAGGCAATGAGAGAGAGAGAGAGAGAGAGAGAGAGTAGCAGAATGACATAGAATAAAACGGAGAGAGAAAGAAGTGAGAGACTAGAGATATACTACATATATACATTCCCTTGAAATAGTTATTGGACTGTGATTAATAAACAACCATTATTCTCAAATGACCGACATAAAAAGAGAGTAATACAGAACCTTACAATTCCATAAATATAAACAACAGGACATTAAAATTGAAAAAATTGAAAGAAAAAAAAAAGGGGGATTATATCTTAAGAAAATGTGATCTCAGTTCAGCAAGCCATGCCGATAGCGTAGTCTCGACCACCCCAGAGCGCAAGGATTGAGGTAGCTCTTCCCAATATTTAACGGGGGAAGGCGTTGATGGCAAGACACTAATATACATACGCTGAGTCCGCGCCCGGAGGTGAACGAACCTTATAAAGTATGGCGAGCATTTTATTAATGAGATGTAACGCCTGACTGTATCGCACTGAACACTTCCAAACAAAGCCTTAGCAAAATATGAAATCCAACAAATTTCCTGCTCGATTCAAGAGTCTGCCAATTTAGAAGCTGAAGCCTATTTTCAGAAGTCATTTGTTGCCGTTTTTGTTTTAGTACAAGACGAGTGGCTCGTCGCTGTGTTTCTTCAATAACTTGAGATTGATTTTGTATATATTCACTTCTTATTTCTCTTTGGTGTAATGATACATGTTCATGTATGTATCTAATAAAAAAAGGTTCACTTTTAATGATTTCTTCTGAACGAGTTCATCCCGTGAATGATTCGTTTACCCGAGATCTTGATATGGCCTGATATTACTTTGACGGTCAAAATACAATGATTTCTTCCGGATTTCTTCCCGAGATTGATACAAATTTACCCGAGATTTATATGGCTTGATATTATTTTTACAGAGAAAATACCCGATTCTCTTATTATTTCTATTTGGTTTAATGTTGCATGTCAGGGGTGGATCCGGGGGGGGGGGGGGGGGGAGGGAGGGGCGAATCAGCCCCCCTCCCCCTTTTTGAAACCCTATACTGGCATACCTTATAATTACACAATTAAAAAAAAAGCCTCCTGTGTAGTCTTCCGGCTCTGTGCCCCCTCTTTTACAAAATCCTGGATCCGCCCCTGCATGTACATTTATGTCTTTATCAAATAAAAAGGTTCACTTTTAATGATTTCTTCTGCACGAGTTCTTCCCGAGAACGATAAGAGTTTATACCGGAGATCTCGATATGGCCTGATATTACTTTGACGGTCAAAATACAATGACTTCTTCTGACCGAGCTCTTCCCGAAATACGAATTTACGAGAGCTCTCATTATAGTCCGTTGTGAAGTGGACAAAAGTGTGAATTTTGTGACGATTGATATTTCTTTGACTTGCAAAGTACCCAATTCTCTTACAGTACATCTATTGCGTTTAATGCTATATGTATAATGTCGATGTCATTATCGAATAAAAAACGTTCAATTTTCGTGGTTTTTCTGCAGGAGTTTTTCTGAGAATCATACGAATTTACCCAAGATCTTGATATGGCCTGATATTACTTTGACGATCAAAACAATGTAAAAGGACTCTCTCTCCTTCACTTTCTCCAAAATCCAAATACGTGTACATGTAATTTTCATGTTTTTCAACTCCACGCTGTTTACTGTGAATAAAATATTTACCTTCAAATATAATACAATGATTTCTTGTGAACGAGTTCTTACCGAGATTGATACGAATTTACCCGAGATCTTAATATGGCTTGATATTACTTCGACAGACAAAATACTTAATTCTCTTATTTCCATTTGGTTTAATAATACATATTCATGTCTGTATCTCAGGTTCAATTTTAGTGATTTATTCTGCACGAGTTCTTCCTGAGAATGATTAGAGTTTACTAGATCTTAATTTCGACCGATATTATACTTTGGCGGAAGAAATACAATGATATATTATTTTGAACGAGTTCTTACCGAGATTGATACGAATTTACCCGAGATCTTAATATGGCTTGATATTACTTCGACAGACAAAATACTTGATTCTCTTCTTATTTCCATTTGGTTTAATAATACATGTTCATGTCTGTATGATCTGCTGTATCTCATAAAAGGGTTCAATTTTAGTGATTTCTTCTGCAAGAGCTAGTTCTTCCTGAGAATGATTAGAGTTTATACCTACTGTGAGATCTTAATTTGGCCCGATATTACTTTGACGGAAGAAATCATGACATTATTTGTAACTTGTTAAGAACAATAACAGAGTTCTTCATCGCCGTTTAAGGATCTGCCTGAGTTACGTCTGATGTTCCCGAGATTGATACACGATTTCCCGAGAATCGGATACAAGCTTACCGAGCTTATTTGGATGGATAAAAATTTAATGATGACTTTTCCAGTCAAAATGCCAGTTTCTTTTGTTACATTACATTATTTGTAACTTGTTAAGAACAATTACAGAGTTCTTTATCGCCGTTTGAGGATCTGCCCGACGGTTGCGCCTGATGTTCCCGAGATTGATACACGATTTCCCGAGAATTGGATACAAGCTTACCGAGCTTTGATTTGGATGGTTAATGATGACTTTTACAGCCAAAATGCCCGTTTATTTTGTTACATTTCATTTTCTAGTCGTTATGAACAATTCCAGCGTTCTTTGTCGCCGTTTGAGTATCTGCCCGAGTTGATGTTCCTATCATACACGATTTCCCCGAGAATGAGTACCTTTCTACAAAAAAAGAGAAGAAAATGCCAGCAACCTGCTTCACCCGCCAATCCTCCTCGAGATGAAAGGATCGAAGGATTTATCGCTATTAATTCAAACTTCAAAGAATACGTTAAACTAAATAACTCACCAAAGAAAGATTAAAAAAAAAAAAAAAAACGGCCGTTTTGACCCTCCAACTCAAAACATTATTATCTTTTTAATCTTGGTAAATGTTATCTCAGGGAAATTGTCACTAACTCGACTAGATGAGAATCAGTCATGCAGGGAAACACAACATTGTAATATTTTTCAAGGGGTTTATAACCGAAAACGAACTTCTAAAAATATCGACAGTGAAATAGAAACAGAAATTTCATTAAAATGAATGATTGAGCAAAGAAAGATAAGAAAAAAAGTCATTTCAACCGTCAAAATCAAAACATACTTAAGTCTCAGTAATTCTTCCATCAAGCACGGGAAAAATGTGACGAAACTTTATCAGAATTAAAGCGCAAAATAAAATCGCTGTTAATTGTATGACCGTTGAAAGAATACAGTAAACTAAATAAATATAACAAAAGAAAGATAACAGACGCGGCCGTTTTGACCCATCCGATAAAATTGGACGCCACAAATTGCTACAATCAGTGGCGGATTTAAGGGAGGGCCGGGGGCCGGGGGGGGGGGCGTTTCCCGTCCGTTCCCCCTCCCTCTTTGAGACCAAAGTTTGCATTGTGCCCCCCTCCTCCAAGTTTTTGTAAATTGCGCCCCATTTTTTGATGACCTATGTGATGACCCTTTTTTTTTTTTTTTTTTTTTTGCTTGTCAGAAAATTTTCTGAAATGATTTGTGCCAGGCTTTTACAGAATCCTGGATCCTCCCTGACCGTCAATAACAACTGCTGCAGATCTATGACAAATTTGTTCTTAGCCAATCAAATTCAATGATATCAGTAACTTATAACAACTATCGTAACTATGTCTTGTCATTAATGTTTATGTCTCATTGAGGCCTGTACGGCATACGTGTCCATGACTTTCTGCAAAGCACCCTAAACAAGGATTTAAATCGAGAGGTTTTTGATACCCTATTCAGGGAAACCCGTGAAAATTTTCTGATTTTTAGATCCTTAACTGAGGGATTTTTTAGATTTTGCATAAGGGTCTAGTACTGTACACCTAGCTATTCGAGGATGGGTTCTTCTTGGCCCTTTTTTGGGCAAAAGCAAGAGTCAAAGACAAACATTTACTTTGGAACACACTACAGAATGATGAAAAGAAAAAAAAAAACAACAGAAAAATAGAAAAGAACCTATTTGGATTAATTTTATCATATAGGCCTATAAAAATTTTCTGCTCCTGACCGGCTTCCGAATGTGCTGTCAAATTTCCTACCCTTTTCGAGGATCTTTTCTCATCACTATTAGTGAATTTGATACCTTTTTTTTCAGAATTTTCCTGTTTTTTGATAACCTACACGAGATCCCAGGGTTACCCGTCTGGTCGTGAAAATGGCCGCGGAAATGCCCCCGCTTCCGGTTCCTTTGGTCGTGTATGTACTGAAATTACATGTCTGATATAGGCAATCGAATATGTTTTTAGTATAAAGTTGTAATGTTCCCGAAGAGAATTTTGTAGATTTAATAAGACCCATAGATTCAAAACGCACTACACGTGCTAATTGTTCTATATCATTAGATCATGGATGCATATATTTACGTACGTCCTTAATTCAATATTTGCATGTTTTATTTACTTGACCTTGACCCGGTTTAAAGCGCTATATTGCGCGCACTAGCACTAAGCCAGCGTGCATACGTAATTAGGTGAAAATTGTCTGTCCCAAATTGTGTGTACTTATATTACAGGCCCGCGCCCAGACTAGCTAGCGCCGGCTGCATGCGCTAGGCGTATACGTGTACTGTGTGTGTGTGTGTGTGTATATATGGTATACGTATAGCATGTGCAGCTAGCGCAGAGAGAGCTAGAGCATCATGTAGAGCATACTCCTATATCGCTTATATTATGTGTTTACGTTTCGCATACGTAGCTAAGTTATGCATGCATATTAATATTATAATCATACGTATGCAAACATAGCCTAGTTACGTATCCAGTCTATGCATTGCATGTACATATGATTCGTCAAGTTCAAAATAATGTGATTTCCCCCCCCCCCCCCCCCCGGGCCCCCAGTTAGCTGGTGAGAGGGCTGATGCTTTCCTAAATTCTAGACTGATGTTGAGTGCCTCTTGAATACTAATTTGTCAATTTAAAGTTTTGAATTGTTTTACTTTCAGAGTTTCGTAGTGCGATGGGAATAGACTCGTTTTTGGAGCTACCAGTTGATGCTCTCCCTCTCTGCCCCCAAAAGATCTGTTATAGTATGTTCCCGTTCGTTTAATTATATTCATAATGTGACTCAGAATGATATTCATGTTGTCTTGTATATTATGTGCCCGGACGGGTTGTGTATCTGGACATGTAATTTGAACAAGTTTGCATGCTATTTTATTTTGTAAATGAAAAAATATTCATCGAAATTAGACATATTTAGATTCATATTTTCAGTGAAACCTAACATCAAAACAACCCCATCCTACTGTCTGATCTGCTATTTAATTTGTCTATCTATGGCTTGTATGCCCTTGTATGTGCAAGGCTAGCTAGGCTAGGCTTAGCGCTTGTTGTGCACATGCAGTCGATGCATGCAGGCACTGTGTATACTGCGCGCGTATCTGGCCTGGGCATGGGGCCGGGGAGCTAGCTAGCGTTTCATCAATTTTTGTCAGTGATGATGAAACGCTCCCCAGATGTACGCGCAGTATACACTGACAAAACGCTTGATCGATGAAACCAAACGCTCCCCTGATTTTGGGCATGCTGCTGTACGTGATCGTGGGAATCATGGGTGAATGAACTTTACATTATTTGTAAACAATGAAGTTGCGCTCTGGTATTCCATTATGACGTCAGAGAAGTCTACTTTATGCTTTCATGACAGCTTTTTTTTTTATTCTTTTAAATTTTTTTTTATAAAGCGGCCTCATTACCTTCTCGAATGAAATGACAATCATCGAGTTCGACAATTTTGTATCATTCAGCCACAGGCGTACTGGTGGGGGGGGGGGGGGGGGGCTTGAGTTCAGTTACATGTCTGATATAGGTAATCGAATATGTTTTGAGTATAAAGTTGTAATGTTCCCGAAGAGAATTTTGTAAGTTTAATATGACGCTCCGCCACACGGGGGCGCTGCTAGCACAAAAACGGGTGCATATAGACCCCCCTCCCCCCCCCCCCTTTCAAACTTTCTCCTCCTTCAGTATACTTTTCTCTACTAATCTCGAAAGTTTCAAGGAAATTACATGGATTTTGAATGTAGAGTTATTTTGCACTCATCCCATCCCTAGATAGGTTCCCAGCCATTTTTTGCGAGTTTTGCTAGTTATTGACCCCTTCCGCCACTGGCACAAAAACAAGTACATGGACCCCCCCCCCCCCCTTTTTTTTTTTCTTCAAACTTTCTTCTCCTTCAGTATACTTTTCTCTACAAATCTGGAAAGTTTGATGAAAATGACATGGAGTTTGACAGAATACTGATGGGATTAGTATTGGGAATTCTGAGGCCTATATGTTGCCAAAATTCTGTGATGGCGTCATTCGTCCCGACATCCAATCATGACAAAGTAATTTAGTGTCCCATAGAAAAAAAAGTAAGCACATGGACCTATAATTTTCTATACGTCTTTGGGCTTTTGATGGACCAAAGTGCAAAGTTTGGTGAAAATGACATGGATTGTACTTTAACTGAGGAATGTCCTTCAGTTACAGTGAAAATGTAGATTTAAAAAAAAAATCATGTTATAAGTACAGTATTAATACAACAGTATAGAACAATTATAAAACCCCCAGGACTGGTACAGGTTGCTTTTGAAGGGAATTTTGAATTGTGATCTTGAATTGCATTTCAGATCATTTTTGGATATAGAATAATAAGGATGTTATTACTCTAATGAAAGATTCATTCTCTGCACCAGTTTCGGTCCTTCTAAAAGTTAGGAGACCATTTGCATCCAGGACCTTCTGTAAAATTCACAGAAAATGTGAATTTTACAGAAAAGCAGTTGCATTCATCGGCTGGGAGATGCAAACTTTTAACTGAAACTCAAAACTAATTTCAGTTTTCGGTCTCAACAAAATTTGCTGAACTCAAAACAATTCAAAATTTTCAACCAACAGCATAATGAAACATGGAGGTTAAACTACTTTGAAGAAAAAGTCCAACTCAAAACGTAAACTCTGCTAAAATGAAAATTTAAATGATTAATGTAATCAAAGGATGTGGTTCAACAAAAAAAACATATTGGCAGAAAATGAACTTGAATAAAAAAAAGTTATAGTCATAAAAATGTTTTTGAACGGAACATTCAAGTGGAAAATGAGTTAAAACGAGAGGTAGTAAATGAATGATATAAATAATATGAAATGTAAACAAATTTAAGAAACGGGCATTTTGGCTGTAAAAGTCATCATTTTATCCATCCAAATCTAAGCTCGGTAAGCTTGTATCCGATTCTCAGGAAATCGTGTATCAATCTCGTTAACATCAGACGCAACTTGGGTAGATCCTCAAACGGCGATAAAGAACGCTTTAATTATTATTGTCCACTACAAATATAAAAATGTAAACAAAAGAAACGGTCATTTTGTCTGTAAAAGTCATCATTTTATCCACCCAAATCTAAGCTCGGCAAACTTGCACCATTCTCGGGAAATCATGTATCAATCTCGTTAACATCAGACGCAACTTGGGTAGATCCTCAAACGGCGATAAAGAATGCTTTAATTATTATTGTCGACTAACAATTATATCAAAATTAACATGCGTTTCAATGTGATGTCGGCGAACTCGTACTCATGACGGTTTGGTGAAACGATGCCCAGTTCCGTTAGTAGTTCCGAAGACCATCCTTTTCATGATACGCTCGTTCCGAAGCCCCCTTTTTTTTGCCTTGCCGTTGGCATATACCCACCACTTTTTGGGTCCAGTGCCCCCCCCCCCCCCCCCCCCCCCCGCATTAGACGCATCTTGGGTAGATTATCAAACGGCGATCACGCTGTAATTGTTCTTACCAACTACAAATATAAAATGTAAACAAAAGAAACGGACATTTTGGCTGTAAAAGTCATCATTTTATCCACCCAAATCTGAGCTCGGTATGCATGCATCATTCTCGGGAAATCATGTATCAATCTCGTTAACATACATCAGACGCGGTTTGGGAAGCATAATTCGGCGACAAATGAAAGAACGATTTAATGATTGTTTTAGATATCATAACTTTCGAGACCATGGAAGAAAATTCAAACTGCTTACGCTTGAATAAGAAAAGTCCGAAAAGAACGTAAAATATTTAGAAATCAAAACTTTAAAGTATTTCCTGACTCCGCAAATTGTTTTCAAATCTGCTCAGAGGCGTCGATTCGTTCGAAAAAGACAAAGCTTTGGAGAGGCAAGAGCCTTGTTCACAAACAATGCTTGCCTCTCCAATGCTTGATCTTTACCAGACGAATCGACGTAACAGTCTGCTTCCGTCGAAGGTGATACCCACGCCGATTATCGGCGCCGATTCATATTGGTTAATATTATCCAATTCTAAGCTCGGTAAGCTTGCACCATTCTCGGGAAATCATGCATCAATCTCGGGAACATCACACGCAACTTGGGTAAATCCTCAAACGGCGATAATGAACGCTTTAATTGTTATTATCGACTACAAATATGAAATGTAAATAAAAGCATTTTGGCTCTAAATGTAACCATTTTATCCACCCAAATTTAAACTCGGTGAACTTATATATCATTCTCGGGAAATCGTGCATCAATCTCGGGAACATCAGACGCAACTTGGGAAGATTTTCCTGACATTGCATATCAAACGACGATCACGCTGTAATTGTTCTTACCAACTACAAATATGAAATGTAAACAAAAGAAACGGACATTTTGGCTGTAGAACTTAGAAGTCATCATTTTATCCACCCAAATTTAATCTCGTTGAACTTGCATCATGCTCGGTAAAATATGTATCAGTCTCGGGAACATCAGACGCAACTCGGGAAGCATAATTCGGCGACAAATTAAAGAACGATTTAATGGTTGTTTTAGATATCATAACTTTCGAGACCATGGAAAAAGATTCAGACTGCTTACGCTTGAAAAGAAGAGTCCTAAAAGGACGTAAAATATTTGGAAATCATAATTTCAAAGTATGTGTCAGACGATGCAAATCGCTAAGATCTGTTGAAGCCGGCTTGAATAGGAAAGATCCGTAAAGGGTTTATGGCCGGATATCATAACTTTAAACTATTTTCCAGACATTGCAAATTGTTTAAGATTGCCCACGCCTGAATGAGAAAGGTACGAAAAGGGCGTAAAATAATATACTGATCATAACTTTGAAGTATTTTCGAGACTATGGAAATAATTTATTGCAGACAGCCGACTCTTGGATAAGAAAGGTCCGAAAAGGACGTCATGTGAGATATACAGAAATCATAACTTTCTTATGTTCTCTAAACCCTGCAGGTCGGTTAAGACTGCCGACGCTTGAGTAAGAATGGTTCGAAAAGGACGTAAAATATATAGAAATAAAAACTTAAAGTATTTCCAGACCCCGCGAATTGTTTTCATGTCTGCTTCCGTCGAAGGTGATACCCAAGCCGATTATCGGCGCCGATTCATATTCATTAATATTATCCAATTCTAAGCTCGGTAAGCTTCACCATTCTCGGGAAATCATACATCAACCTCGGGAACATCACACAAAACTCGGTAAATCCTCAAACAGCGATAAAGAACGCTTTGTTATTATCGACTACAAATATGAAATGTAAACAAAAGCATTTTGGCTCTAAATGTAACCATTTTATCAACCCAAATTTAAGCTCGGTGAACTTATATATCATTCTCGGGAAATCGTGTATCAATCTCGGGAACATCAGACGCAACTTGGGAAGATTTTCCTGACATCGCATATTGTTTAGGAATGCCAACAACTAAACAATAAAACTCCGAGAACGATGTAAATTATATAGAAATCGTAACTTCTAAATATTGTCCTGACGTCGCATATTGCCAACAACTAAACAAGAAAACTCTGAAAAGGATGTAAAATATATAGAAATTGTAACTTCTAAGTATTTTCCTGACATCGCATATTGTTTAGGAATGCCAACAACTAAACAATAAAACTCCGAGAACGATGTAAATTATATAGAAATCGTAACTTCTAAATATTGTCCTGACGTCGCATATTGCCAACAACTAAACAAGAAAACTCTGAAAAGGATGTAAAATATATAGAAATTGTAACTTCTAAGTATTTTCCTGACGTCGCATATTGTTTAGGAATGCCAACAACTAAACAAGAAAACTCCGAAAAGGATGTAAAATATATAGAAATCAAAACTTCTAAGTATTTTCCTGACGTCGCATATTGTTAAGGAATGCCAACAACTAAACAAGAACTCTGAAAAGGATGTAAAGTATATAGAAATCGGAACTTCCAAGTATAATAATATGACTGAATAATAATGACTCATGTTATTCAGTTCGTTACTAAATTCAAGTCCAAACAGAAAATATCCCGCCCTGCCAAATAAATGTGTAGAGCCGTTGACTGCACTGTCATTCAAAATATACTCTGCAGTATAGTAGACGTGCATTCACTCCGCCTCGACTCTCTCGTTCAGCTGAGCGCTGTAGTCTTGCATACTCCGGTACACACACACACACACATACACACACAAACTCACACATACTCCGCCGATCACTTCTATGCGGCTTCGCGCTACCGCTGCACTTGCACGCGCACGTGCTCTACTATACTGTCGGATTGTGTACAAGCGCACTCGCCAACAGGGGGCGACCTTTCACTTTTCTGACAGTGCAGGGAAATTACGCCGTTGTGTGTGCACCTGGTGTGCACCTCGTGCAACCGAGATTGCCCGCGATGAATACACACTGACCCGCGGTCTGCCCGTGTACCTTCCAGTACACTTTACCCAAGCAGAGCATTACAGCGTATGAATTGTTGATGAATTTATAATCACCATCATCACCACCATTTTCATCATTACCAGCATTCATCATCCATTTTCATTTCCATGGAAATGGTCATCATTTCCACATTGTTAAAGATAAAGGAAGAAAAATGAGAGAAACAGATTAATATAAGTTTGAGCAATATCCGACAAGAAATAAGAAATGAATTTTTGAAGTTGTAATTACTCAAAGTCAAATTGGCAACTCTGTGACGTATCTTCAGAGAGACGGCAAGGTCAAAGACCAGCAATGCGTGAGATTTTCCGCCCGTCAGCACCAGGTAGGGGAGGAACTGTGCGCTCGCCGCATGGTATGTATAATATATATGGAGATAGGTTGTGAGGCCAGGCGTGAGAAAGAGATTTTTGGGCGTGAGTAAGAGCCCTAATGTGTGACTGTCACGTCTAATGCTTAAGACTTGGTAGGTCTGTATCTTTCAAGCTCCTCTCCCATTTGCTCAATACAGAATATCTAAATTTTCATTTTCTTAGTTTTTAATGAAGGAATAGATTTATTTCATACATGTATACAGGTGTTCTTTAAAACATATGAACAATTATTATATGTAAGGTGCTTAGATGATTTAATATTTTCTTAAGAGAAAATTGAAATTGATGATTTTGGGGGTAAAGGCCAAGTGGTTGAGGAGCTTGCAAGATACGTCACAGAGTTGCCAATTTGTGTTTGATTGATTATAACTTCAAAAATTCATAACTTTCTTATTTCTAATCGGATTTTTGCTCAAACATTCACTGATCTGCTTCTTTAATATTTCTGCTTCTTTTAAAACCAACTTGTAATCAGGATGGACTTTCCCATTAGATATGCTTTGTCAATACAAATGTAAATCAGATTTCTGTTTCTAGCTCAATAAATCAATAAATTCACTTTTTTCTATCTACATAGGTTGCAGGTAATTTTCATGTGACGATTGGTAAGAGTATACCTCACCCTCGAGGCCATGCCCATCTTGCTCTCATGGTGGATCCTAGTAGTAAGTTTATCTCAGTTAAGCCTCGTTCCCATATGACTTGGTAAACTTGTTTTTCTTTCTTTCTTTTTTTTAGCAAAATAGAATGGCATAAGCATGTCTTGTAAAGATACTCAAAGAAGTGAGTATACCTTGGGGCCTTTGTTACCGGCAGATCATTATTTCTCACTCCAATTGACATTAATTTACACACACACAACAAAAAAAATCAGTATTGAATTGAATCGAAAAGGTTTTGTTAATATTGCACTTCGCAGCCAAAAGGCTGAATTATGTACAATTCACAAGTTTTGCGATGACATGGTATAAAACTTAAAAACAACAAATTCAGTAAAAATACTGTTTACATAAAGTCTAGTATAACAACAACTCAAGGTTTATGTGTGAAGATCAAAGGTAAAGGTCATGGAAATCAAAATACATACCAGTGTATGTTTACAAATTAATTATAAAAATAAAGTGCGGTGAAGCATGAGTGAGTCCAAGGATGAGCAACAGTCCCATGATTACTCACACAAACCTCTCACACTCAGTCTCCAACCTTGCTCGTACACGCCCTTCCTCACAACTTACACCAGATTAAAGACATAAACATTCAACAATACACTACGTCATATGTGAACAAGTCTGTATTATTACAACTTTCAGATGAGCCATGCGCTTTTTTGTAGCTTAATGCAATTTTACTATAGGAATGGATATGGCCAAACATTATTCATGTTTTCTTTACCTAGGATCTATCTCATTAGATGTAAAGCATGCACTGGTGTTCAAATTACAATATCTGATCAGTGATGCATACATGTAATCCTTGAATAGGTGAAAAATGATTGTTAAATGACCACGTGTTTTCCTATGTTAAAAACCATGGCTTACACACTACTAAATTTTAAACAGTTGATATAATTGCATAGAAACCCATTTTCCTACCCCATATTCTGAGGAAAGTTTTTAATGACATTTCTTTATTATATTGCATATGTATTGCATGTATACATGTACATGTATGTTTTAGACCTGTATTCATTCTCTTCACTCTAAGACTGTTTTATAGACGTAAATGTGCTGGTTTGTGTAATAAGGAGAGTATTTTGCACCTCTTGTAATTATACCGTTAAGACTGGGCAATATTTGAACCTACCATCAATCATTTTCTGTAGCTTACTACCATTTTAAAGGATCTCTCTTGCTCTTTTGTTGTTGTTTTTTCAGATTACAATTTTTCTCATCGGATAGATCACTTTTCTTATGGTACACCTGTTCCTGGTATAGTGAATCCTTTAGACGGGGATCTTAAGGTCACTAATGCATGTAAGTAGGAATCCTTTTGGTGCTCTCTCATATGCTCTGGCTACAATAGACCTGTTCACAAATATATTCAAATTTTAAGCATACTTTTAAAACAAAGGTTGTTCTTGACAACCTGAAAGCTTGTCAGAGGCCTGTCAGACATAGCAACAAGTAATGTATGCAAACTGGATTCCAAGTATTGTAGTTCGTTCATCAATAACAGGTTAATGGAATACCTCGTTACTAGGTCCCCAGGATAGAAACATCCATAAATTTGAATAACTTTGTGAACAGGTCTATTGCTCCAGGCTTTATTTCATCAAAGATATAATCATTTTGATTCAACATTTATAACAACATAAAAATCAAAAGTTTACATCATTCATGTATAAAATCATGAAATTGTAAACAAAAGATAGCACTAATGTCCTTTGGCAAGCCATTAATCTACATTTGCCACACTCCACCCAGGTGAAGTAAACAGGTGCCTGGTAGGAATTATGCCTTGAAATGCTTGAGTGCCTTATCATGGTCGTTTGGCTGAAGCCAGGGTAATAATCAGAGCCATCCATACACAGAGTTTGGCCAACTCGGTTTCAGTTGGGCACATCATGGCGTATATTCCTTTGTTACATGCTTGCCTAACAATGCAACGTACACCATATTGTTACCCACTGGAGCAGAGTTGGCCAAACTCTATGTATGGATGGCACTGGTAATAATATGATTGCAGGGCCCTCAGGGAGAACAGTATTTAATACTGATGAGGTTACTTTGGGTAAACGACATATTATTATCATTATCATTATTAAATCAAACATGGAAAGCGTAAAATAAACATATATATAAACAGACATTGATAGCTGGATGAATGATATACTATTAAGACTTGATTTGCATTATTCTTTTAGGTTGGGTTTAGGATTAGAGTTAGAGCTAGGTATAGCATTGCTGCTGAATGTGATTAGAGAAAGACAGAAGAAACGGTTTGGACTTTTAAAGGAGAATGAAACCCTGGGGAAATATCCATTTTAATGAAAAGAGAGGATAGAGAGAAGCAATTTAAAAAAAGTTCCATCAGAATCGGTTACAAAATGAAAAGGTTATGAAAGTTTGAAAAGTCTCAATTAACTTTCTATGGCGATCCTCAAATTGGCAATGTTGCTTCAAAGTGACAGGTTTAGTAGTACAACTCTCCATATGTTTTGTACACAACATTTCATATCTTCTCCATTATCTCTAAAGATGCTGCTTGTCTTTTTGTGAACTCAACATATGTTGTGTCAAATACATATTCCCATGATATATCTCGAGCTGAGAAGGAGACAAGCTGCACACCTTGAGAGATAATGGGGAAAATATGAAATTTGTGTACAAAACATATGGAGAGTTGTACTACTAAAGCTGTCACTTTGAAGCAACATTGCCAATTTGAGGATCGCTATAGAATTTTGAGACTTTTCAAACTTTTAAAACTTTCTGATTTCTCAACCGATTTTGAGGGAACTTTTTTAAATTGCTTCTCTCTATCCTCTCTTTTCATTAAAATTGATTTTTCCCAAGGGTTTCATTCTCCTTTAATGAGACAAGATGGCTTAATGATCAGAGTTAAATGGAAAGTCATTTTTATATAAAGAATTCAAGAGGTTTCTTGGATGATATCATTTCAGAATGTAGGATACAGATATATGAAGATCATAGCACTTGGAGAGACATTTGACATAGAAATTGATTGGGTCAATGAACCTGTCATTTGACAGATCACTATTGATGATAGCGTTTGTTCCAGGGTTTAAAGGGAAAGTCCACCCTAATTTCAACTTGGTTTAAAAGAAGCAGAAAAATTAAAGAAACAGATCAGTAAAAGTTTGAGCAAAATCCTATAAAAAATTAGAAAGTTATGAATTTTTAAAGTTGTAAGCAATCAATCACAAATTGGCAACTGCGTGACGTATCTTGTGAGCTCATCTTCCATTTGCCCTGTACTGAAAAAAAGTCATAAATTTCCATTTTCCCTCTGAAAAATATTTCATCAAACATGTGCCCTAGATGTAATCAATTTGCTTATGCTTTTACACAAAACCTATAAGATACAAACTTGTTCCCTCATCAAAAACAAAGAAAATGAAAATTTATGAATTTTTGCGTATGGATCAAATGGGAGAAGAGCTTGTAAGATACATCACGGAGTTGCCACTTTGTGTTTGATTGATTACAACTTCAAAAATTCATAACTTTCTTATTTCTTATTGCATTTTGCTCAAACTTTCATTGATCTGTTTTTAAATATTTCTGCTTATTTTAAAAAACAACTTGATATCTGGATGGACTTTCCCTTTAAATTAAGATGTTGGTTAGTATAGGATATTGCCCTTGGAATCAGAGCATGTATCATGCTACTATCATACCTTTCCATGCTATTAGTACATGTCACAGATCTTGCATAAGAATAGAAAGGGGACTAGTAACCTTTATAATGTACAGCTATCAAGTATACAATCAACCCTTAAAATGTTACCTGGAATTCTATCATGAATAGATAAGATACAAAAAAATAAAGAATAGCATAAAAACCCATGGAACATGTGGACTTGGGTTAGGTGCAAATGTGTAGACAGACGGAAGCGTCCTGTAAGTCCCTTTTACCTTAATTAGTACAGTATTTAAACTTTTTTTTTTTAAAGTAATTGTGAATTTCATTTTTTGACTATACAGTGGAAATTCGCTATAAAGAGCTCCGATGTAACGAAATTCCTGATATAACAAGGTAATTTTGCTGGTCCCAGGCCTTTGTATTCTTTTGTTTTTTTTCACCCGGATATGAAGAGATTCCTGATATAACAAGGTAAATGTCATGGTCCCAAAGTCCTCGTTATAGTGAGTTTCCACTGTAGTAATATGGCGTGGAACCCAAACATTCAGAGCAAAATATTTTTAGCGATTATAGAATAAAACTGACTAGATTTAGTGTCTGTTTTCATGCTTTATGTAATATATTATTTTTCCTTCCATGACAGCTCTTCAGATTTACCAGTATTTTATTCAGATTGTACCAACTGATGTCAAGACTAGATCAGCTAAAGCTCATACACATCAGTATGCTGTCACTGAACAGGTTTGTCTATCTTCATTATACTTCAATATATAGAACAACTTGGCCATTACTTTATGATATAGATATATATATATATATATATATATATATATATATATATATATATATATATATATATATATATATATCTTCTATTAAAGACATTCAAGGTTGTATAAAATATAATAAATTGTAATGTTATTTTTTTCAGTCATGCTTTATGTTATGATTTTGTTAGCAAGCCTGATGTGTTCTGGATTTTTTTGTAGGGTCCTGTTTTTACATATCTGATGTCATCAGTTCCTGATTTTGCCCACACGCCCCCCAAACAAAGGCACTACTTGAAAGTTCACATTGCCCTACAATAATTCACATCATAGATAGTGTAACAACAGGCTGAGCATTACACAAGTATTTCAACAAATTACATATTGATTTAGAAATACATGTAGTAGGAAATCTTTAATTATTAATCCTTTGAGGACAGGAAATATTTAAGGGCTAAATTGATCACATTTTGTTCTTCAAATTGGCAACAATGAATTATTTTTCTATTAATGCTACAAGGTTCTAATAAAATGTAATGTCTTTGAAAACAATATACATGGTTAGTAACTTGACGAAAAGTTGAAAATATTGCCAATTTGGATAAAAAATGATTTTGAACCCTCAATGTTTGGCAAATGTAAGGATTTTAAGGCTTATTCTCATTTTTAAAAATTCCTGGCATCAAACAAAATACCGTCATGAAACAAAAATGGACACTGTGTGCAGAATTTTTTGCTCTTTCTACTCCTGTATCTGGTAAATTTTTTAAAGCTCTGAATCAAAAGTTATTGAGCCAAACCACAACATGTGGTCAATTGTCTCGAAAGGGTTAATGGGTATTAATTTTTTTTCTTTTTTTTCTTCTCTGTTTTATGTATAAAGGAGAGAGTGTTAAACCATGGTGCTGGCAGCCATGGGGTATCAGGTATATTCTTTAAATATGAGCTTTCATCTCTTGTCATCTCGGTAGAAGAGGTTTATGATCCATTCTGGAAACTACTCGTTAGACTCTGTGGCATTGTGGGCGGAGTATTTGCTACATCAGGTAAATAGATGATAATAATACAGTTTGATTCATTTAGGGCATGATAATTGATACTGTATGCACTTACCCTAACTGATATTAACATATATCTAAAGAAGAAATATGATAGTGCTTTAAGAAAAGGTAAACATGTCTTTAAGGTTCATAAAATCATGGGAAGATACATTTCTAATTGTTTAAGGGTAGAGACAGGGTCCATGATACTAGGAAGCGTCGCTCTCCATAGGTACATGTATGCATGTTAACAAGTTGTATTGCCAAAATGTGAAGTCGCAAGTGGGTTTTTTCTTGCTACATTGCTCATTAATGCCCCTATTCCTTCACCCTAAAAACGGCCTTTTTAGGGTTAAGTACTAGCACACTTGCTGTATTATAGCTATCACTGTATATTGTTTTTTGCTCGGGAGCAAAAGAAAATTTGTATACAATATTTCAATTCTGTAGTTGTGTGTTGAAAGAATAAAGAAATATTATAGATATTTAATATTCACTGTTAACAAATCAGATTATGATTGAAATGCGTTGTGTCAGGGCTGTCAAAGAAAAATTTTAAAATGTGAAAATTTTTTTTTTTTTTTCTGGAAATGTGCATCCTCAATACATGGATTCAGTCTTGCCTTTCCTCATCGCACATGACTCTCCAGAGTGGCCCAGAAAGAACGCAACACTTGACATCTACAATTTCAACGACATCATTGACACACTATCATTAGTTTTGATTTTATTGGGTAGAAATCTTTTCCGAGTAAAATGACACCAAGATCATCAATTTTGGGTGAGGCGTTGGGATTCTACAGCTATTTTTGTGAGGCAATGTCATCTTCAAAATTTGCTAGTTTTGCAACTGTAGTCATGCTTGTAAACAGCGAGACATTTACATGTATATGTATGATGACTTCCCATACAGTCACCTTTCTTGACAAATCATTGCTTTCGCTTTGAAAATGAAGACAACATGTATGAAATAGATTGAATGGGAAGCTGTCATCGGCAAATTTCTTACTGCTTCAAGCATGACAAAGGTTGCAAAAGCAGAAAATTTTGAAAATGGCATTGCCTTACTGTACCCAAAATTAATGATCTTGGTGTCATTTTACTTGGAAACGATTTGACTACCCAATAAAACAAAAACTATTGATATTGTGTCAATGATGTTGTTTAAATTGCAGATTTCAGGTGTTGCATTCTTTCTGGGCCACCCTATATAACTATGAGGTACCCATTTACTATACGTACTTTGAGATAATCAAAAGTGAATGAAATCACTTTCTGAGCAATGGGTTCCCCAGTTGTCACACGCTTTTATTTGATAAATTGCTGTACAATATCCTTTAAAGACCTACCTTGAAGCAAAATTTTGACATTGTCAATCATGTTATTACTGTAAAGTTTTTTTTCATTATAAAATTCAGTTATGTATAAACTATTGCCAATTCATTTCTGTTTTTTAGAGGCATTGAGACATTTAGTGTTTCTAAGGTAAGTACATGTAGCTTAGTGAAACGTGATGGCATCTAAAAATGCACGAAAGACGCAAATGGTAAAATTATTAAAAATCATAATTTATTAATGATTAGGATGTAGAATTCGTATTTAACTCCATAAACACCTTTTAGCAAAATAATATCAAAACTTTTATCCAGATACATGTATTAAGTCTGATTGTAATTTTTGATGCACAGACAAAACTAACAATTTTGCCCTTTGCATCTTTCCCCCGTCTTTACATGCTATTACGTTTTGCTACGCTACCTTATTACGGAACAACTTGTATGCAAGGTGTGTAATATCTATAAAGTATGTCCTATAATGTAGCACCACACATTCAAGCTGATGTCATGTTTTGTTTCTTACAGGTATCATTAATAGCTTGATGGGTCTTCTCATGGATGTTGTGTGTTGCAGATTTAACAAATTCAAAGCCTTTAAGTCCGAACAGGTGAGTGCACTTGAATTCCAGAGAGTGTACATGTAGCTATAAATCTTATGGGGAAACAGTTAGTTATTGATCCCATCATCTCAAGGCCCTGTTTCATAAAATTTGTTGTCCATATTGGTTCTATAACACATACTCCTGCAACAATTACTCCACAGTTAAATCCTGCTGAGAGTTACATGCACTGCACACAGAAATGTGTATATGGGACTACACACAAACGTGCGGTCCGAACATTTCAGCTGTTTCTTGTCATATTTTGAATTTGAGAGCATTTGAAGAGCAATCCTTTTCAGGGGACATACCAACTATGATAATCATCCAAACTAACATAAAAAGAATGAGAAAGCTCTTAAATTATTTGTTACCTTTCCCAGAATTCAAGCTTCCCTTTAAATCCTACACTAATAGAAATCTGTTCTTCAACCCTGAACTTACATGTAATACTAAATACCTAACTCTAACCTTAAAGATAAATTTGAGTTCTGGTCATCCAATTACATTGTGAGAGAAACTGTCTCAAAGCATTTGGGAAAGGTTGCTCATGTCTGCATACAGGTTGTATGAGAAAAACCTTGCAGTATACACTATGAGGTTTTTCTCATGTGGAACCATCAAACTGATAAGAAATTGACTCAGCCTCACTCAAAAAGCACATACACTGCACACAGAAATGGGTATACTGGACTGCACACACATGTGGCATGAATGTTCGGCCTGAACTCTTCAGCTATTTCTCGTCATATTTTGAGCATGAGGGCATTTGAAGAGAAATCCTTTTCAGGAGACATTTCTACTATGATGTTCTTCCAAAATGACCTAAAAGAAATGAGAAAGCTCACAAATTATATTTACCACAACTCGACCATCTCTTTAACTTAAAACCCAATTGCAACCTTAAAGCTATATCTTTGACCAAATATAGCCTGGTGCAGATGTCAGGTCACCTTGATACAGGATACTCTCTATACAGTGAGCACAGATACAAGGTTTCCATATAGCAAGGGAATTCTCTCAGTCCCAAAAATATTCACATGTAAATCAATACCGTATACTACAAAGCACTGTTAAGAGATTTGTTGTTATAAAGAGCTTATTATCATGTCATTCATATGGTTGATTACATTTGATAAATTCATTCGAAAGAGAGAAATACATTTCATTTAGAAATTAATTCTTCAGGATGAAGGGAAAGCTTGAAAAAATGGGGTGAAACAGATATTTGATAAATATATTATGCTGTTGGGTGGCCAGCCAGGGGGGGGGGGGGGGGGGGGGGTTGCAGAATAAGTGGTGTGGTAGGGGTTAATGACAGCCATTTCTCTGCCAAGAATTTTTTTTCTTCTTCCAGTTTCCAATATTTTCTGGTGTGATAGATGCAATTTAATAATTTTGTGTCATAAAACTTTCACAAATCTCGACCACTCTCAGAAGTTTCTGGTTTTACATGCAGCAAACAATCCTAAAAGGCTTTTAGTCTGATTCTCTCGATTGTCTATGATAACCTCTTGCTCTCATGTATATTGCATTTTCTGTTTTCTTTTTTGTTTATGTAGACATCATTACCTGGTCATCATTTAGACACCACTCAGCCTCCTAGCTCTCCGGGTGTAATTACAGCACCGCCTACTCATTGACCTTAATATCATAGACGTAACTGATTCGCACAACATAGCTTTCAAATCCTTCTGTTAGTGTACAAACTTCTTACGATGCCTAAAATACATTGGTGATTGTCTGGTTCGTTGACCTCAAGTCCACAATATTCGCTCATCATCTTCTGTTTAGCTGGTGTAGCATCTTTCCAAGAAACATACTTCATTTGCTGCAATGATTTGTAAACAAGATACTGTAAAACCAGAAATTTTCGCTTACATGAAACTTGCATGAATTTTGCAAGGGGTTGAGATTCGTGCACGTTTCATGCTGCAAAATAATAAAATCACAATTGAAACAACATGAAATTATTGCAATTCGCAAAAGTTTCTTGCTGCAAAATTGGCAGTCATTAAGAATTTGCGATAGTTTTATGTCGTGAAAGTTTCTGGTTTGACAGTACCCACAAACGTGAAGACGACATCATCTGTGGACCAGCATCTTCAAATGATTATACTTTTCACTGGCCAAAAATACATGTGAAGAAATCTGTGTGGTGCTTAGTAACTACATGTTAGTTATGGATTAGATTGGATTAGTACTTCGGATTTCATTCTGCTACTATATCAGGCGACGTTCTGAGCACAAACGTGGAGAATTCAAAGAACTCTTTGAATTATGGAGAGCCAAATGTCACCCACTTTATATCCTACAAAATCACCATAGACTCCCTCTAGTTCTGGAAGTAAATGCAAATACAAAAACCTCACGAAAGAATTGATTTATTATGCTCATTTCATGCCAGAAAATGATTTTTTCTTTATTTGTTACATCAATGTAGTAAATTATACGGACTTTTATAGGTGTTGACAAATGTCCTTTCCTGAATCAGTGGATTAAGTTATGCCGGGCTTAACTTGGGCCACTTTTGAGAATACAGGCCTTTGTCCTTTCTTGTTCTTCCAGAGCCATGTAATGAGGGTATATTGGAAACTCACTACAACGAGGACATTGGGACCATGAAAATTACCTTTATATGTATCCAGGTAAAAAACAAAAGAACATAAAGACTTGGGACCAGCAAAATTACCTTATTATATCAGGAATCTTGTTATATCAGGGCACTTTATAGTGAGTTTCCACTGTGCGTGACTATGTTTCTCCATATTAAGTGACCTCTGTTGATTATACATGTACTGGGTAAGATTTTCCAATCAACACATACAGTGGAATCTCAGTATAAAGAGGTCTAAAATAACAATATTCCTGATATAACAAAGTAATATTCCTGGTCCCAGCTCTATATTCTATTGTTTTTTTTAAACCTGATATAAACAAGATTTCTGCTTAAACAAGGTAATTTTAATGGTCCCAAGGACCTCGTTATAATACTGAGTTTCCTCTGTACATGGATCTAATGATAAATGAACCTCTGTAGTCCAACTGAAATACCACAATGAGCAATTTTTTGGTAGTTGTTGTGGTGATGGGCGGTCACATATTTTCACGGGGGTCCTGACCTTGGTTAGTATGGGTGTCACATAGAACAGAGTAAATGGGGAGAGGGATAAACCTTTCATTTGAAATGCCTTATTCATGTACATGTATGGTGTTGGTGTTTGATTATTTATTTGTAAATTATGATCTGTAAGGATAGTCTGATCCTTTGTGTGGTAAGAAATGTTATTTTTTGCCTTAAAAACTTGGGTTTGTAGAAAAGGATTGAAGAAATCACATTTGTGACCAGACACCACAAAACCACCCAAAAGTCGCACTGTGTTATTTTCAGTTAGAGCTCAATGTTTTTTGGTTGGCATGGTCAAATTTTAGCTTAGGGTATTCCCTGAAAGAGTATACTTTTTTCTAATTAATCTAAAAATTTGGAGCCACCAAACAAGCTAAAAGTGGTATTTTTGACAGTTTTTTATTGGACTTATGTTTGTCTTCTGTGGATTTTGTTGTATTACTTTTCTCTTTACGACCCTGAATATTTGTCTCATTTTGATCTCCCATAACTTTAAAACAGAGTAAGTTCTTGCATTGATATTTGCGCACTATGATGAACAGGATGTGCCTAATTAGTATGCCAAGATTTGGGACAATCTGATAATCCCTTCATAGAAATTTCTATTGAGTTTTAATCCTCCTTTTGTCACCTTAGCACAACACCCAGAATGCTTCAATAGACTGCAAACTTTAAACCCTAATTTCTCAGAAGTAACATTCTGTGGGATTGGGCATTCTACTATTTGTACAGTGGGTTAGGAACATCCAATGCTAATGAGTTATATATCATTTTGTAGCTGAGAATCTCCTCTTTCAGAATCAGACCTTAACAAAAAATCCTTAACTGGCGACTTTTTGGTGGTTTTGTGGTGCCTGGTCACATTTTTGTTTTTTAAATTGGCAGTCCAGATTATTATTTGCCTACCGCCCTCTAGACCAACATTGTTGATCTCGTAGTCCTTCTGATAACTTTTGAGTGTTCACTAGACCGACCGTTGACTAGATCGCTAATGTCAGTCTCATGGGTCTTCAGACAACTTTTGTAGGGTTCACTCGACCATCAGCCCATGAGACCTACATTCTTATGTTTGTTTGTTTTGTTGGTCTAGTGAACCTTTTGTAAATGTCAGTTTTGTGGGTCATCTGTCGTGTGTGCTCTCAGTCTACTGGGATGACCCCTACTACATGTATTTTTTTTTCTACTAATCCTTTGCCTACGGGAACCAGGTAGTCCCTATATTAAGCCTGTGGGAATGAGGGAATTCAGTAGTCAGTGGGTTAAACCCTGTTATAAAAAGTAATGGAGTTGCACGAATAAAGCAAAGTGCTAATTTGTTAGCGAGATAGATACAACTTCGGATTTCTAATTTGAAAATTTTCACACTTATTTCACTTATAATATTGATAGAGAAGTGGAGGTATAGTTTGTTCATGTTCATTCAATGTAGTTCAGTTGATTTTGTAAATTTTCACTTTGTTCCACTTTATGATTTAGGCTACCAAGGAGAGTTATTTTATAACATTCTCAGAGATACATTCTTATAATTTTGCAATGAATGACTAAAGTTATATGTTGAAAATGCATGTTACTGATGTGAACTCCAATCACATCAATTTCAGTCTAACTTCCCTACACATTGTGACTAAAGAATTTTTTAAAGAATACTTGCGTTCAAGGCGTCATATTAAACAAAAGGGGAAATACTGCAAGAGGTTTTTTTTTTTCCATGGGTTTTATTTTCTCAAATTTGGCATGTTACCATTGTGTAGGGTCAAAAATTGAACAATGTATGAAAATTATCTAGGAAGGCAAGTAGGAACATATTTTGTGTACGGGTATCCTGGATTCATTTTTGGCAAAAATTCCTGTACATGGAAGCAATGGCTTAGACGTAAGACAGTGTTCCATATAGAACAACCCAAATATTCTTGCAATTGTCATTTCCAAATTCCAAACACACATGTTCATTGTACATGTCCTCAATGTTTGTTTGGGGGGGGGGGGGGTGGTTGCTACTTTATTCTATTTCCTTTCCTTTCCTTTCAAATATTTCTTTCGCTAACTTTAAAAATCTTCTCTTTTCCCCAACAATACAGTGCGAGTCAGAAAAAAATGTTACCCTTTTTAAAATGTTTATATTACAAACATGATAGAAATATCATAGTTCTTGCACCACAGTTAGATAGAATAACTCTTCCAGTTTTATTTGATACCACATTTGTGGGGTATCAGTAATGAATTTACTGGATAGGAATCAATTAATGTGTCTGGGTGAAAACCCATTTGCGCCAACATCAACAATGCCTTGCCTGATTTGGATTCTACTGCACAATGAGCAAGAAAGCCTGCGAGAAGACAGGCAGACACTTAGTAGGGTCATGGCAGCGATGCTCCATCGAGCTCAGAAATGCATCGAGAGAAAGGAACGCCATGTAGAAGCCCGGTGTGGAAGATTGAGAGATATGTCCAAGTGCCCAAAATGACTATGAAAAAAGACTTTTCAGTGAAGATCATTGAATGTTATGATTTCTGGCTTTATCGTTTATTTATTGGTCCTCATGTTTATTTGTCTTGATTAAACATATGCATAAACTTTACGCTCATTGTGTGAATGTGGTTGTCTCTGTTTCAGCAGGTAATCATACGACTTGGCGCAAATGAGTTTTGACTATCTTTCAATGGCTGTAGTGCACTCAACGGTAACAGCAACATTGAAACAAATGTTACCAAACAAAGGAATTTATACTCTGTCCATGAATGCTAACAATCTGTTTTTTAATCCCACATTTTTAAAACAATACTCAATTCAAAAAGTGTAACATTTTTTCTGACTCACACTGTATATTTCCCTTTCATCTGTTGATCTCTCCCATCCACCACATAACCCCCCCCCCCCCCATCTCTCTCTCTCTCTCTCTCTCTCTCTCTCTCTTGTACTGGCTTGTACTGCACTCGGTATCATTGATAGTGCAAGCTCTCTTTCTCTCATTTCCCATTTTATATTCCTATCCTATCTTCTTTTTTTATTGTGCAATTTAACATGGTACTACAGTGGAATCTCAATATAAAGAGATCTAATATAACAATATTCCTGATATAACGAGGTAATATTCCTGGTCCCAGCTATTTATATTTTGTTTTTTGTTAACCTGATATAACATGATTCCTGCTATAACAAGGTAATTTTGATGGTCCCAAGGACCTCGTTTTACTGAGTTTCCACTGTACATGTATACCCTTCTGAATGTTCCATACAGCTCATTATTTTGGGGGAGAACATTGTCTAATTTAAGACAAAAGAATTTTACTTTTTTTTAAGCTTCCAAAATCCAATTGAAGATATTTTGTAATTGACTAGTACATGTAACTGTAAGTGTAAAAGACATTACAGTGGAAACTCACTTTAACGAGGACCTTGGGACCATGAAAATTACCTAGTTATATGAGGAATCTCATTATATTGGAGGTCTTTATAACAAGTTTTCACTGTATCTTTAGCGAGAAAATATTCCCTTCAGGGTATTCTTTTTCTTTTTTTCAATGATTTCTTTTTCTTTTTCTTTCAAGGGCAGCCACAAGTGTACCCTTTACGCATATGTTCAAACTATTTTATTTAAAATCTCAGTTTACAAGCACATTGGTAAATAAATATATTTTGAATGTACTGTATTAGGTAAATGAGATCTTTTTTCTATCTTGGAATAAAAGGAAAAAAAATTACAACATACAGCTGAAATTGTGTGGTTGATTTGTTGAAGACTACTTGAAGTTGATGAGGTTTAAGAAGGATGTGTATGAGGTAAAAGAATATTGATTTTATCAGATAAATTCTGAACTGGAAATTTGCAGCAAAAAATAGGCAGGAAAAGGAAAAAAATTGAGCACAATTATGAAAATGAATTTTTTTTTTCAATTGGAATAGTGCCAATGTGAAAGATATTTTGCAAGTGCACAAAATATGTATATTTCTCCAAGAGAGAGAGAGAGTCAACTGGGTAAGTATTCCTAAATGAAAATAGCACGAAATAGTTGGACATAATCTTAATATATCATCAGAAAGTGCATTTGAGGAGAATAACTTAGAATACAGGTAAATTACAAATGACTGTGCTTCCCTGTTGAAACAGCCGGGAACATTAAAAAAATCTTCCTCACGGATAAGAGAGAAGGCAAGAGACAGCAAATACTTGGGGAAAATCACCATTATAAAATCTTGAGTCATCTCTTTTCTACACCTTTCTGAATTGCTTCATCAAGTTCATGAGGGTGATCATAAAAATCATTGCTCTACTGATCCGGACATCCATGGAAAGCAGAACTTGATACAGTTCACAATTCTGGAATCCTCTGTTGCCTGTTTAGCACGTCGTCCTGTGCAGATTCACTCCCTTCCCATAAACCAGATCTTTGTTCTACCAATACCCTGATACGACAAGTTCAAAAACCTCATGTCATCTTGATAACATGCACTCCTGCATGCCTTGCTGCATCTAGATGATCATTAGATCTTTGCTTTACATGTACTGACACCCAGATACAGAGAGAGCAGTTCAAGAATCCCGAGTCACCTCTATGACATGCATTCCTGTATTGCTAATCGCTTCATCTCATACATTAGGATGATCAGATCTTTGCTCCATTGACAGAGAGTGCTCTTGGAACATTTGATAAGCCTAGGACCTTGTGTCATCTCTCTGCCATATCTTTCCCTGTAGCTTTATCTGGTCCATAGTACTGTTGTTCCAGTAAGACTTTGATAAAGAGAGCACTTGGTACAGTTCACAATTCTAGGAATTGTGTGTCATCTCTCTGTCATGTATCATTCTGGGTAGTTTCATCTGGTCCATTGTGCTGTTGTTCTACCATGACTTTGATAAAGAGAGAGCAATAGGTATAGTTTCACTAGTTGTCTCACCTCTTTGCCATATCTTCCCACATATGATGTAGCATTTTCTGGTCCATACGGGCTGTTGTTCCACCAAGACCCTAATAGCGAGAGAGAGATTAATTGATACAGTTCTTCATTCTAGGATCCTGTGTCATCTCTTTGCCATATCTTTCCTTGTAGTTTCATCAGTTCCATTGTGCTGTTGTTCTACCAAGACCCTGATACAGAGAGAGCAGTTAGAACATTCGACTATCCTGCAACCTGTCGCTTGATCTTGAGAGAGAGTGTAGTCTCCTCCACATCTACATGGATGATAGTAGGTCAACTCATCTATAATCAAAAGTCAAAAGTCAAAGGTCAAATTTCAGTCCTGACACACTAATTGTAGTTGTACAGAACCACACAGGTAATAAATTCAGAAATGGGAGTTACTGACATTGTATTGCAAAAAAGATTGAATGAGTTGAAATTCCTTTCAAAAACAATTAATTCAACCCTAAAAGGGCCGGCGGGGTGGAATCCATCCCCTACCCTGGACGTTTGCTGTGATATGGGCGAGGATAATTTTTTTTTGCGCTGCGAGTTTCAGGACTTTATTGCCTAGTCTTACGCATCCTTTGATACCAAATTTATAGAATTTTGACCATCGGGTACAGCGCAGCATCTAAATTCGCTGTGCTGCACGCAGCCAAAATGGTAATTTCTCCATGTGTGTTGTACATAATGCATAATTTTCAATTCACAAATATGTAAATAATCAATTAGCGATAATTAAAAAGGAGTTTGAGATATAGATATGAAACTTTACAGGGTTATTCTTTATAAGATATTATATCTGTCTGCCAAGTTGCAGAAATTTTCATGACTCCACGGCCGAGATCCTTCTCCCTTTTCCCCCCTTCTCCCCCAAATAAAATATAAAGATGATCATAATAAGAAAGAATAGAAGTGACTGAAAATTACCATCATCCAATGTCATTTCATGTAGATCTATTTCATCATTGATTAGAGTACTAGTGCTCAACTCGTCAGCTGTAATGAAAAATAGAGAAATTTTATTGTCTTTTCCTGCCTTTATATGATAAAGCAAGGAATGTAAAATAATTCTCAATGGAAATAGATAGTAATGCAGTATTTCTGAATTGATGTTTGAATTTGACATAGAGATTTCCCCTCCCCACACCAGAATACATGTATAACATTATCAGAGATGAATTACATGTATATGTAGTTGGGTATTTCCAGAAATAAGGGTCCCAATTTGTGACATTCTTGGTGTCTCACTTACATATGAAACACACAAGTTTTCATGGCTCTGAGTGTAAGATGCCAAATCGTGGAGTACAACTGCAAAGTGATTCTGAGCATAACATATTGCATCTTCACTATATAGTACTCAATCTTACTCCACTATTTGTCTCTACCCAGAGCCAAAAAAACCCCAGTGTGTTTCATATGTAACAGGGACACCAAAAATGTCACAAATTAGGACCCTGCTTTATGGAAATACCCAGTTACAAACTTCACATGAATAAAGTGATCAATTTTTCATGAAAAATAATGTACTACATCCAGCGAGCTGGGTTGTACTATGCTGTGCAAGGACTTGAACCCATGACCTGCACATCTTTATTCAAGCATCTAAAACTCCTGACTACAACACCTCAACAAACCCTGAGCAGAATGAAGCTTAAGGAACAAAGAAGTCTCAATGCTGTGGAAACTTAATATAAAGAGCTCCGATATAAAGAGCTTCCTGAGACATGTATAACAAGCAGGGGCAGCGCCAGGGTATTTAAATAGGGGGGGGGGGGTGCAAAATGACACGTATAGCAACGTCGCACGTCAAGGGTCTTGAAATAACAAATAGGACTATAACAGTTATGTCATAATTGCATGGCCTAGCCTTCTGTTCTCCATTTCCCGTATCCGGACAACTACCCCCTGGACAATTACCCCCCGGACAACCACCCCCCGGAAAACCACCCCCTGGACGACTACCCCCCTAGGACAACTACCCCCCAGGACAACTACCCCCCAGGACAATTACCCCCCAGGACAACTACCCCTCAGGACAATTACCCCCCGGACAACTACCCCCCGAACAACTACCCCCTGGACAGCTACCCCCGGAAAAATTGTCCCGGGGGTAATTGTCCTGGGGGGTAGTTGTCCTGGGGGGTAATTGTCCTAGGGGGTAGTTGTCCTGGGGGGTAATTGTCCTGGGGGATAGTTGTCCTGGGGGGTAGATGTCCTGGGGGGTAGATGTCCTAGGGGGGTAGTCGTCCAGGGGGGTAGTCGTCCAGGGGGTGGTTTTCCGGGGGGTAGTTGTCTAGGGGGTAGTTGTCCTAGAATCCCATTTCCCCTTCTCCTTTTTTCCCCTTCTCTTTCTCCTTTTTTCCCCTTCTCTTTCTCCTTTTTTCCCCTTCTCTTTCTCCTTTTTTCCCCATTCTTCCTTTTTTTTTTTTTGCTCGCTTGAAAAATGATAGGGGGGGCGGCCGCCCCCCCCTGCCCCCCCTGTAGCGCCGCCCCTGATAACAAGGTAATTTTCATGGTCCCAAGGTCCAAGTGAGTTTCCACTGTACTACAGTACCTCTCTGCTGTGCGTCATATTGATGTCTAAGGACAGGATCACTGAGGATCTTCCAAGCTTGGTCTAATCTCTGGAACTCGGACTGACTTGCTTCTCTCTCCACTTTACTCACTTTGTCCGGATGATACTAAACCAAAGAAATCAAATAATGAAAAGACAAAGCAAAACAATGAAAACAAAAATAATGAAAAGGAAGGTCATAAGATTTCATAACCATATTTTAATATTTACCAAAACTGAACATCCTCTGAAAACTGAATCTAGACTCACAATTGCTTAAAATATTAAATTCATGTGTTTATTCAATTGAGCTGATCTACATGGTATTCATTTTTAACTCTTTCGAGACAATTGACCACATTTTGTGGTTTGGCTCAATAACTTTTGATTCAGATCTCTAAAAAATATACCAGATACATGAGTAGAAAGAGCAAAAATTTCTGTAAAAACTATGTCCATTTTTGTTGGATGACCATATTCTGTTAGATGCTAAGAATTTTTAAAAAGAGAATAATCTTTGAAATCCTTAAATTGGCAACACAATGAGAGGTTCAAAATCATTGTTTTTATTAAAATTGGCAATTTTTTAAAACTCTTTGACAGAGTTTGTAACCATGTATATTAATTTAAAAGATTTTACACCTTATTAGCACCTTGTAGCACTAAAAGAAAATATAATTGTTGCCAATTTGAAGAACAAAATGTGATCAATTTAGCCCATAAATAATTCCTGTCCTGAAAGGGTTAAAGAGGATGTTCAATTCCAGCCCACACAACATGTATGGGACAGATGATAATGAATGTTAGACGATAAAAGCCTGTCCTAGATGATTTGGTTTCATTAATACCAGTACCATCACCATCATCATCTTCATTGTCATCATCATCAACATTGATAGTCACCATCATTACTATCCTTATTCATATCATTCATTCAGTTATTATCAACATCACTGACATCATCACCATCATCTTTTTGGACTATTATCCTCACCATCATCACAATTATGATCACTACCATTACTAGTATAGGACTCAGGTTCCAATGCAATTCCAGCACACTCTTAAACAGAGCAGAGACAGCACAGCAGAGGTGTTGTTCAGATGGAAGTCTACTGGCTAACTCCTGTAACCAGGTTTTAATGTGCAATTGCATACCATACAAATTCCATGCAATTTATAACAACAAATATTCATGTAGTCACATAGATTAACATCACGAAGTGTTCTTGAATATTCAAACACCTAAACAATTATGTTAACTATTCATAGTATATGTTAATTATTCTTTAAGCTTGACTGCATCTGGTGAATATTCATAAAGTACAAACCAATCTGAATCAAGGGAAAAGGAGGGAACATTCAAACCAATCAGGAAGAGAGGATCAAAGATGATAGATGATGGTGAGGTGAACATGAGTGGGAACTGTGTGTAACTGATAATGTGTACAAGTGTATGAGAACTGTGAGTGAAGGATGACAGAATAGTATGAAAGGGGGTGAATCAAGGATATGTAAAGAGGGAGAGCAAAGAAGTTCAAAATAAATCCCTACACTAGTTGAATAAGAGAGGGGTTATAAAAATCTTTTCTTACTTGTAGGACAAGTTTCCTGTAGTTAGCCTTCAATTCTTCAGAGGAAGCTGATGATGAAGCTTCTAAAATTGCGTACAAGTCTTCATCCTGTGGGTGTTCCATCTTTACATCTAGCAATGTCTTTCTTTCATCAATCATTCAATGTGTCATCTGGCACTACATCTCTTCTCTACACAAGACAGAAATGTAAAGGAATTGTGGCAGCATTGTCTACAATAGATCTAACATTCAGCATGTCTAGAAATGATTTCAAAAAGAATCGTCTGTCAATCTAATTACCTTAAACCAGGCATAAGTTCATCATAATAATAGAAAGTTGTCTTGGCTTCAATTCATTGCACTAGTCTAATTTCACTAATCATCTAGATATCTATGGCAGAAAAATCAGAGAAGCACATCATTTCAAATATTGAGAAATTCAAACAAAGGAAAATGTACCGCCCTAGGAGTGATTTTGTGCTTCTCTATTGGGGGGGGGGGGGGGGGGGGGGGGACGTGGACGCTGGGCCATCGATCGCATTCTTTCAATGTAATGACGAATTCCTGTTGCGACTTCGATTAGCATCGCTTACGCATTATTAGATAGTGCACGGATGTATCGATTCGTTTACAGTAGTGTCGAGCGCATAGACAGATTCTACAAGTACAACTGTTAAATTAGGCCTAATTAGGAGACTTTTTACCACTGAATTTTCTATAATTCCATATGGTTGAAATATGATGAATACACACCTGTGGGTCACCTTCAGTTCATCAAATGGTGTTTAAAAAAGGTATATCTATCAAGTATCATGTTTCTGTACGAGCTGAATTGCAGAGTGTCGATTGCGCAATCTCCAGAGTCCAGAATATAATTCGTCTCAAACTATAATCGCCACTAAAGTCGGAAGTACCAGTACCATACTTCAATTATATCCCACAGTGATATCAGTATAACTATAGAGTGTAATGGTCCTGTAATATTTTCCTCATCTCATCCTTCTTCATTTCTCATTTCTAATTCTAGTTACTGCATCCCAAGAGTAATAAGAGAGACCTTATACAAAACTAATTAGATAGGAAATAATGTACATACTTATATAATAAGCTTACCGGCAGTATGTTGCTGACCACTTCCTTATGACAGTTGATTTGTCAATAAACTTACTTACTGGTGATTTATGGTCAGGGGCGTCGATAGAGGGGGTGTGGGGTGTCATACCCCCCCCCCCCCTCGATCACTCAAAATTTCTGTCAGCACATGCGCCATCGGCGGCAAAAAAAAAACAAAAAAGGAGAGGAAAAAGGGGAGAGGGAAGAGGAAAAAGAAAAGAAGGGGGAAAAAAGAAAATGGAAAGGAAATTGGAAAATAGAATAGAAAGAAAAGAAGGGAAGGAAAAGGGAAGGAAAGGAAAAGGGAAGGAAAGAAAAAGGCGGGAGAAAAAGAATGAAAAACTGGCTAACTTTTTTGCCCGCTCGCTCGCTCGCAAAACACGGGAACCTTTTACTCGTAAATTAACGCTTAATATACGGGTAAACGTCTTCGGCAATGGGCTGCAGCCCCCCCCCCCCCCCCCCCCCGAGGATTTTCAAAGTTCCGATATTCGGGCAATCACCACTTCATATTCGGGCAGCAAGTTGCCAGAATATCCACATTTGTGGGCAGCGAGGTTCCCTGATAATTATGTAATGAAACATTCCCTCTTCCAATGTCACCATCAACACCTTTGTTTGTTCATCCTACTTCGGTACAATTTCTTCCTTAATTTCTTCCTTACTATACACTTCTCAAAGTTATTTCATCGATCAAAGCAAAATGTCAGTTTTAGAACGTCATCTTTACATTTCCGAATTTGTTTCCTATCATTTGTAGCAATTTCTACAATCCTACTTAATCTCTTCATTGTACTCATGCATTTCACCTGGAGAACTCATTTACTATCTTTATATCATTTCTGCAATTCACTCAGAGAACAATCCAAACTTTCGCTTGTGCTATATAGCCTTGTGCAATATTTGGAAACCTTTTGATTTTTCGAGGATCTGTACCCCCGGGGTGTTTATCCGTGTTCATGATTGGGGGGGGGGTGATCGGCGAGGGAGCGAAGCGACCGTTTGGTTAGAGTGTGGGAGAGCCCCTCCCACACCAGGCACTTTCTCAAAAATCTGTCTATAAAACTTGCATTTTAGAGCATCCAAAATGCTTTTCTGTGTGATTAAATGTTGTCTAAAGTCACAGCAAATACAACAAAATAACAGTGTGAGCGAACGAATTTTCTTCGATATTTTCGCATTGAAATTAGTGGCATTTCTTATTTCCTTACTTCTTATCATGCATGAAAGAATATGATGGTATTTTAAGATCAAACATAATGAGTTTGAATAATTATTAGTTTTAAGTTAATGTATCATAATTCTTATTTATTCTATTTAAAAAAATATTGAGGGTGATAACACGGGCCATCCCCCCACCTCAAATTGGGGGATAAATATATACCCCCATCCCCCCCCCCCCCCCCCCCCGTGATCGACACCCATGTGCATGTATAAAGTCGGTAAGTGGAGATTGCTATCACTTTTTGCTTGTGTGTATATTGGGACAAAAAGGAATTGTTAGCAAGAAAGGCAAAGCACAATTAACTCCGAGTAAATTGATTCTATTTATAAAAAATAGCTTCGAATTTCTTCTTCAAACTGATCTCCATGCATGACTTTTTTGTGAAGTAAAACAACGAATAATACGAGAGGAATTGGCTAATTTTGATTTTAATACACGAAACGCCAACCATTTTCGTGAAGTTTTTGTTGTGCTCATTGAGGGGTTTTGGAATATATATATATATATATATATATATAATTTTTTTTTTTTTTTTTTTTTTTTAATTCAAGAACTTTTTTTATTCACTTGAAAATCTAAAGTAGAACCTTATAGCGTGTTTTTTCTTCACAATTAAGACAAAGCAGGATGATTAAACTATCAGTATTATTGCTCTGTTCAGTGAAAGTGAAATCTAAACTTCCAGAACAGATATGTGAAGCATGTACAGGACAAATTGAAAAGGCTTTCCCTTGTTATAGCTCTAAAATACACAGAATTATGCTCATGGCTGATTTGATTAATGGGAGAAAATGCTTAAGTGACTAGGGTGTGTTTTAGATGCACTGTTTTTCAAATGAGTTAAATACCATTTCATGGAAACTTATTGATAAGATATGCCACTACGTGGTGGATCTACATAGGGAAAACCCGGCCCGTCCCCCTCCCCCCCCCCCCCCTTTTGAAACCCAACTGGCATACCTCAAGTACACAATGAAAAAAGAATGCCCCCTTTATTGTGTACTTTTACGGCACTGCATGTGCCCCCTCTTTACAAAATCCTGGATATGCCCCTGAGATATGCATTGTCAGTTTGTCACGATTATCTTCAAATGAGGTAAGATTGACAAAATGAATTTTACATCATTCTGGAATGCAATAACTTATTCAATAAAAGAGCACCTGCATATCATTATTGTAAAACATTAACCTTGAAAATTGAAATAGAAAATGCCACAGTTTTATATACCTACTTTAAAACAATTTCCAAAGAAATGATCGTTATTACGTTATTAGGTAGATACAGTTTGTTTGTTTTTAGCATTGTCGTACATAATTATGTATAAGGAACCTATAACATGAACTCATATATACACTGCATATGACAAATGAACAGAGGAAAAACACCAGTCTTTAATAAACCCTATTATGTTTCGATTTGGTCAGGGGCGGATCCAGGAGGCCGGGGGTCTGGCCCAAAAAAAGACACCCTAAAACGCTGATGACCGAGTTTTTTTTTTTCTTTTGTTTTGTTTTGTTTTTTTTTTGTTTTGTTTTGTTTTGTTTTGTTTTGTTTTGTTTTTTTTGGGGGGGGTTTTGCGGGGGGGGGGCTTTGCTTGTCAGAGAATTTTTGGAGTAAAAAGACACCCACAAATGTTGATGATCTTTTTTTTTCTTTCTTTCTTTTTTGCTTTTCTACAAATTTTCAGAATATTGTGCCCCCCTCCCTCACAAAATCCTGAATCAGGCACTGGATATGTTAATCTATATTAGTGCTAAGTCCTTAAAAATAAACGTCTATTCAGTAAAAAGGGTTTCTCTTAATTGATAACAGACTCAAAATCACATTCCATTCCAGTTCTATACTTTCACAGTTCCATTATATGTATACACCAGCATGTTTTTGATTCTTTTTCAAAGTAATATTTATTTCTAATTTTTAAAAACAATAATCAGTGGGGAGAAGAGTTACACAGGGAAGAGATTCAGTATAACACACGAACAGATCCCGTGAATTTAGCCCTATACAGATTATAATTTTCGGTATAGTATCCGTTTTCATAAATTCATGAACTCAAAGGAGCTTTTTAGTTCCATTTAGCCCTTCCCAAATAAGTTCAATTAAAACCAGAAAAAAAATCAGAGAAACAGACAATTAAAAGTAAATTAATTTCTGAATGGCATGGAATATTAATGCTTTCCAGACAAATTAATGTTAAGCTCTGGTATAAATTAAGAAGAGATTATAGAAAAAGGAACCCACCCCCACCATTATATAGGGTCTTACAAAAAAAAAAAAGGAATTTCTCGCTGAAGTAAATGGGTTTCTATAAGCTCGAATGTCCCCCCCCCCCCCCACCTCCTTGACGAAAAGTTCTATAAACTCTAGATACGCCACTGCCCCTGCCACTGCCCCCACATAATAATTATGTGCAGACAGATCTGCTGGCGCGTGCAGGGGCGAATTATTTTCAGACGATTTTATATTGGACGAAGGTAATTGAAACTTTGAAAATACAGTAGACTTATTATTAAACAACGATCAGTATGAACGTGTTGAAAATGCGGCTGGAATTCATGTTTTGCAGTTAATAGTCAGTAGAATTATTCAAATTGTGACGTTACAGTTCAACTTTGTTAAGATTGAGATCTCAATTCCTTCTTCTCAACATTATAGGCACAGCTCAAAGAATACTTCAGCATCTTCGAGAGGTTCGTTTCGTTTCTGATTTTTATTTTATCTTGGCCTCGGCTCCGCTTCCGGTCCTCGCCTGCGGGAGTCCCTGTCATTGTGGCCGGCTGAAGCCCTGCTCACACGAGACGTCATTTGCTGACTTTAGCACCGCTTCATGTGAGAAAACCGATTGAAATTTGCGTGTAGATGTACCCCAGTGATGAATGAAGTGTTTTGTGCATTGCATGCAGAGTTAAGTGAATGGTGGTTTCGTTTCCTCAACCACGATAAAGCCAACAATACCCTTTCAAGGCAATTGACCACATTTCATGGTTTGGCTCAATAACTTGATTAAGAGCTCTGAAAAATATGCCAGATGTACGAGTAGAAAGAAAAGAGCAATAATTTGTGCACACGCTGTATCAATTTTTGCTGCATGACCATATTGTATTTGATGCCAGGAATTTTTAAAAGGAGAATAAGCTTTAAAACCCTTAAATTGGCAACGCATTGAGATTGTTTTTAATCATTCATTGTTTTTAATCGCAACTGGCCATTTTTTCAACTTTTCATCAAAGTTTCTCCCATACTGTAATAACTGTAAACTAAAGCTGTTATTTTCGCATATAGATATTTCCGCGAATGCCAAGGTCTCAAACAATTTTGCTAGTTGTTGTTTTTGCGGTTAGCCAAATAACCAAGAATATTATACATAAGGTTTAGCATGTCTGTTGTTTACAATGCTGTTTTAAAGTATGTTGGTATATGTTATACATTATTTAAAGGTTAGATGCTTTAAAAATTTGGCTTAAATTTACTTTGATTGTAGTCAAAGCTGAAAACTTATGCCACAATTCAATCTCCTGTAAAATACATTTGTATTATTTGTATTATTTTGTTTAATAAACTATAGGATGAATTGTGGCATGAGATTTTAGCTTTGAGCTAGAATAAAAGTGAAATTTAAGCCAATTTTTGAAGTGTCTAACCAACTTTTACGAAGTGCTAGCATAATCGAATGTATAAGGTGAAAAATTATTGCGATCTTGAGCTTAGAAGTCAAGAATGGGGTGTCCAAACCCAAACCTACATGTCATTGTAGATCTAGATAATAGATACCAATGTAGCATGCTCTCTTATAAACATTGAGAGTCTACTACAGTGATGCTGAATATGAATAACAAACCTTACTTTTCATTTCATTTCTGTTTCCCCATCTAGTCAAGGAATGTTGAACCCTAAACCTTCAAGATGACATCACTATTCAACCAGTCTGCTAGGTTTCTTGGTAGAGTGGTCAAGTATTCAGCTCTGTGCTACTGTGGAGCTTATTGTGTGTCTGAATACATCTTTGATTTTACATTGGTAAGAGAACAGTCAGAAACCTCATCTACATACGACTTGTTAAATTGCATGAAAAAAAAAAATGCCCTGGCCAAAATAAAATGACAAAATCTTTGTGCATTTATCATTTCTGTATTTTACAACCATCCTAATCATTTTGGTTTCACACATTTCAATCTTGATGGCAAGCTTACAAATATAGATTGCCCTTGAAAGTGATGTGGGTTTGAAAAACAAACATCAGTTGGATAAGGTCTGTAATAATAATAATAATAATTATGATATAATAATTATAATAATAATAATACAGCGCACTTTTATTGCGCCATCTATCTACTTAAACTTTCCTTTGCTTACTATATAAGCTGGAAAAGTTTGTGCATTATTTAGTTTTATATTTGCCATATTTTCTCAGTTATCACTCATCCTACTGTGACAGCAAAACGTATCATTTACAGTGTAAGAAATATTGAAGTTCTTGATATTTTTTAGACAAGATAGAAATGCATCTTGCATGAGAGGCTATCATCACATTGGGGTTTTAATTGAACTTACATACTCTACTTACATGTAGAAAGCGTTATAGAAGGCAATGATTTACTCTATGGGCAGCAAAAAATAACCTGCGCCACCTTAAAACCAATCATATAAGATATCTCTTGTTATTCATTTCTTACAGTGCACTGGTCCATCAATGCTACCGACCATTCAAGAAGAAGACATAGTCTTAACTGAACACGTCAGTACCAGATTTCTCTTTAATATCAAAAGGTAAGATATAATATTTTGGTAATTGCAAACATATCTCGATTGTGGATACTTGTATGAAAGTAGATATGTGGATAGTACCTACACACGAGTTGTTCTAGAATGAAGCACATTCAAGTTGAAGACATTCTTTATAATATTCACTGAGAATCAGCAAAAGTATCACTTCTTTTTATTAATGAAGGAATTGTCTGTTTTTATAGAGGTTAACAATGTGTAACCAAAATACAGTATGTCTAAAAAGAAATATTCTGTGATCCCAATGCCATAGACATTGGGATCTCAGAATATTTTCTTTTGAGAAAAATGGAAATCTATGAAATATTTCTTAGGAAAGCCACAGAGTTGCAAACTTGTGTTTCAGAATCAATCACAAGTTAAATCTCAGGGGTGGATCCAGGATCTTGCAAAAGAGGGCACAGAGCCGGAAAAATGCACAATTAAGGAGGCAATTTTTTTTTTATTGTGTACTTAGGTATGCCAGTTGGGTTTCAAGGGGGGGGGGGGGGGGGTAGGCCGATTTGGCCTCCCTCTGGATCTGCATAACTTTCCTCACCTTTACACATTTTTATCAAACTTTTACTTTTCTTGTTTTCTGCTTGTTTTAAAACTATATTAATACCAGGGTTGACTCTTCCTTTGATACCACATGTATGTATATCAAGAAATGTTTGCATCATTTATCAACTAAACCCTCTGTTATCTTTATTTCAGGGGTGACATAGTAATCTTCAAGTCTCCCACTGATCCTAAACAGTTCTTATGTAAGAGAGTTCTAGGTCTTGAATGTGATGAGATTCCTGAAGAAACATCATGGAAGTTTCTCAAGACAACCAAATATGTGAGTTGACAGTCACTTGCTATAATCATACTAGTCCTAGAAGAACTGTAGCAAACTGCTTTATTTTGTGAAGTTAAGACAGTGATCTGACATTTATTCCATCAATATGTTTTTCCTGAGCTTTAGTTTGTTGAAGATATAGGACTATATGTTTAGGGCTAGGGTTGTGATTGAGGTTTAGGCTTAATTATGTTATTCCTGTGTTGAGAAGTTAGAAATGCACCAATATAGTGAAGCATTTTCTGTAGCAGTGTGTATCATATAATCCTTTGACACAATATTTCACAAGCCCAGAGTCTCTAGCGTACTTCTAGATGGAGTGGATTTTTATTGCTCTATGAATTGAAAATGAAACTGTCTAAAAAAAAAAATGCATGTTGTGATTAAAGGTTCATTCATACATGTATATGCCACGCTTTCCTGCAGGGTTTTTTTAAGCCCTTCATATTTGTGTATCTTATAACACACAGGAAATTGAGTACGCGTAAGACCATTGTTGTGCACAGCTACTTTTTTCATCCCCACTTGCCATTTATTTACAAGTAAAAAAAAAAAAGAAGAACACTGCGTTTAAACAGCTGCAGTTTACTGCTGCATATGTGAACAAGCCTTAGGAGGTTTCTTTATTTTATATTGGTGTTTAGCCCTGATTAAACAAGATTTACTATAAAACTAATTTCCTTGGTACCAGGTTGTTTATTATGACGTTCAAATGTATATTTTGATCTTTCCGTTTCTTTAATTTATTGTTTAGATTCCTAGAGGTCATGTGTGGCTTCAAGGAGATAATATGAACAACTCAACAGATTCCAGAACATTTGGACCTGTGCCTTTTGGTCTTATTAGAGGTAGAGCAATATGTAGGGTAAGTGTCATTTCTCTACCACTGACTAACTCTTTGAACAAGCATATCTGGTATCACTCCCATCATTATTTTCAGCATTATATTTATCATCATCATCTATATAAACGTTAATACATGCATCAACATTGTCATCATCTTCATCGTCTTTGTTGTCATCGTCACTATCATCATCATCACCATCATCTTTATCATCACCATCGTCATCATCACCATCATGATCATTATTACATAATTTTTGATTAACATATTTTTATCATTGACATTTTCATTTTCAAGAATGAAATCTTCGTTGCCATGTCCTTCATCATCAATTTTCATTAGTTGTAGATTTAGACATTTAGTATGCCCCGAATGTTGGTTCATTGTTCTGCTATTGTCACCTTTAATGCCCAATCTAATTTTACAGTGGAACCTCATTATACATGTATAACAAAATCCTTGGGACCAAGAAAATTACCTCTTTATATCAAAACCTTGTTAATCAGGGCTAGAAAATAATTTTTAAAAATTACCTTGTTATAACGAGTTTGTTTTAACAGTGTTCTTTGTTATGAGGTTCCACTGGGTATGAATAGCTTTGTATTTTTTTTCATGTGAATATTTCACACTAGCATGTTTTTTTTTTTAATTTCTAAGGTATGGCCATGGAGTAGTATGGGTTGGTTGGAGAGATGATGACACGCCCCTTGTTGAACATACTGTAAACACATGCACCTTGCAGTATGGAATCAGACTCGGATCATGGAAAGCCACTTATAGGGTGGAATTATTTGAGATCAGGCCAGGACTCACCCGTCGTGGAATGGAAGCTAGTGTCAAGAGGACAGAATTCTTGTGGAAGGATACAAGACATGTCCTCACAAGATGGACATAGGGGGCCTTTATATCTCTTTTTTGAAGCATTTTGAAACACAGTTTGGAAAATATTTTTCACGGTACCCTGTCTTCTCCAGGCATATTTGGGTGCTCTATCAATGGATTCAGTATGCATGCTACCTTGACCCTGGATGATGCAGGTCAAATTGAGGCACATGCTTGTTGTCTGCATGCAGCCATAGTCTACATAATCTAGACCCAGTTAAAAGGGCACTCCTACCTTTGTAATGAGTCGATTTGTGTGAAAGCAGAAAAATAAGAGAAACAGAATGATGAAAGTTTGTAAGAAATTGGACAAAGTATAAGAAAGTTATGAATGAATGAGATCACTAAATATATGCGAATCTCAAACGGGCAATTTTTGTCAGCTGAGTATGACATGTTCACAGTCAACCCTCGTCTCTGTCATACACTAAAATGTCATTTATTTCTTGTTTTTCTCCTAATAAGCACCTTACTCAAAATATAATGTAGACAGAGTATTGTCATTATAGGTTTTCTTAAGAGAAAAAGATTCTGTCAAATTATCCTTCTTGAAAAAAAAACTGACATTTTAGTAATTTGTGTGTTGGAACATACATGTACACATGTATATGGAAGAATTGTCTGCCACTACATCACAGTAACATTACTGATTAGGCCAATTTGAAATTCCCATACATGTATGCATATGTAGTGATTACAATTTTTGAAAATTTATAACTACATGTAATCTGCTTCTCTAAGTTTTCTGCTTTCTTTCAGAGCAACTTGCTGTTAAGGTTGGATTTTGCTTTAAGTTGTTGAGAACAAAGTAGAATCTTATTTAGTCTGCAAGTCAGGTTATCATTTTGTATAATGAATCAAATAAATACACGTATGAAAAAAAGGTAAAGAATAACTTAAGTTGTTTTATTTGGTTATCTTTTTTTTTTTTTTCATTTTCTATTTTCAGTTGTGGTACATGTACATACAGGAATAGATAATACACAATCATATATCTTCACAATTTATTCTCTGTAACTGTACAACAATCACATTAATATGAAAATGATTTTTTGTATGCATTATACATTTAATTTACATGGAAATCTCACCTACAGTAATTATTCCATCATTTCTTCATTGTAAAGACCTTGGTTGTGTTAACCTGGGTCCGTATCCCATACGATGCTTACCTGAGCTTTAAGCAAGAACTTTCAGCAAATTGGCTTAGATTTCTTTGTCATTTTGAAATTAGGTGCATGTGGTTGCAATGACATCACAGGTTTTCAAACTACCCCCCCCCCTCACAATCTTCCATGACTACAGTATATAATTGTTGCTATATCAGGCACGCCCAAGCACAAAGTGGTAGTGTAGTTGTATTGTTTAATACATGTCTACAAATGCACCTTGGACAGAAAATAATATAAAAGAGAAATCTAAGCCAATTTCCTAAAATTCCTTGCCTTAGCTCACATAATCATGTTATGTAATCCAAGCCCTGGTCACTGATTTTCTGAATTCTAATCATATCTCATTAATAATTCCAATGGATTTGATGAATCTACCAAAAGAAGCTTTCCAAATGTGAATTGAGACAAACTCTTGCTGTATATCGTGTTTTGTCGCTCTTTTAGATTTGGATTGAAGCATACTGGATACAGACAAAATTAATGACTGAACACAATTACAGATTCTTTGCATCCATTCATCTACAAATAATACAAAATGGCTGCCTTTTTAGACACTAAACATAACAGTACCACATATGTTGAAGTAGTACAAACCTTCTCTATAATATATCCTTCTGTCCTCATTTTGTCTAGAGGAACTATACTCTGTAGTATACCTCTCTTATCTTTCTGCTAATAACCCTTTCTTTATAACAGAAATCATGCAACTCTTCACATGATCTAGTTGGGATGATCTGCAACAATGGAACATTTTGATTTGTTAAGATAAATATTAAAGACAGATGATGTGTTTTTGTAGGTAATGCAGATCTTAATAATTCTTTATAAATATATATGACAGATCTCAAAATAATCAGCAAATTCAGAGCAATAATATGTAGTATCTGGTTGGGGTCAATATTCTCTTCAATGTCAGCTTGATGCATGATGGATGACAAGTCACTCCTGACATAACAACTTACATGTACAAGGTATTGTATCAGAATAAACCCAATACATGCTTTTAGAATTCAAACAACTGTTAATAATGTAGTCCAGGTCTCATATGACGATTGATCCAAATCATCCATAATAAACTTACAATTTCCTACCTCTTATCTACATAGTTCCCATATCTATTTCAAGTTCTGTTGAAAATTATTTAAATCAATTTTGGAACTTCTTAAAAGATTGGGTTTGAAGCCCAGAAGTCAGAATATGGGAACAAATTTCTTTCTTGGCATTAAGCATCAGATGAAAATGGTGCTGGAACAGTAAAGAAGCAAATAACTTCACAGATTAAATATTGATCCCATGTGCAATTGGTTGACAATGCTTCAGCAAATCATGAAAATAAAACAAAATCACATCAATCTTTCCGCATGCAACACAAAAAAAATTAAAATAAAAAAAAGAACAAAGACATCAAAATCATAAATCTCACAAAGCATAAGACATTAGAGAAATGAAAGAAACAAGAACTTATGATCATCTCCCTGTGTTATACTCAAACTTTTGAGAGTGTGCGAGATCCCCCCCCCCCCCCCCCCCCCCCCCCCCCGTCCAATTTCGCACTCGATAGATGCTTATTATTACTAATGTATTAAAATAGAATATATCTTGCATTCAATAGTTGTTGCTAAGCGAGATAAGCCTCATGTCAGCTGTCGGGTTGTTAAGAAGAACTTTATTTCAAAAACAGCATAGACTTGGAATACTAGTAAATTAGCAAACTGGAAAGAGAAACAAGATAAACGTGATGTCTAACGGAAAAACCAGATCACACGGGTGAACCATTATTTGACAAGAAGATTGATTATTGGACAGAATGCAGATATAATGGAGTATATTTTCCACAAGAGTTTAAACATCATATGAATTGACAGATTGAATTCATTAAAGTCAGACATACAATGTACTGATAAATGCAGTATGTAGTGACCCCATTAACATGACAAAATCCCAGACGAATGAGACGTTTTACTTCCTTTCATTACAGTTAATGATGAATTCTGGTGATGACACAAAATAGCAATGAAAAAAAAAAAACTTGACCTGAATGTTCCAGACATTGAAATGATATCTTTCAAATGATTATTGTAGAATATAATAACTGATTAATGAGTAAAGAAAGATGAAGCAAGCAAACCCAACCTATGCACATAACACAAGGTCTCAAACGAGTTGTGTTTTTCAGGGAATGTGATTTTCAGTATTAAAGTTCTCCTTGGTTTGTTGTGGTCCAAAAAACCCATCTACTGCATGATGAACATTGTAGAATAAATAAATTTAATCCTGTTTCTTTTGAAATGCCATTACATTACCGGATCATCAGATCAGCTTTCAAGTCAACTCCAATATGTTATTTCACTTCATTTCATATTTGCATAGACAAGAAGATTTATCACATAGACTTACTGTAGACAAATAGAAAAGTACATGTAAAATGAAACAATACCACAACGATAATCTAATCTTAACGAGGATCGCCAATAATACCTCCTTTTGATTTCATTTCCTAAAAGCTAGATTTGGATACACTGTACATCATTTACATATCTTAGCATGTAATATTAGCTATTTAATATATAGTTCTATTTACACAAATAATGGAGAATAATCTGATTCATCCACTCAATCTTTCATCTAAATTCAACAGCAGAGGTTTCATTGAGTTGTGAGTAAATGCTAAGTTTGGAATGAAACGAATTTAATATAAAACCTCAACAGATATATGACGTAATAAATTAAACAGGTCACATGAAAATATATTGTGTTTTGCTCATCACAAACAGAAGGAATAAGACTATAATGTTTATCTAGCATGATTAGGTGTCTGTAGGCCAATCATCTTAAAACTCATCTTTACATTTCATTTACACATGACACAGTTAACTGCCTAAGAAATTCACTCTGGTAAAATGAAATCTATTTTCTGTGAAAAGGAATGGCAAGTGGGGTGAAGAAATAGTAGCTGTGCACAAACAAAAGCCCCTAGGCATATTCACTTATCTGTGTGTTAAACGATATAATACAATGGAGCCTTGTTATAACAAACTCCTTGGAACCCAAGAAATTTCCTTGTTATATCAAAACCTTGTTATATCAAAACTTTGTTATATCAGGGCTAAAAAACAATAAAATGCAAAGGAGTGGGACCAGCAAAATTACTTTGTTATGATGAAAGTTTGTTATAACGGGGTTCCACTGTATCAGTATACCATTGTATTTTGCCATTGAAGTAGATCTTGTAGGAAGTTTAAAGCAGCTTACATGTACATGTATGTGAAGGAAGCTTTCTAATCACTGCTTGTATTAACATTAACCATTACACCAATGGGATGCCTCTAGTCGAGTCTAAAGTCTGGCCAACACCTGGGCCCTCTTGCATAAAAAGGACCTTACTAGTCACTGACATGGTCACAACATCAGGGAATGACGTCTCATGTGAACAGGGCTTAACATGTATTAACCCTTATGCCAGTTAATAAAAACATTGTTTGCACGGTTCATTTTCCAATAAAACAAAGGACCTTACTAGTCAATGACATGGTCCCAACATCAGTGAATGACGTCTCATGTGAACAGGGCTTAACATGTATGTCCCTATAGGCCATTGTGCTCTCTATACATGTACTGGGACCTCAACATGTGAACAAGTCATAGCTACAAGATCAAACTGTTTTACATGTATGTTAATAATATTAGTACACCTGTTGATTGTATTGAGTTCATAACTGTATTAGAGCTGGGACTTAATATGAAGTAAATTGATAAACTTATTTACCTATGATGCTTGGGACTATCCAGACCTACATATACTATCAAATGTTTAATATCATATTGCAGTACTATTGGAGGGCATCAGAATCAATTAATATATTTAGTGAAGTTATGTTAAAAGAAGCTATCGTTTAAAACAAAATAACATGAAGAAATTAACGATATAAATAAACATTTGAGCGGAGGTAGTTAAAAATAAACTCATATTTGACACAAAAAACATTTATGTGTGACAGCAAAGAGGATAACCTCCATGCAAGAAAGGAACTATTTCTATTTTCTTACTTGCTTTATAATGATTTCTCTCAACTACAAAACTTGGACAAGATGGACGTAAAACTGTTAAACAGAAGTATACTCTTGCACAGTCATATCTATAAATATTTAAATCAGCAACAAAAATACCTTTATTTGTAAATTGGTATATTGTTTACATTTTTGCTGCATGCTAGTATTCTGCATTTCAACACTAGATGTTTTTGGTTGATGTTTCTAGGTTACAGAGAAAAAAAATGAAGAAATAAATAGCAACAAATATAAACAGAGTACACTCTCATGCCTACAGATTAACCTAGGCTTGCTAGTGACTTGAACATTCAATAGTAAACTCTACTACCAAGTTGTGTACTATTTCCAACAAAGATACACTCAGGTACAATGTATGGACATGAAGCAGGTACAGATTTGATGACAATTATATTTCTTAATTGGAATGTAGTTGCTCTACAACACAACAGAAAACAATTCTTTGGAACAGGGAAATAAAAGTATTTAAGCCCTCAAAGCATATGAAGTACCATAGGCATCTCTTTTGAGTGAACTCTAAGTTGATGAAAAGGAGATATAGGAAAGGATAATTAATTCTTAGTTTTCATTTCAATGTGAGAAATTGTTACTTCATTCAGGTGTTGTATAAAGATTCCCATTCTCCTTCCTTATAATTTATGATTTAAAATTGAATTTCTCCATGGAAACGAAGTGTGAAAATACTTTGGAATAAAAGCTATTAAAAATGCATGTCTACGCTCATGACACTGTCATCCTAATGCAGATCTAGTAGACAACTACATGGCATGATCTCAGATGAACCAAAGTAGGATTTTTCAATTGCCCACCCACCTTGCACAGGCATAGTGCAAATACATGTGATCTGAATGAGGTACATGTAGTTTATTACTGAGTAATAGCTATTCAATATGACACAGTACAGGGAAGGTTTCTTCACAGTATCATACTCCTTTACATGTTGCTAAAAATCTTTCCTAGTTTTATACTTCATGAGTCATGTTAAGACTAAGGAGGTATTAACCTTGAGCAATATTTATAGAAATGTAATTCCATGATGAACAAGCAAAACTTTCATACTGTCACTCATTACGAAGTACTCCCACTGATCAGATCACAATCTCATTCCTTGTGCATGCATGTTATACTGATGGTGGTTTCGTTTGGACAATGGAGAAGAGTTGCCTATTCTACAAAGATGCTAGTCTACGTCTTAAAATTAGCTCGATAAAGAACATAATTGCCATTTCTATTACATTCAGGTTAATTAAGAAAGAATTGTTGCTGTACTCCCAGTGTTAGAGAACAGACGCATGATCATAGTATTAATGAAAAACAAGCTAGAAATTCTTTGAACCAGGAGGGATGAGAACCTACAACATTCTTTGGCAGCACCTCTACCACCAAGTCCATTTCAGGATGTTGAATGATATGCTTTATGACTGTGATGTACAGGACCCAACATTTCACATATATCATTGGTGATTGATATTGGCTAAATAACGGCTACATATGATGAGCTGCAGTTGAAGAACACACGAGTATAACATAGAGGTCCTGAACTTTGACCTATGACCTGGTCAAGGTCAAAGGTCAGCTGATGATGGGATGGCTTGGTCCCTGTTTCCATGGTGATACGTTCTGTTGAAGGAAGACCAATAAAATCATAATTAACTTGAGATGATTAATGCATACTTCCATAAATTTCTTTATTCATCTAATATCAGAGTTGTATAATTCTTTCATTTTGTTAAAAAAGAGGGAAAAAGGGAAGATTAAAATCCCCATAATCAAAAAAATTCAGGTTTTCAATTCAAAGCAGTCTTGGATATTCAATGAAAATATACAACTTTTAAATTAAAAAGAAGCCTGCGACTAACATATCTTTACACATAATGAGCTAAATAACAGTAAAAATAAAAATAAAAAATAGCGTCCTGCAACACAGATTATAATGAATGAATTAAAAAAAATAAAAAAATTAATAGCTAGATTAGACAGGATGGCTACAGAATATAATATCATGCAAATAACAAGCATTTAAATAAAACTTTGAGGGTAAAAAAAAAGAACCAAATAAATGATTAAAGCAGGGGAAACAGAAGCAGACAAATTTATATATTTAATGGTAAGACCCTTAAGAGTTAAACATTTATCAACAGGTACATGTAACATATTGTAAATATCATGTACTTTTGCACATTTCTCGCTTATTAACCGATAAATCATTAACATCATTACTAGGAAAAACTACTAGTTTGTGAATGTCAAGGATTGTGATGATATTGGATGAAAATTAATTAATAACTACCTTTGAACCTTCTTTTATCTCACTTACCCATGGCTATTCCATGTACTGCTAACAATTACATCTCCCCTTTACTTCCTTTCTCACATTATACTGAGTCTTAGAAAGATCTAGCATTATCTACCATCTAATAAGTCCACCGCAATGCAGGGACATGTGTTTTTTGACTTTTACCCCTCCTCAACAAGTATCACCTCTCTGGTCAATATATGGCAAGAAACCAGATAGTATGAAAAACCACACCCCATTTAACTCTACAATGATACCGTTTTCCCCCTTTGTTTTTCCTATCCTAAAAATCTATATTTCTTTTTAAATAGTTGATGCATTCAAATTTTGTCTATACTTTTAAAAAGAAAATTAATGTACTTTAAGGTAATCAAAAGCTTGTCTGAAGCTTGCTTGACATAGCAACAGATGTTGAATACAGTGGCGGATTTACATAAGGGGAAATCCGGCCCGTGCCCCTCCTTTTGAAACCTAAATGGCAAACCTTAAGTTCACAATGAAAAAAAAAATTGCCCCCTTAATAGCGTACTTTTCCGGCTCTGTGCCCCCTCTTTTACAAAATCCTGGATCCGCCCCTGGTTGAATGCATTGCGTTTTTCTCACAAATAAAAGGTGAGGTAATCATCAGGGATTCATTTTAATACCCTGACAACAGAAAACTAATATATTTAATAATTTCTTGCTAAATGTTATGGAAATGTAACTTTGCCCTTAGGTTTGCGAGTATGATGTGATTAGTTGATAAATGAAACACACCTTGATGTATGTCAGCATGAATATGTTTTAAGATTAGTTGTATTGCTAGATGCACTCCCTGGTGCTACAACTGCCCCTCCTCCACCAGCCCCGCCCCTCTGAAGGGGTGGAGAGGTTGGTAGAACAGGTACACCATGTACCACTGCTCCTCTCTGATTGGTATACATCATTGTACGTTGTGTAGGAGAGCCAGGGGAAGGTCCATATGCTTCCATACGTTCCCCTGCAGTCAGATCTAAGGGTAATTTGTCCTTCCGATGATGGGCAGCGGCTTCCTTGCTCTTGAACATCCGTCGCCATGACGGACCACGTTTAAACTTTCCTAGCTCACCCTATTAGACAAGAGGTACTAGCATCAGTTCTCTTTTATTTATTCTAGCTAGAATTCAGGGCTGAAATTTCTGATCCATGTTCATTCTGAACCGATGGTCATATGAAAATCATTTTGTTCAATCATGTTCACTTCAAATGTCATAATCCATTTTTTAGTCATTTTGCTCCATTATCAACATTCAAATATGTTCACTACTCTCTACGACCACGTGTCTACTATGTATTTATATAACTGTTAAGTGCACCATCTAAGAAATTTATTATCCTTTATTCAAGTATTTTACATTTGTGATTTATATTTCATCCTTTTTTATTTGAGTTTGTTCTTATTTCTTCCTTAATTTTTTTTTTTTTTTTTTTTTTTTTTTTGGGGGGGGGGGGGGGTCATTTTGGCAAATCAAAATACAATCCTTGCACAATAACATTTCAAAAGAAGACTATTTGTTTACAAATAGCTATCTCAATATGGATTGTTTCCTTTTCAAGTGCAAGAAATTGAAATGTTCTTTGAGAGTTTACTGGTGTGTCACTGTGTGTGTCCATGTCTATGTGTACATACAAGTACTTGTACATGTTGTGTCATTAATTTACCTTGTATTAAGATGATATTCTACATGTATTAATTGTGCCAGTGCAGTACACTGTCTAAATTTCAATCTATAATTAGATTATCTCTCTACATTGTAACATATCACTAATTAAAGCAGATGTCTAAAAAAATACCTACACAATGTACAGTTACACACTTGTCTTATATGTCAATGCTTTGAATTCTCATAGGAAATTTGACACCATTATTCACTAGATAACAAGGGCCAGGGGCCTGGGGCCAGTTTCACGAAACCATCATAAGTCTAAGTTCGTGGACATCTCATAGAAACATGTGTTACAGAATTAACACACATTTCTATGGGATATCCACGAACTTAAACTTACGACGGTTTGTGATACTGGCCCCAGGTGCATATCTGTTGTATAATTCAGATTTCATACTGGCAGGTCATACATGAAATACTGTAAAACAGGGTGAATAGAAAGCTTAGGGTTTTCCATATCCCCCCCCCCCCCCCCTCCCAGGAAAGATGCAGCCACTTAATCTATATTATCATGAACTGAAAAATAGAAATGCTCTGCATATCATCGCTTGGGAATTTTTTTTCACCAGTATATCAAAAAAGCTTTCTCATATTTTGGTCATATTCAACCTGTTTTATGGTAAATCAACATCACAGCAGACCTTATCGATAGAATATGATCTGACACATATGTGTGTGTGCTGATATCCATTTCCCTTGTGCTCTTTCAGACAATACTGAATGTAGTACTATCATTTGATGATTCCTATCAGTGTGTATAAGCATCAACATGAATTTTACACAAGAGATGGTGCAAGAAAACTCTGCATGTATGTCAGATGCAATGCTCATCAGGATCTCAATTATAGTACCTTCTAACAAAATAGAAATTAAAAATAATCATCAAGAGTAAACAAGGGCTGAGGGATATCTGCCAACTGTTTAAAAAGCAAGGGTATGCCAATGGGTGCCTTGGGTGGTAAAGCACAAAAACTCTGATGAAGTAGCCATCATCAATACATGAACAACTGATGTTACCTTAGTGCCTGTTATGGTACAGTGAAAACTCACTATAACAAGGACCTTGGGACCATTAAAATTACCTTGTTATATCAGGAATCTCCTTATATCAGAGCTCTTTAAAGATAAGGTTGAGTTCTGGGAAAGGTAAAAATATGATTTGTGAGCATTCTCATTCTCTTTATGTTAGTTTGGAAGATCATCATAGTAGAAATGTCCCCTGAAAAGGATTGCTCTTCAAATGCTCTCACATTCGACACATTCGAAATATGACAAGAAACAGCTGACACGTTGGGACGAAAATTTGTGCGTAGTCCCATACACATATCTGTGTGCAGTGCATGTGACTCTCAGCAGGATTGAGTCAATTTCTTATCATTTCGGTGATTCCAAAACCTTAGAGCATAAACCAATTATTATGTGCTATATAATCAACCTTTCCCAATGGCTTTGAGAGTTTCTTTGACAATTCAATCTCATGACCAGAACTCAACTTTATCTTTAAAGCAAGTTTCCACTGTACAAATGTACCTAACATTACATGTATATCTGAACTCTGCATCAAAAATTATATCAACACCTTACATAAAATCATCAAACTACTCAGAAGTCTGAAGCACAGAAAGATTTCCGTTGGAACCCTTGATTTATAAAGACATGTCATACAATTTTACAACAGAAAACTTTTTTCCCCCCTGAAAATGCATTAATTTTCATGAAGTAATAGACCAGTTCACAAATGTATTCAAATTTTCAGCATGCCTCTGCTGGTTACCAAAGACAATCCTTAAGCTTGCCCAAGGTTTGCCTGATGCATGTTGCACCCTGCATTCTGAATTATGGAAATACAATTTGACTTGTAACATAGTATATCACTAGGATTAGGGACCATATTAAAGCATACATGAATTTGAATACATTAGTGAACATGTCTATTGACCATGACAGCTAAACCATTTAGTAATTTCAATTTCAAAATCTATTCCTTACAAAAGTTTGTCTGCAGTAGATAGCTACGGTTAAACCACAAATTTTCGCGTGCATGAAACTTTTGCAAATTTCGCGGGTGGTTGAGATTCATGGAAGTTTCATGTCACGCAATAATAAAATCACAATTGAAACAACATGAAACTATTGCAATTCACAAAAGTTTCTTGCTGCAAAATTGGCAGTCATTAACAATTCGTGAAAGTTTTATGTTGTGAAAGTTTCTGGTTTTAAAGTAAATGACACACATTCCATTGACAATTGCTCAGCAGTTAATTTCTAACTCTATGTGACTAACTAGAAATACCTAGCCCTAACTCCAACCATACACATAAAGTGTACCAATCACTGAAAATAAAATTTGTGTACGGCTGAAATGTATAAAATTAACCTCAAAACACATACCTGGGCTTCTATGGTGTAATGGTTAACTAAGGAGTACAGTATGAGGAAAATAAAGGATCACATAAAAACCCCTCGCACATCACATACATATAGTTTCCTTGCAAGTCTCTGTAATGTGTAATGAGAGTGTGTTCCAACTTGCAATATCTCTTTATATTAGGTGTTAAAAAAAACAAGTGAATGAGTAAATTACGCAATGCGTAATAAATGTCCCAGCCGGAAGTGCAGATCTGTGGAAATTAACTGGCCTGAACCTTAAAACTTCAGTGAAAAACTTTAGTGAATAAAATAATAATGTTACTGCATGCAAAAGAAGAGAATACCAACAATGCATGTATACAACTGAAATATAAAACATGAAAACATTATGAACCTTCAGCCATTTTGAATAAATTTGCATAAATTTGCATGAATAATGAATTTCAAAATTCTGTGTAGAAGTTTGGAAGCCCCCACCCAGCCCTATCAGATAAAACAATCGGAATCAAAATCCGACGTGAAATAGAGGAGAAGTAGCATTTTTCGTCAATTTTGAATAAATTTGCATAAATTTGCATAATTAATGAATTTCAAAATTCTGTGTAGAATTTTGGAAGCCCCCACCCAGCCCTATCAGATAAAACAATCGGAATCAAAATCCGATGTGAAATAGAGGAGAAGTAGCATTTTTCGTCAATTTTGAATAAATTTGCATAAATTTGCATAATTAATGAATTTCAAAATTCTGTGTAGAAGTTTGGAAGCCCCCACCCAGCCCTATCAGATAAAACAATCGGAATCAAAATCCGATGTGAAATAGAGGAGAAGTAGCATTTTTCGTCAATTTTGAATAAATTTGCATAAATTTGCATAATTAATGAATTTCAAAATTCTGTGTAGAAGTTTGGAAGCCCCCACCCAGCCCTATCAGATAAAACAATCGGAATCAAAATCCGATGTGAAATAGAGGAGAAGTAGCATTTTTCGTCAATTTTGAATAAATTTGCATAAATTTGCATAATTAATGAATTTCAAAATTCTGTGTAGAAGTTTGGAAGCCCCCACCCAGCCCTATCAGATAAAACAATCCGAATCAAAATCGGCCAAGAAATGACGGAGAAGTAGCATTTTCTAACATTTGAGCACACACGGACAGACGGACGGACGGACGGACCCACACACACACACACACACACACACACACACACACACACACACACGCACACACGAACGGAGCCCGTTTCATAGTCCCCTCGCGAACTTCGTTCGGCGGGGACAAAAAGGTGGACATTTTTAATAGTTAATAACTAAAAAATTATCCTTCGTATCAGACTGAGGTGTTTACATTGTAAAGTTGAAGGATGTAACATATATTGGGAGCAAGTTTTATTACATTTCTCTGAATATTTTTCTTGAAATATTGCTCCGAATATTTCAATAGATTTTTCACTTTTTGAAAAATGAAGGCAACAAAATCTGTGTGTATGGGTAAGTAATTCAGAACACAGCAATTGTCACTGTGTGTTGCAGTGGTAATTTCTGCCAACCTAATGCTGTCCAGTGTCATTAATGATTCATGACTCTGGGTTAAAAAGGTGATCTGGAATTTCAGCTGCAATGCACAATGGCCATTGTAATACAGACAAATTTTGAAGCGTTGGTTTTTCAAGAACAGAAAAATCTAATTAAATATTCAAAGAAATATGAATTTTGCTCCAAATAAATTTTACATCCTTCAACTTTACAAAGTTAAAACCTCAGTGTGATATGAGGTATAATTTCAGAGTTATTAATGATCAAAAGTGTCCACTGTTTTTTAAAAACCTAGTAGGATAAATATTTGAAGCTCATACTTTGAATATAGTATAGCGACATTGAACCCCTAGCATACAGAGCAAAATATCTTTTGGTGATTGGTACACTTTAAAGCCTTATCCTGAACATAGCCGTATAACCTTGATGAAATGAAGCCTGGAACAAATGCAAGATTACCACTATACCAAGTAAATGATAATAGTAATAGTTACAATTATATGGCACTTCATAACTAATGTTCTTGAGCACTGTACAAAGTTATTAGTAACACAGTTTTAGCTAATAAGGCAGTCAGGCATTCAAGGAATTTCTTCCTACTGGGTCCCCATTTACACCCTTACAAAATTACTCCATCAAGTTATATGTTTTCCATTCCTATATCATTCACAAATTAAAGTGAGCATGATAGTAAACCTAGTGTCAAGTCTTACTTTTTATATTTTTGTTCTAGAAAATCTACTTTGTAGCTTTTACTTTATAGACTACCAAACCTTAATGGTGAAAACCTGTATCTTGGCAGTTACGTATACCAAGCAGTTATCACAGATAACTACTTGGTTTGTGATAACTGCTTGGTTACACAACCATAACTCTGTCAATTGCATGTCTGTAATTTTCTCCTGTCCCATATACCTGTCATCTAAAACCCCAAAGTAAGTTTCCAGCATTCATTTTATTTATTTCTTTAAATTGATCGTTTGTATTGTATATTTTCTGACACAAGAGATTCCAATCTTTCCCATAACACCTAGAGTTTACTCCTGAAGAATCAATTTGTATCTCATGCTATACTATTAAACAATCAAATAAAATCTACATGTATTCACACTCACAGAAATCACTTTTTATCCCATTTGCTCTGTGAATTTGCAAATTTATTGGTTTGGAGCTCTCTGGCTATATTTGTGCCATTCTGTAGGCATGGTTTTAGCATTATTTTTTGCATTTTGCTTTTGAAACTTAGCTGGTTTAGACTAATCATAAGGTATACAAGCAGGCAATTCTTCATCAAAATTCAATTTCACAAAGCATTTACCTTTGATAATATTAACCAGTATGCAACTTATGTAGCCTTGATTTGGGTATGGGATACAGTGACAGTAGAGGGCAACAATCAGGATAAATAATAAACAGAGAGGGAAGCAGATAATAGGAATCAAAGCAGTGTTTCTCAAACATGCAATTTTCTAATGAAGCTTCACAAATACTTTGATTGGCCTAGGCAACTATTTTATTTGAGACACATTATCTTACAGATAAGTTGATGAAAATTAGAAAAGCTTTCACACTTATAAAGCAGAAGCAGATACTTATTGTCTCTATTTATTCATTATTTATCTTTACGGTTTCATTACCAAACTTGAGTTCTCAAGATGTACTGTCTGTGATATCTGTTTTAATTCTATTCTCTCAAAACAAAAAGACCAATATGCCACATATTTTTTAATGATCAAATATTGAAGAAATGTATCATTTGACTAAAAGTTGTATCAATTACAATGTAACTGTCCTGCACAAGTAATACTATACCCTAGTTTTACAAAATGAGAATGACACCAGACCAATGATGTATGTGTGTATGTGTGTTTGTGACCTAGAATGAGTATGTATGCACAAATTCTCTTCCTCTGAAATTCATATCAGATTCATACAACAACCAACTGTATATAAATTATTTTATTATTTCTATTATTAATATTATCACATACTGCCAGTATTTGTTACATGGGTTTTGTGTCATATATTACAGTACAGTGTAAGTCAATATTTTAAATGTTTTAATACTATTTTCTTTTTTTCATGACGGGTTCCAGAAAACAAAATAAAACGTATTTTTACAAATACATGTATGTACATGTAACACTATTTTCCCACTGATTTGCAAAGCTTGCATGTATTCATAACCTTCAAAAAGCAGTTTACTAGATAACTTGATATTGTTGTTAACTTCCTTGACTGTAATCAAGGTTTTGTTTTTGCTTTAGTGCATACATGTATTTCTGTAATTATGTTTTCTGTACAACTGCATGTAATTGTGATAAAGATATTGGGTCACAATTTGAAAATCAAATTTTGAAATACAATGTTTGGGTGAATCCTAAAGGGAAGGTATATATTTGTCCCTCATGCACTAGTTCAACCACACTCTAAACTCTGCTCATGCAATGTTGCGCCTGGAGACAAAACGACGGAATAAACAAAATGGTGGTTCTACTAACAAACAAAAAAACACAAGCGGTTATGAATGGATCAGAAGATTCAGCCATAAATTCTATATAGTCAAATGTTATTCTTGTTATGATGAAAATAAAATACATCTGGTGGGAATAAATCATTCACTTCAAAATAAATCCGATCATATTATTATAAAGGTCAAATCAGGTATGGAAATAAAGAAGTTCAGATATTAACAAATTCAAGTGATGTTATATAAAATGCTATTAGAATAGATAGATTGGATTGTTATGGGATAAATCAAACCGTTAGTTCTTTCAAGAGTATAATAGGATGATACAGATTACTTCAATCTCTATAGATTTTCCATTCTTTTTGATTAGCATTTTCACAAGCATCTCATACAGAAAAATCACCTCAATGCTCACTCCACTAATTTAATACCAAATGATTGCCTAACACATCCATATCACTAACATTCTAACCTCTCTTCAGACTATTTAATCAACTTAAGTTCTCTTCAGATTACTTTGTCAACTTAAGTTCTCTTCAGATTACTTTGTCAACTTAAGTTCTCCCTTTCATTGTCAAAACAATTAAACTTCTTCAGAAAATATCCCATCTTATCACCATGACAACAGACCACTAACTTCTTCTTTTCTCTGTCTCCATTGTAAAGCAATTTTAAGGAATATTAAGTAATTGTGTAATTTCCTAATCACTTGTCTCTATTAAATTTTGAACCCTAACACCAATGTATTTATGAGCCTTTTTGAGTCTTGTCTGGTTAACAGCAGTAACTATTTGAGTACTACAAATACTTTCAGTGCACTCTTAACGCTCATAATGGACAATGTTATCAAGTTTACCCCCCCCCCCCCAAAAAAAAAGCCTTTAAATTTAGAACCCCCACTGCTAATTTAGACCATACTATCATCAACAATCATTAAACTTGTTGCTTTGATTCCTCTCCCAGTCTCTAACATATATTTTCCTATTGTTTGATTCCTCTCCCAGTCTCTAACATATATTTTCCTATTGTCTGATTCCTCTCCCAGTCTCTAACATATATTTTCCTATTGTCTGATTCCTCTCCCAGTCTCTAACATATATTTTCCTATTGTTTGATTCCTCTCCCAGTCTCTAACATATATTTTCCTATTGTTTGATTCCTCTCCCAGTCTCTAACATATATTTTCCTATTGTCTGATTCCTCTCCCAGTCTCTAACATATATTTTCCTATTGTCTGATTCCTCTCCCAGTCTCTAACATATATTTTCCTATTGTTTGATTCCTCTCCCAGTCTCTAACATATATTTTCCTATTGTTTGCTATTACATACACACCACAACCAATCATTCATCCCATTGTTTTATTTCAAATTAAGAATAAGATGTTTACCTCTTCTAATCTCCTTTCTGTCCCAACAGTTAGCAGATTATTAAATTCCTGTTCTAGTGTGCTTCTCGCTTGCGTGTTCTGCGTTGGAATCTGAAGTGACAGAGCAAGGGCGCTCACATCGTATGTCTCGTCGAGAGCGATAATGGCCCCGTGGACGCCGCTCTCTTTGAGGTTTTGAGCAAACTCTTTAAGTCCGATAGAACACACCCACTTGATGACTCTCTCATTGCTCCATACTAACACATCTGAAAAACAAATTCAGGAATACACAAATAACCTTTCATGGTCTAATTTCATGACACATGTCTAAAAAAATTCACATACATGTACATGTAGAAATATCAAAGGGCAAATATGAATATTCTCTCTGCACACACAAGACATTCTCAGTTTTCACTTCCTAATTGTTCTTTCTTCTATTTGCGTGTGTGGGTGTGTGTGTGTGTGTGTGTGTGCAATAGTAGTATCATGTAATTCTGAAAAGAATAGTCAAAGAATGTGAAAGGTGAAAAACAGCTGATGATCAGTACAAGCCCAAGGTGTCATAATTCAGATTACTCTTTCAAATATGAAGTATGCAAGGATGGCAAAAATACTTAATCTAGTCATGTTAGGGGATTTCCCCCATGATACTGACCTTTGACCTCTACTGCACTCTCTTCTCTTCTTCTCTCTAATTCTTTCCTATCATAGTTGACTTTCTTGAGACACAATATACCGTACTGGAAGCTATTCCTGTTGAAAAGAGATAAACAAAGACAATGACATGTGAGAAATTGTTGTATAGTATAACTTTATCCTGAAATTGCTATTTAATGTTAGAAAAAAAAAAGACATCCAATTACACATGGTATACCCTACTGAAAGTTGTTCTTTTAATGTCATCAGAAATATCACTTTAAATTTAATTGAATTGAATTGAATTGGTCTATTGTAAAAACATATCAAACATGCAGCCCGAGAGCTGAAACTGTTCAATTTATAAAAGGTGCATAAATTTAAAAACGCAATTGAGATAAACATACATTCGATATACATGTAAAATAGAAAATAACATTCACATTTAAATTAAATTCATAATATTACTTATTTTGATGATATTGTATAGACATTTGAGAAGATGAAGTTTATTTTGTTTACATTTGCAATGAGGCTATCTAGTTTTTTTTATTATCAGGCCTATACTCTTCACCACATGTATGTAGTGATAAACTGTATCACTCAAATGAAATACACTGGCCCATATTCATTAATTCTGTTATACCTGATGCACGGTCTCAGTAAAGTTTAACAAAAGGAAAACTTAGACCTTGGTCTTAGTTCCTTCATTAAACTTAGACCTTGGTCATAGTTCCTTCATTAAACTTAGACCTCGGTCTTAGCTTCTTCATTAAACTAAGACCTCGGTCTTAGTTCCTTCATTAAACTTAGACCTCGGTCTTAGTTCCTTCATTAAACTTAGACCTCGGTCTTAGTTTCTTCATTAAACTTAGACCTGGGTCTTAGTTTCTTCATTAAACTTAGACCTCGGTCTTAGTTTCTTCATTAAACTTAGACCTCGGTCTTAGTTTCTTCATTAAACTTAGATCTTGGTCTTAGTTCCTTCATTAAACTTAGACCTCGGTCTTAGTTTCTTCATTAAACTTAGACCACGATCATTGTTCCTTCATTAAACTTAGACCTCGCTCTTAGCTTCTTCATTAAACCTAGACTACGGCCTTAATTTCTTCATTAAACTGGTTTTAGTTCCTTCATTAAACAGGTTTTAGTTCCTTCATTAAACTACGTTCCTTCATTAAACTCAGACCTTGGTCTCAGTTCCTTCATTAAACTTGACTTTTGACCAAGCTTAAACTCGGCTGCCCATTTAGTAGAATACGCACCACTGGGTTCACTTAAAGACCATTCAGAGGGGTGTTTTATCTATGGAAGCTGTCAACCATTTCGAGTTGTCCTCTAAGGCCCTTCTTAGTAAGATGATTAGCATACGAGCATTAACCAGGCATTCCACTCTGATTATTACTACTGCATAAATCAACGTGCATAATAACAAATGGAATCAACCCATTCTACACACTGGGTAGGCCTACACTTCAAGACCATACCATTATGTATGACTGTGTGTTTTACCTATGGGAGCTGTCAACCATTTTGAGTTGTCCTCTGAGGTCCTTCTTAGTAAGATGATCTAGCATACGAGCATCCACCAGGCATTCCATGAACGTTGATCGGTACTGGGGCAAGCCGATACTGGTCAGCCAGTCATTTCCTATCCATTCATGATTCATCTCACCAAACGCTAGAGTCTGCTCAATTGGATGGGGAGGGGGCGGGGGTGGAGAAGGTGGGCGGGGCGGGGGTTCATTGAGATCATCATCAGACTGCTTGGCAGAATAATGTTTGTTTTTTGTTTTTTGTTGGACAATGAAATAGAGAGAAGCAAGGTGCACAGTTAGTATACAAGAAGGCATGCAGCTAGACTACCACCAATATATATATATATATATATATATATATATATACATTCCCATTCCACACAAAAAATAAAAAATTAAAAAATTAAAAATGAAATGCATGGGGTAGTTGTAAAGAATATTGGACAGCGAGGAATACCAAACAGTTACTGTTCCAGTCCTCTCTAATCAAGTGACATCATCATAGATTGAAACAGCGCCACCTACAGTTGACATGTTTGTAGACAGTACTGGTACAAACTTTGCCTCCATCACTTTGGCTAGTGAGAGGGCTCTATACATACATTCACAGTCCTGTTTTCTACACTGTCCTATATTCCCTACACATACCCTACATACAATATACTGAAAGAATATATATATATATACCATACCATGCATTAAAGAGCTTTGAGTAATTAGAAAGAGACCTGCATATCCAAACATGTTGGGGGTTTGACATTTTACGCTCTGCTTAGAATCACCACTGCTTTTACACCACTTTTTGATGATTTAGGAAGGAAATAGAAATTAAGAAATACCTAAACTTGGGACTGTGTAGTTTATGATATACAATACGTACATACATGTATACCATCAAAAACTAATTATTTGCTTTCTGTGGATACCATTAGCAGTTATTTGCACTGAACATAAATACACACAGTTTAATACTGATCACAATGATTTTAAAAGAAATGCAAAATATGAGAAACGGATCTAGAAATAAAGTTAAAACATCTTTATTCTATGCCAATTTATCTATTTCAGTTTTGTTAAACACTGCAAATGATAACATCCCAAGTTAGACTTTCAGTATTGTTCTGTTCCCAAAGTAAATCAGCAATGCCTTTAAATTACTGAATATTTCAAACAAGGAGAATAAATCTACATGCAAGTTGGATAAAATATTATGGACATCCTCTCAAATCAACCCTATTTACAGTTTCATTACTCTTCAAAAAGAAAATAGAAACGTTTAAAGCTAAGCGAGGGGAAATAAACTGAAAGGTTTTCATGATGCAACAATGGGTCCAAACAAAGACATTTTTTTTCATACAGAATTGGCTAATTTGAACATAAAGCAAGGAAGGGATACATCTCTACAATCTTGTTGAAAAGATTGCATTGGGACATTTAGGCAAACATCAGCTTTACACAAAACACAAGCTTTTAAATCATATCTAGAACCACATGTACACTATACACACAAACATCCACATACAATGTAGGGAAACACTCTTTAAGGTACTGTGAATTGATCCCCCACTGATCCCCCACCCCCCTTGTATCATTTTATGAAAACTACTATTTTCAAGTTTGTACATAAATTACTAAAAAAAAATAGGCCATTTCAGTTAAATAAACCTTTTCTGAATAGAATATTTGATCAGAAAATAAAATAATTCTTCATTTTAAAAATAATACGACCTGGAAGCCCAATATTTTTGGTTTACCTCAAATTCATTTAATATACAGGTACATGTAATAGCAATCTACTGTGCATTAATAAATGTTCAAATTCTGACCCAATATCTGAAAGAACCTGCACTGTTCTGTGTAATATCATGCTCTAAGGAGGACAGTTTTTAAACTTGCAACAAGCTACACGATAATCCATTCACCATGCAGACAAGAATAGGCTTTTTTTTACATCCATGTGCACTTCGATATTCCATTATGCAGCATTCAGTATTGTCAAGATATACACAGACTATAAAGAGTATGCATAATATACATTTTTTTATTTCAAAATATTTCAGAATACATGTATTAGTACAGTGATGTACATGAATGTTAGCTCCAATACCCTTGTGCATATATACAATACACCCAGATATATGTATACACCTTAAGTCATATATATTTCAGGTAGTTAACAATGCATGAACCTAAAATCAATTCCATTCAAATTCTGAAAATTGCAGAGTTAGAAAGGTCACTGAGGTGAAGAAAGAGAATTATTTTAAATATTTTTTCTACTCCCAGAGCAGTGTTATTTTGTATGACAGAAAAAGTACCATATAACAGCCTTTAGGCTCAGGTTATCAATGTGACGGTATTATGTCTAATTGTTTTTTACATAGAATTTAGAAACAGTGTTTTACTTCAGACATTCAAAATAGGTTCATAAAATTTAGATATCATCTGAAATTGGATGAAATGAAACAATTTTTGTATATACATATAAGCAACTATGAAAAATATCTGTTTGAAATATTACATGTATCTCACAAAATTCAATGTGTGATGAAAATCTGTAAGCTGGTGGCACTGGAAAGAGGGTCAAAATCAAAAGTTTGCTATAGAATGAGAGATTATTTTACTTTCGGTAATGTTACGTGTTTACTCAAGGATACTGGTGTCTACAAAGAGATCTTTCATTTTTTTCACAAAATCCATGATCTTGGTCAACAATGCGTATGTACAGCAGAAAATTTGATGAGATGAAATTTCTGCTATTTTTTTACAAAGACCATTCTCGTGATGAGAAATTTTGGCTAATTGCAAAATTTCAATAATGTAATCATTGCGATTCAATAATTTTCAAGCATGGAACTGTCTGGACCACTCATATAATTATAAAAAATTTCTGTTTTTATCGTATTGCGTAAGTTCATGTAAATGTAAAGTTTAAATTGTTGGTTTTACATGTAAATCATTGTATAGAATAAACTGAACTAAAGTGAAGATCAAAGTAGTACATGTTCCTATGCCTAATGTTCCTTCCATTATACTTAAGAACAAATAAATGTTGGAAGACAAGGCTCTCACGATGCATTACTCACCGTTCGTGATGTGGGCGGGGCTGAAGGACTGGTTAGACTAACCATCTCTTGAATAGCTAGTCTTAGTTTCAGCCTGTGTAATGGATTACTGATACCAATCTCTCTCTGTATCTCTGTATCTGACAATGCTGACATGATAGCGCCACTTTTCACGTTAGCTCTACAGGCTGCTACGTACCACGCTGGCATGCCAACCCATAGTTCTAACCATGCAACCACCGTCGGACCGTTCCATAGTGCAAACGGGGTACCTGCTCTTATTGCCTCAGCTAATAGCTCATGCCTGGAGATGAAGAGAAACATTTCAATATGACTGAGTCTTTCTCAAAAACAGGGTGTACAGGTGAGTATAATCATAATAATAATAATAATACAGAACATTAATATTGCGCTTAATAAAATGTTTCGAAGCGGAAACACTAGAAACACTGCAAAAACACTGGAAAAACCTTAAAACTGAATGGTTTACAGGGTATTTCATAACAAAACACAACATGTACATAAGAATGTAAGTGAGATAGTCCACAGGTCCATGTTGGTATCAGAACGTAGAGTGTAAGTAATTTTTCCCTGTATAATCAGATTGATGTAGATGCATTTGATAAGAAATCATCTACATTCAGCAATCCCACCCTCCAAACAACAACAACAACAACAAAATATAGCTTCAACCCTGGATGAAATGTTTTAACATTTTTTTGAGTGGTTCAGATTTGCAAAAGTTTCATGCCACAAAAATAATTGAATCCCAACTGACACAACATTTTTATTTATTTAATTTTTTCAGGGGGGGGGGGGGCAATTTGTGAAAGTTTCTCGGGGCAAAAAAAATACTGTCATTTACAATCTCATCAAGATTTTATGGTTTTACAGTAATCTTTCAATAGATGTATCCATGATCACAACTCTGTAGTAACTATACTGCTACTTACTTCTTTTTCTTTCTTCTATCTTGTTCTCTTTGACCAGCTACTCCAATAGACATGGAATCTTGGGAAGATGCATCGTCTTGGAAATGAGCTAAAAACAACGAAAAGAAACAAAATACAAGCATTGAAGCCAAATTCCATATATGATCATATATATATACACTATCTCTAGATTGATACACATCTCATGAATGGTATGGGAATAATTGTTTTGTGATTACTTTCTAGTTTTAATCAATAGAATGTAATTACCCCATTGTCTACTGTTAAGTAAGCATTGATTACATTCTGGTAAAGTTTTGAAGAGAGCTAAACCCTTTGGCAGAGTAAGAGTAACACATTGTCTACTGGAACTCATTGATCCCTGTGTTAAACCTATGGGAATGAGAGTATTCAGCAGTCAACAGGTTATTATTGAACAATGATGTTTCACACGATTTTAGATTTAAAGATCAATATTAGGATGACTAAGGGCTATTTTTTTTGTATTCACACACTCCACTTTATTAATAAGTACAATTTATTCTACTTCTCAATCACGGAATTCAACCTATATATTTTTTCGATGGTTCCTTTCAACTTGCATAGAATATTGTCTGAACTTGAGATTTAAAAAATACTTTTAAACAGAATATTAGATTCCCAAATTATTCTGAAATCAAAATGTTTCCAAAAACACTGCAAACTATTCCAAAAGTAAATGAATAAAAAAATGATGAATAAACATCATGCAGTCAAAATATTTCAACAGGCAAAATGAAGGCTCCATAATCTAGAATGTATTTTTAGACTCTGTGGAATAAAGTAAGAAGTAAATGTATCTCATATATTATTTTCCCCATACATGTTTGCCCCCACCCATAGTCATAATTTCATCACGTTTTAATCACAGTAACTACTGGTATTCATCGCACAAAATTCAACTGAAGATGGTTTAAATGAGTAAATCAAGTAGAGAAGGAATGGTTGAAAAGGAGAAAATTGAAAGGGTATTTTCAGAGGCGGCGGAATGTCAGGCTCAGGCGATGGGAGGGGGGAGGGGGAGGCCCTTTTGTCCGCCAAACAAAAGGTCCCCTCCCCCTTCCATTGTCCGAACCCGACGTCCCACCGCCTCTGGGTATTTTTACAAACACACACTAACATTCTTCTATTAAAAAAAGAATAAAAGAGAACAAATCCTAATAAAATCAAATAAAATCAAATAAAAGACTCTCAACAGCAAACCAGGCATTCACTATCCATCACATGAGGACAATTGGTACACCATATTTCATTTTTTCAAAAGAGGGTGTTAATCAGCTGAAATCAGTGCCTGAGATAGTTAGTCTGGGTCTATGGAAAATGTGTGTTTTATTCATTTGGTTGAAGAAATAAAACTTGAAAAGTAAGAAAATAATAGAGTATTGTACTAATTAGAGACCATTTAGACCCTCAAAATTGATCTCAGAGTTTTTACAGTGACCCATCCCAGGAGAACACTCTGGTTTAGGAGACCTTCCAGTTGGGTTTTAACAAGCATGTAGGCCTTGCTCGTACAGTGTTAGGGATTATTCTTCTGAATTTGTATGAAAACAGTTACGGTAGCAACCCAGCCCAATGTTTGACATAACTTTTTAGTGGATTTGTATAAAGACAGTCATGTTAGTAGACACAGTGCATGATAGATATACCTTGATAGAGATTCCATATAAGCAATGCTAATGATAGGATAGGATGTGTAAGGGGGAAAGAAAGAAAAGCAGTACTAATAACTTAATACAAACATCCATAATCAACAGAAAATTACATTGTAGTACAATGCTCTTTCCTTTGTGCATTAGAAGGTATCTATTTTCTAGCTCTTTAAGTGCAGTAGGTTAATCAGAAATTTCTTCAGAAACTAATCTGTAACCAGGGCCAACTAGATTATTAATCCAATTTATTCTATGGTTACATACAGCATTCATTTTGTTACTTTCAGCATGTATGTGTGTGATAGAGGTAGAATTACACAGTGTGAGAATGAACTACTCTATGATTACAATCTATAATCTATTATCAAATATTATTCAGTGCAGAATACACCCTGATTTCATTATTCAGAGGGAGGAATATACTATGATCAGAAAGATTCATGAGTAGCTCATAATAAGAGACTTCAAATGGGTTTTACGATGGCGGCGGTGGTGGTAGCAATGATCATGATAATGATGGTGATGATGATGATTGTATTAACAATGATAGTAATAATGACAGTGATGACGGTGACAATGATGAAGAATGATGAAGATTGTGATGATGATGGTCATATCGATGATGATAGTAATAATAAGTGTGATAACGATGATAAAGATAAAGATGATACTGATGATGATGATGATACTGATGATGAAGATTGTGATGATGATGATGGTGGTGGTGATGATAATGACGATGATTATAATAACACGAAAATGATGATGATGAAGATGGTGATGGTGATGATGATGTTGATAATGATGATGGTAATGATGATGGTCATAACGATGATAGTAACAATGATGGTGATGACGATGATAATAATGATAATGGTAATGATAACGATGATGGAGATGATGCTAACGATAATGATGATGAAGACGATGATGACATTGATGATGATGATAACAATTATGGAGATGGGGATCATAATGAGAAAAATAATATGTAGATCAAAAAAACAAACATCTAGAAAGTATTCATTTCAATATGGAAGAAGCAATGACCTTTGACCTACCTTTATCAGGGTGTTCCCTTCCTCTCCTTCCAGGTTTCTCTTTCTTTCCAAAGATCCTCCCGAGGGAGCCCTTTATACCCGAGGCCTGTTTCTTCTGTAGATTTTTATTGAGTGAATCTTGTGAACTATTAGCACTGCTATGAGGACTTGGTGTACTGTTACTCTCCATGGAGTTTCTGCTAAAAACAATACAAGATATTAGAAACAACTTATATTGATAAATCTACTTTATGGAAAATGATAACACTCATGAAAATAAATGATGAATCCATAGATTATACATACAGTACATCAGGTTTATATCTAACACAATCTAATATTCAAGCTTAGCTTAGCTGGCATTTCATTCCTGAAGTGCAAACTTTAAATAGCAGGGGGTGTGTTTCATAAAGCTGTTCGTAAAGTTACACATGACTTTACGAATGACTTAAATATGACAAGCCAAATGGGATGCTCAATCATTTTTAACTGCATCAACTACAGTTGAACTGTGCAGACGTAGATTGATATTCTTATTATAACAAACATTTTTAATGCAAAGTATAGATTTTTGCCATAATTTAATTGAGGTTATTGGAAATACAGTCACACTTTGTTAAAACATCAGGAAAAACCTTGGGCATCCTATCTGGCACTTCATATTCAAGTCGTTCGTAAAGTCATGCTTAACTTTACGAACAGCTGTATGAAACACCCCCAGAACGTACAGTCAAACCAAACAGAGGAATACACTTATCTTTACAATATGACTGTGTAAATCAGGTGTCCAGGCTGTAAATTCTCCTGTGCTAGCTGCATAGCTTCCATTAAGTTTTTTCGAGATACGTACATCAAAATCCATCATGTATCAGACCCAATTCAACATGTTTCAATTGAAGTTCCTCTTCACTACCCGAACCGAAGACTAACTTTACTTTTTGATTGCTCTGTTCATTTAGACTATATTCTGAGCTTAGATTCTCTTCTGTAGCTGTTGTTATCTTGGGGGAGATGGAATAGTTGTCATAGGAGGGTGGTTTTATAGGGAGTAGTGGTCTTGGAATATTAAGATATCACTCAGCGTAATTTGATACACTTACCTACTCTGTTCATTTTGACTAGCCTGTGCTACTGAAGCTCCAGCTATCTTCTTAGCTGTTGTGATCTTGTAATTAGGGGGAGGGGTGGGGATGTCCTTGGGGTTGGGGATCTTAGGTATGTGAGGATTATATAATACTTACCTCCTTTGTTCATTCTGACTAGCCTGAGCAGCAATAGCAGCAGCCATCTTCTCTAACTGTTGAGATCTTGGTGACATTGGAGGACTTGGTTCACATCGGATTGGTCTTACTTCTGCTGTCTCCTTCTCCTTTGTGATTGGCTGAAATTTAATTTAAAAAGCTTTATTGTTGTAATTTCTTGTTTGTTTGTTTTTTCTTTACAGAAATCAGGATTGAAATATGTCCCGCCTAACCTCTAAAATGTGGATGGTAGAACAATCACTATGTGGAATATGGACTTGAATGAAATTTAACTCTTTACTGACTTGGTCGACCAATGGAACATACAGGGGGCTGCCACAGTCGACTTTTAGCACGCATACAGTGTACAGTATAATATACCCCAAACAATGTGGCAGTCCAGGGTTTTGATCCATGGAAAATAAAAGAGTTAATGTCTTAACCTCAAAGTGTAGAGGAAACAGGTGTACAATGGAAATGGTGACATAATTTCAGAGCTTTTTAGGAAAACTGCCAGAGAATGATAATCACAATTCTATCAACCAGAAAATTGATTTATCTTGTCTGTAGTGAGGATTTAGGACGGAATGAACCAACTCAGATTATTGAATTATATAGTTTTTAATGTTTTGAAGAAAATTTAATAGGAATATTTTCAGATATTTCCACTACTTACATGTATGTACAGAGTAAAGGAACAGAAAGGGATGATAGTTAATTGTTGATATAATAGAAGATTCTTATTGGTTCGCTATAGAACCTGTGCCAACTAAGGTTTACACAAATTCTACTGGCTCCTTATTGCACCCATTTGTAAACGAAACTCATAAATCTATCTACAGCTTTAGAAAAGGCACTATTGTAAGATAATAATAATAGTAGGTGAAATATTTGTAATTCTACACTCTAAAACCTCAAGGATCTAATCAGTTCTAACAGAGGGTTGAGATTTTCTAAATGTTTATCACTAAATTTATACTGCTGGATCCCACACTGCATAAATGTTGCATGCAGCATGTTTAAGGTTTCATGTCTACAATTTTGAAAATGCTGTCAATCCTTTTAAATGTTGATTTAATGTGTCTGGGCAGGATGATTTTCTGGAGGATTTACGTTTGTCCCAGACTTGATATTAATCACTTTCATCATCACACACATGATCCCACAGAACCAAAAGGGCATTAACTCATTTCACTTAGAATAGCACACCTGCCAACCCTGAAACCCAAGAAATAGGGACAAATGACAAGGCGGAGGCTGAAAATAGGGAAATTTCTGAGTTTCCTATATATTACTACAGACAAATTTTTGCAAAAATAGGGATACAGTGTTAGAAGTGGCTCTTTCTTTTACCAAAAATGGGAATTGTCCATGTTAAATAGGGACAGTTGGCAGGTATGGAATAGAGTAAATATCCTGGCTCTCAGTACAGGCAGATGGTGTAATATAGAACACTGAACATGCTAACAATGTTATAATGTCAATTAATACACCTACTTAATGAAGTAATAAATACAAGGCAATCAGTTAGATGGTAGTAAACAGACACAAGCATTCTCAGTTAGATATTGAGGTATCTCAGAACACACTTCATTTCCATGACCCAAACATCAGCAAGTTATACACTGATAAATGGAGTACCTCTCATTTGATAACATCAATAAGAAAACGTATTCATTATTTTTAAAAATGCTATCCACCTATTTATACTCTGGTAAAAAAATAATGCACAAAATCTAACCTCAAAGAGGGTTTGGGAATACATACATGTATTTACAGTAAATATTTCCAACTGCAAAGAGAATAGTCATAAATTCACACTTGTGGAATGCAATAGAATAAATGTGAAAGATGGTATCATAAATATCATGTCTGGAATGCATAATCAGATTAATTAAGCATTCTTTAAGAAAAAAAAGAGACTTTTCCTCCCCTTGAATTATAAGGTAAAATAGGACAGCACATTCACCATGTATATGTATGTTAAGTATAGGTAAATGTGGGAAACAGTCACTTTGGAATTAGGCAAATAAACAAGAATTTGTGTTTCTATCATCCATGTCTTATAGAATTGGTGTCTAATATCATTCTTAACTCATGCTTGATATCAATCATAACTGTGTACATAATGTAATTGTATATTTGTGACTGAGTGGAGGAATTATGATCAAGTTAACCATACATGTAGGCTATCACCAAGGAATATACAAGGAAGGATTATCCAAGGGAGAGCTAGGGTATACATGTATGTAATCAAGGATTTAAAACCTCATTACAAAAAAAATAATTATTGTTTCTTTCCAACTTATTTTTCATTTGAAGTGGTGTGGAAGAGATGTGGTGGGGCTACAAATATACATCTACAACATGTAAATGAAAGTATTCATGTATTCAGCGACAAACGGGTGAAAGGGTTTATTATAATTACAAGAATAAATACTGGTGAAAATAAAGGCAGGACAATATTTCATTAAGATAAAATTGATTATTCAAGAACAAGATTTTGGTTCTAACACTTAAAATAATTCAATACTTCATTGAACAAGGATTCCAATGAAATGCCAAGAGCTTTTGTAAACCACATAATAAGATTAGATACAACCCTTTAAGTTAAATCTAATTCCTGTAAACACCACACAAAAAAGATGATCACATATAAACCAGCTGTATATGAACATATGGGGGTATGTCCGTAAGTTACAATGAATACATTTATTGCCTATCATTGGCTGATTTCATATTGGCCTGAATTGTGCTCAAATTCAAACCTTTCCCTGGGACTAAAGTTGCATTTTAACAAAGGAAGTTAGACCAAGGTCTAACTTTTCCTTTTGTAAACCAAGACCTTTAACCTAGCATCTGAATTGGTTGAATACCAACCATTGTGTTCAAATGTAGTTTAAAGCCAAACAGGATGGGTTTAGGAATGATAGTACTTAAGACATCTGTTGAAAGCCAGAAGGGCATTAACCCTTTCAAGACAATCGACCACATTTTGTGGTTTGGCTCAATAACTTTTGAATCAGAGCTCTAGAAAATATACCAGATGCATGAGTAGAAAGAGCAAAAATTTCTGCACACACTAATGTATTTTTGTCAATTGGCAATTTTTCAACTTTTCAACAAAATTTTAAACCATGAATATTGTTTTTAAAAAACATCACACCTTATTAGAACCATGTAGCACTAAAAGAAAAATATTATTGTTGCCAATTTGAAGAGCGAATGTGATCAATTTAGCCTTTTAATAATTCCTGTCCTGAAAGGGTTAAGTCTGTGCTAAATGATAATAACCTTCTGGGTCTGAGGACACAAGGATCAGGGTTACCATGGTTACATAAATTCTAAAGTTATATAGGATACAGAAACTTGTTCATGTACTACAAGACAGTCATTTGGGTTAATAAATTTAGAGAGGCTTTTGAAGTAAGAACAGAATAAAAACAATCAATTTTATGGAATACATTCAGGAGAAGGATACACTAAGATTTAACATGATCATACATGTACAACAAAATACTCACACATTAAAGCAATGATGGCATGAATTGAATGTTGGAAAGTTTGCATTCAAGAAAAAAAAAACTAATGTCAGCTTAAAAGCAAAGTTAACGCCTTGTCTTAATATATGAAGCAAGTATTATATTTTCAAGGTAAAGCATTTAAATAAAGAATGAGCAGATCTATAGCTCCTGGAGTTTTTGTGACTTATTTTGCAGAAAGGTTGTTCCTACATCATTCTCATTCTTCTATTAAGATGCATACAAGTTATAGTGTAACTTCTCTGTTGCTATGTATGCTATAAGATTGATGCATGAACAGAACTGATGATGATCTTGACTACACCATGCTAAACCGTCATACAAATATCAAGATGAATCTGGAATGAAGAATAACATGCCAGTTTGGTAGATGAGCAATGAGAAGACTGAGTGAACTCAGAGACAACTCAGAAAGCTGAAGGATGGATAGAATTCTTTCTTGGATTAAATGATGAAATAAAAATTTTGGAAATAAAACCTTGAAATTGAGAGTTCTGGGTTCCCATACCGCCTCACTCTGTAAAAATCAAACAGTTATACATCACTGAGTATTCATCTACATGTAGAAGTAGAATAGAAGAAATTATCTACATACTGAAAATATCAATCTTGAGAATGCATCAGAGGGTTTAATATGCATCTAATCACTGAATACACTTTGATGTCAAAGAATCTCCTTAGTTTCCTCCCATTTTTACCAATATTTTTAATGTTCTTAGTCACAAAATGTTTTTGATATTTGGACCAGATTTGAAGAAAGACTTGGAAGACATATCAAACCATCTTAGTGTTAAATGTAATATCAAGAGTCTATACTATGTACAATGCTCATTGTGACATTTAATTATAAAGTAGAATACAATAAATGAGCATTACCTTTGAATCATTCACCGTACACAATGTATACTCATTTAAAATTTTGTCAAACACACTAAAACATTCTATAAAATTAATCCCACTTCATCATACAGAATCTCTCTGACATACATGTATAATGATGGATAAAGCTGACAATTTTCATACTGAAATGTAAATGTACAATATTTGAGAAGATTTTGAGGTAGATTTTCAACCTCTGCAAATCACTCTGAACACTTTTGAATGCATGTTACATAGACCTGTTAACCCTTTCAGGACAGGAATTATTTAAGGGCTAAATTGATCACATTTTGTTCTTCAAATTGGCAACCATAATATTTTTCTTTTAGTGCTACATGAATCTAATAGGTGTAATGTCTTTGAAAACGATATACATGATTAGGAATTTTGTTGAAAAGTTTTAAAAGTTGCCAATTTTGATAAAAAACAATGATTTTGAACCTCTCAATATGTTGCCAATTTAAGGATTTTAAAGCTTATTCTCATTTTTTAAATTCTTGGCATCAAACAGATTATGGTCATCCAGCAAAAATGGACATATTTTTTGCAGAAATTTTTGCTCTTTCTACTCATGTATCTGGTATATTTTTTAGAGCTCTGAATCAAAAGTTATTGAGCCAAACCGCAAAATGTGGTCAATTGTCTCGAAAGGGTTAATAAGTAACAATTAAATCAGTTTCACATAAATTCTACAAATTAATTTACTATGTCCACACATTTGATAATATATACTAACAGACCACGATGCATACTGTTAGATCTAATATTATCTGAGGATTCTATTTCAAAAATCTATCATCATGCTGTAAATGGGATCAACATAGAATATTAAAAAGTATTAGTTTTAAATATTCTCAACATTGTTTTCCCTTACAATCATACATATTGAGTAAATAAAAACACTGAAACGGACAAGGACAAACAAGTGAAACATACATGTACATACAAAAGAATGATAGAAAACATGTTGACATTCATAGTGAATGACTTCATGTTTAATTTACCAGTATAGTTTGAATTAAACAAACAAATATGAGAAAAGGAGTAATGAAAATAAGAACATGGTAATGTTAAGATCATCCAAAGTACCCTGAAATCAAATACAAAGACAGAAGGGTTAGGGATACTCACAAAGACAATACATGAAAATCAATGTCATGGACTGATAATAAAATCAGTTATGAAAATAATGCAAAGTTAGTAGAATTACAAGTAGACACAAACAACTTGATACAGTCAATTATGTGTATTAATTTAAGAAGAAAAAAAAAAAAATTTTTGTATAATACAATGGTAAAAATCACATGTGATATTTTGTCTTGCGTGTTCGTCCATCTTTGATGACATATTCTAAGCACTGTCTTTAACTAGAGAAAAATAAAAAATAAAAGTAAAGTGGAACTGAACCCAAACCATGAAATTACTCTAAAGTTCTTCTGACATGGTTTGTGCATCCTTAAATTAACTGTGCATCGTACAAACACAGCACAGTTGTTTTTCCTCTTTCACTCTGGAAAGAATTCTCACACATTTATGAAACACAGGAAAGACTACAAAGTTTAAACTCCCTGGTTCGAGGTATAAATCTTCTTTTTCTTGTCTTGTATCTTTGTCTTTATGTCAATATTTTAAAAAAGCTTAAACTTTATCAGAAGCATTGCTGTAGTCAATCTCGGTAATACACTTCATAACATTGATTTATAGGACTAACGGTAGAATGAACACAATTGAATTGACAGTCATGCAATCACAGAGCCATGCAACGAGAGATAGATAGATAGGATGAATTGATATATCAGGAGGAACGGATACATCCAGGGATAGATGCATAATGATGACCTGTTACCATGACAATAATATTATATCTTAAATTATTTGAATTATATTATTAGTTACCATTCATAATTTTAACTATAGTTAAAGTTTGACCCTTCTATGGGCTATAGAGAGAGTACTAAAAATTCTAGAATAAAACTCCATTTTGGGACCCCTGACAGATATATAAAGATGATACTGATTTCGGTTTAACTCACAATTTCAGGAAATGAGGAAGATATGAATAGTGGACTGGAAGATGTAGCCAGATTTTGTGTGATGAAATAATATTTTCTCCTTGTTGCAATGACTAAATTATTTTGTCGTTTGTCGTTGTTGTACATTAAACCATAGTCTTGAGTTATTCTGTAATATCTTGAGTTATTCAGTAATAGGATCCATAAAAGCATATCAAGCGTGGGAACCAAATAGTAAGCTAAGTTTTACACACAATTTTGGTCATGAGATATAGCTAAACTATACTTCACATTAAACTGTTAGAGTGTATTTGTATCAATTGATTTTTTATTGTACAGGTAAACTTCTATTACTATACTCTTCCTCTACTTTTACAGCACCTTGAGCATTTTGCGTAATGGAAATGGCGCTTTATAAATACCCAATATTATTATTATTATATTATGACAAAAGATATTAAGGCAATTCTGAACTCATGTATATAATCAAACGATCTATCACAAACAAAAATAAGGGAGTGGCTAAGCAAGGTCACTGCCATGGTAACAGGTCAATGAGGTTTGGGGCTAATCAATGGGGAACATAATGCAACATATGCCTTCTATACCTTCTGCCAATATTGAAGCTCCGATTCTGAGAGGGACATAGAACGATTGTGCACATATTTGGGCTGTGTCACAAAAACAGAGAGAAAGAGAGTTTGAAAGAGCAACAGAGATAGAGAGAAATGGAGAATGACAGAGGAGGGGAGGTGTTGAAAAAACAATGGAATATAGTTTTGAAACGCACAAGAAATTTTTCAAGGGTGAAAAAAGTACAACTGCAAAAAAAATAAATAAAAATAAAGGCAATTGTGTGCATTTAGCATTAGCCTTGTTTGTGGATATTTCCACAAGGAAATAATGGGAGGCAATTCAAAAACTTTTCATTGATCAAAATACTTGATTAGTGTAAAAGGTTTCAAAGCTAAAACTGAAATATGGATGTTTTGTCAAGTAAATCAATAAAAAAATAAAAAATAAAATCTAATATGAATTGCAATGAAGAATGTATAATCGAAGCTGAATTCCTTAGTGGCTATTTTCGAATGTGCATAGATTCTTATCTAATTTTTAAAGCTTTTTCTGTAAGCAGACACAGCCACAGCTATTTTATTATATTTATAAAAAGAAATAAATGAATAAAACAATGTGCATATTCTACAGCTTTTCTACTTATGTGCAGTGCAGTGATCAAAAGCCAGCAGTTTTACTATTCTTTGTGCATAATTGGTATCATATATGAAACATGATAACTGCCAAGTCATTCCTTGTCAAATCACCCAACAGGTTAAACCATACCCCCCTTTAAATTGACCCTAATTTTATGGGTAAATGAGGCTTTTAAAACTTCAAAGAAAAGTTTTAGCTGAATCCGGTAAACACTTTTCAGGCTATGGCATGCATTCCAGCTGACAATTTACACTTTTTTTTTCAAGTCTTAAGCCATATAATCACTGGGTCAAGTTTGTTGATACTGATAATTTAGAAACATAATTACACAAGCAATCTAAATTGACAAAAAATGCCCATTTCTATCCAACATGACAGCGGAATCCATCTATAGAGCAAAAACTTATAATTTCAACTTTAAAAGCCTCAATTACCACATATACCATACTCAGTTAGGTCAATTTGAAGGGGTATGGTTTAAAATTTAAAAAGACTTTTTTGTGATTTGACACAGAATGGTCCTGCTATTTTAAGACAAGTAAGTTTACAACAAGATTTAAGCTCCTACTACAGGCGATACTTAACATTATTTGGCATGAAACAACAGGTGAATACCACACACATTATATTAATCCTGAAGACAGGTAAAAACCTGATCACTGACACAAACTGTGTTATATTCCTGGCTAATGTTATTCAAAAGTGTGGGAATCTTACTGAAATAAAAATCAATTAAAAAAGTCATTCTGTAACATATCTTATTTTTACATTTGTAAACAAAGTGTTATTCAAATCAACACTCTATATTAATTTAATCAAACACCATTGTTACATCATTAGATGTATTCAAATTAATAAACCCCAAACAGACAGTTAAGGCATCTATGGCAGAAAAGTTATTAGGAAAAATAAGAATAAGTCAGATCCAGAAGATATTATAAAAAAGTTACAAATCTTGTATCATTAGTCTTCATCAAATTGCCAAGTAAATTTCACAGCACAAAGAAAACTCAAGGCAACATCTCATCTCATAAAGAGTTGCGATTGATCCAAATCTTTTGCAAGCCTGTCAAATCATACAAACTGACAATCGCATATCTCTTATTTCAAAAGTTGTGACTGATATCAAATCAAGCTCAAGCTTAGTAGCCATTGATTCAGATCATCGCAGCTCTTTACAAGACAGCGCCCAGATACTGAAAGAAAAACAAACATATCTCCAATACTGTTTCTCTTTTTGAAACTAAAGAAGGATTACAAGTCTACTCACCCTTGAAGCAATATCATCCACGTCGCTATCGTATCCCCTTTCCCGTACACCATAAACAGCGCCCCCTAGTGATGATATATGTGGTTGGCTAGCGCTATGTTTATAGTGACTGGTAAGGGGTGATGCGGGTTCAGCTTGGTGGATCCTTCGTACCGTGACAGGGGTAGAATCAGCGCTCTGAGGGGGTGATTTATTATCCCCTGTACGAGGCTGAGATGGGGCTTGGTCGGATGATGTCATCATTAACATACTTCCTGCACAGTCGAATATAGGGATAGAATTATTACAATATCTGTTCAATGTGCATATCAAGATGACTGCCCCCTGGACTACAAACCCTGGAGCAGTAACTTATCATTCCCCTTACAAGGCTGGGGCTGGGCTTAATCTGACGACATCATCATTAACATACTCCCTTTACAGTCAAACATAGAGATAGAATGTACTAATGCATACACATTATACATGTACTTCTCTCATTGACACTTATTTATTGCATATCAGGAGGATTACTCTTGGACTCTTAGACACCAGACAACTACATGTACAAATGTACTCTTCGAGGATAATTACCACCCCCCCCCCCCTCCGACAACTATCCCTTGAGAAAGACACCTCCAAGACAACTACATATACCCCTTTAACTCATAGCAGTACAGTGTCTCTTTAAACCCATAGTAGTACAGTGTCTCCTTTAACTCATAGCAGTACAGTGTATCCTTTAACTCATAGCAGTACAGTGTCTCCTTTAAACCCATAGCAGTACAGTATCTCTTTTAACCCATAGCAGTAGTGTCTCCTTTAAACCCATAGCAGTACAGTGTCTCTTTTAACCCATAGCAGTACAGTGTCTCTTTAAACCCATAGCAGTACAGTGTCTCTTTAAACCCATAGCAGTACAGTGTCTCTTTAAACCCATAGCAGTACAGTGTCTCTTTTAACCCATAGCAGTAGTGTCTCCTTTAAACCCATAGCAGTACAGTGTCTCTTTTAACCCATAGCAGTACAGTGTCTCCTTTAACCCATAGCAGTACAGTGTCTCTTTAACCCTTTCGAGACAATTGACCACATTTTGTGGTTTGGCTCAATAACTTTTGATTCAGAGCTCTAAAAAATACACCAGATACATGAGTAGAAAGAGCAAAAATTTCTACACACACTATGTCCATTTTTGTTGCATGACCATATTGCGTTTGATGTCAAAAATTTTAGAAATGAGATTTAACTTTGTTATCCTTAAATTGGCAACACATTGAGAGGTTCAAAATCATTGTTTTTTCATCAAAATTGGCAATTTTTAAAACTTTACGGCAAATTCCTAACCATGTATATTGTTTTCAAAGACATTACAAGTTATTCGAACTATGTAGCACTAGAAGAAAATATTATTGTTGCCAATTTGAAGAACAAAATGTGATCAATTTAAGCCTTAAATAATTCCTGTCCTGAAAGGGTTAAACCCATAGCAGTACAGTGTCTCTTTAAACCCATAGCAGTACAGTGTCTCCTTTAACCCATAGCAGTACAGTGTCTCTTTTAACCCACAGCAGTACAGTGTCTCCTTTAACCCATAGCAGTACAGTGTCTCCTTTAACCCATAGCAGTACAGTGTCTCTTTTAACCCATAGCAGTACAGTGTCTCTTTTAACCCATAGCAGTACAGTGTCTCTTTTAACCCATAGCAGTACAGTGTCTCTTTTAACCCATAGCAGTACAGTGTCTCCTTTAACCCATAGCAGTACAGTGTCTCTTTTAACCCATAGCAGTACAGTGTCTCTTTAAACCCATAGCAGTACAGTGTCTCCTTTAACCCATAGCAGTACAGTGTCTCCTTTAACCCATAGCAGTACAGTGTCTCCTTTAACCCATAGCAGTACAGTGTCTCCTTTAACCCATAGCAGTACAGTGTCTCTTTAAACCCATAGCAGTACAGTGTCTCCTTTAACCCATAGCAGTACAGTGTCTCCTTTAACCCATAGCATATCTTTTGATCCAGAATGCTAGGAATTACACATCGTACATGAGCAGAAAGAGCAAAAACCGCTGAAAATTTTTAGTCTATTTCTAATACACTAAATTGTACCTTTTCGAATAAGAGGGATTTAATTTTAACCTATCATTAAACTCTCTAAATTGGCAATACAATGCAAAATATATAGTCACTATTTTCGTGTGCAAATTGGCAATTTTTCTTTTAGATTTTTTCATGTTTAATTCACACTGGTTCATGTTATATACTTTTTTTTTAATTCTAAACTATGTTGGAGTAGAAAATAAGAATAATTAGTGCCAATTTGAGGACTGAATGCTGATTAATGTAGACTTAAAGAAAACTCTGAACTGCTAAGGGTTAAAAATTCATCCCAATTACCCCTTGGATGACTATGGAGTGGGTAAATGTCGTGGATAGGAGGCCACTTGCATCCTAATCAGTCATACAGGAAGGAAAGACCTGAGGGTCATAATGATTAGGTTTAATTTTCCCTCTAAGGAACAGGTGACTTAGAAAATATTCAATAGGAATGCTCTAAATACCTGGAAGTGACCTTGTAAGTGACCTTGGTTCAGGGTTCCAGTAGCGATGACTAGGGGAAGTCCCATATATATCAATGTTATCAACACTTCCTACTCGATGTTCTAATTCTTCAGCTCGCTGCTCCGTGCTAAACTTCTCTTCTTGTATTAATCTGTAAAAACACAATCAAAAGTTTGGTGTTAAAGAGAAGGTGGAGTTCTGGAAAATGTGAAAAATATTTTGTGAGATTTCTCATTCTTTTTATGTCAGTTTGGAAGAATATCATATCAAAATAGCTCCTTGAAAAGGATTGGTCTCCAATGCCTTTATATTCGAATTATGATGAGAATTGGTCTCCAGTGCCCTCATATTCGAATTATGATAAGAGCTGAAATGTTTGGGCGGAAAATTCATGGCAGGTGTGTGTACAGTCCCACATACACATTTCTGTGTTCAGTGCATGTGAGCAGGGGTGACATTGGGTCAATTTCTCATCATTTTGATGATTCTTAAACCTCACAGTTTACACCAATTGTTATGTTGACATATGAACCTTTCCTAATTGTTTTGAGACAGTTTCTTTCATAGTGTAATCGCATGACCAGAAGTCAACTTTATCTTTAACAACAGTTTTCTTCATGCACAAGTCTGTAAGAATACAAATCTGGTGTTAGGGATAGCACCAAACTCTCTTTTTTGTACAAGTCTGGTGTCTTTTTGCAAAAGTCTGTATGATCACAAGTCTGGTCTCTTTTTGTAAAAGTCTGTATGATTACAAGTCTGGTGTCTTTTTGTAAAAGTCTATATGATTACAAGTCTGGTGTCTTTTTGCAAAAGTCTGTATGATTACAAGTCTGGTGTATTTGTGTAAAAGTCTGTATGATTAAAGGCCGGTGTGTTTGTGTAAAGTCTGTATGATTACAAGTCTGGTGTATTTGTGTAAAATTCTGTATGATTACACGTCTGGTGTCTTTTTGTAAAAATCTGTATGATTACAAATGTTTTGTCAACTATAACCCTGATTTTTTTTTTTCTAAGTAAGTTTTAGTCTTGATACCAAAGAAATTCTCTTACTAAAGGCTCCATTTAACTTTTAATGAATAATAAGTTTATTACAACTTTACATTACAACACTACAAAACCAAAAAAGAAATGCCCAATAGGCAGTCCCAACAGTGTACTGACAAGGCATAAGACAAACATTGTCTTCATGGAAAAGAAAGAGCTGCTGGGATCCAAGGGGAAACACCCCTGGCACGTGTTGAAGATATGAGGACATAAAATCTTAATAATTACACCTTGCAATGACAACATCACCATCAACTTGTTTACTGTTAAAAACGTGTATTTCAATACTTGACTGCAATTTCTTTCTCCATCTTTATCTTCAATCAAATACAATGAAACAAGAATAAAAGGAATGAAACAAGAATTAAAGGAATGAAATAAATCCCTTCCAAGCACTAAATAGAAAACATCTCTTCACTTCTTGACCATTAAAACAATGTTGTCTCCAATATCTTTTTTACATCATTTTCTTTAACCCTTACACTGCCTCCAAGTTTACACATGTGTATGTATTCATTCTCTAAGTTTTGACACCTCAAGAAGAAAACAAGCTTTTCTTACACAAACAATATGTCATGTATATAGATAAACTTTTGGGGTTTCTTAAACCACCTGCAGCCCTGTATGTGATGAAAATAAGCTTTGAAAGAAGGAATTTAAAGAAAACGTTTGAGGAATCTTACTTGATTTCATTATTGATAGCATCTAGTTGTTCTTGAAGCATAGCTGCTAGAGTCTGAGCATCAGTTTGACCTTGAGGCGATAACATATCAACAGCTGTGAAGATATCAGCGTTCTCATCAGCAGCAGGAGATGAAGTCTCACTCTCGAAGGCTTGAGCTATGTTTGCTAATACATTAGCTTGCTCTGCCTTCTCCCATTCTTGCTCATTCAACGTGTGAACCTGCTGAAATGATAGGGTATGAAGGAGGGAAAAGATGAGATGACAAAGGACAGTGAAACACAGATGGACGGACATTGTACAAGGATCAGGATTGGTACAAATAATGTTATTATGAATAGAAAGAAATAAGAAGGTGTGAAATGAAAGAAGAACAAATGAAGGAGAAAACATGAATGGGTGAAGGAGGGAAAAGATGAGATGAGGAGGGAAATTGATAGACAGATGAACGGACAAATGGACATATGTAAGAGAGATGACGGATAAATAAGGTTAGTATTAACAGAAAGAAAGAGGTGTTTAAATTCGGAACAGATGGTGAAAGTGATATGAAAGGGTGAAGGAAGAAACAGATGAGATGAGAAATGAGAGTGATGCATTTGAAGTGGTTAGGGGGGGGTGTGATGATATAAGAAAGAAGAGTAAATTGAATGGGGGGCAGTGAGTGATGGGTAAAAGGAGGAAAATAAAATCAAGGAGGTACATATGGACAGAAAGATAGAGATATGATTGTAAGACAAGTAATTATGATTAGGTGAAGAACAGAGAACATGGGAAAGGAAAGTGATAATAGTCACATCGATGGACAGATGGACAGTTTGAATAATCAATGGATTGATTAATAGATGTACAGATGGATGGATTGATTAATAGATGTACAGATGGATAGACACATTATTAGATAAATGATCATTAGATAAAAACACAATGAAATGAACAGAGGAAGAATGGTAGATAACATAAGGAAATGTCAGAAGCAGTAATGTTCATGAATGAATGAATGAATGAATGAAAGAATGAATGAATGAATGAATGAATAAAAGAATGAATTAATGAATGAACAAATGAATGAATGAAAGAAAGAACCACATTGAATACAGAGATGAGAAATCATGATACACAAAGTAAACATTTAAATCAAAATCAATGAATTAAAAAGTGAATTGAAATCAAATTAAATCATCAAAATAAGCAATGTGAAAATTAAAAGTTTACATTTACAAGTAGACGATATTAAAATACAATACAATATGAAAGATATGTTTAGACAGATACATTCATTAATAGAATCCATATAATAGTTTTCCACCAAACAAAGACAGACAAGATGAGATAAGGATTGTAAGATGGGAGAAAAATCAAAGAGAAAACCAAAGAGGTGTGAACAAGAATGCTTTGCTTCCAATCTAAGTGGTGAACATAGTACTGTAAACTGAAGTATGTGAACACATTCACACTCCCAAATAAGGGCGTTCTTATTAACGATTCCCAGATGAAATCTCTACAGGACCCTTCAGACATGCCTTCTATTAGAATTTGCAAGGACACCGGTTAGTTTTACCCAATGAGCCTGAACGAGATGTCAGACATACTGGAGTCCATAAATGCTTTACAAGGTGTCAAGGCCTGAAATGAAGTATAAGCTTGAAGACTGACATCACTGGATTTGGTATCACAAAGAACATAGCAGTCAAGTTCTTTCTAAGAAAAAGTTCTTACTCTGAGAATGTGAATGGGATTTTTTTTAAAGAGACAGAGGATGATGGCGCTTATCATTCAGCTTTCTTAGAGCATAGCATATGAAGTATTTAATTCTCAATTTGTTTTCTATTTGGTGTAAGACAGTTATCTGCCCTTTCTTTGCTTGCAAACTTTAAAGCAGTGCAAAAATGCAATTGAAATTAATACGACAAAGAGATTTTTTTTTTCTTTTCCCAGCACTTGCAATGACAAACATAAAAATATTTAAAAAATCAAATGAATGCTTTGATCATGAAACTTCCATACATGAAAATGATGTACATGTAACTAGTTCTAACTTGGACAAGATGTCATCTCTAAATCTAATCTATTATGATTAATGAAGACATGAAGACTAACTTAATGCCTGCAACATAATATGATAGGATGCCAATCAATGGAACAAATTTCAAAAGATCAATAAACCATGTATGACAGAAAGCGTGCTAGGGACATGAAAACTTGTTTGATCAAGAAGGCAGGCAGGTCAAAGGTTAAATGAATTTTCCATGAGGCTTGTACTACATGAATCAAAGATCATTAATAGAACAAAGAATTAATATGATCCCAAAGCAGACAATTTAAATGGTGCTTTATTTTATACCGATGTTAAGATTTTCTTCTTCTTCCCCTCCTTCACTCACTCTTTCCTACCCTTCCCCTCCACCCCTCTCTCTCTCTCTCTCTCATTCTGTGTCAACTATTTCTCTAATACAACATATATTTTTAAACTACATTAAAAATCTAAAAGAATTTTACGACAATTCCATCAAGCTATATTTTTGTTAGACATATCCAGAAATTATCTAAAAGCAATAGTTGAGAGCCCATTTCTACCTCTTTGTTTTCCATTCTTATCTTTTTTTATCTCATACTAATCATCACAAGAATACCTTTCTATCATTGCCTTTCAGTGCTTCTACTCGTCCCTTCTGAGGGCGCCGTACTACTTCATCTTCATTACGTCCTTGTTTACCAGCGTTAGCCATCACAACGTCAGGTACAGCTTGGGATGTTGTACTACCACTAGAAACAAACAAACATGATAAAAATCATCTAGAAATGAAAGTATAGTAAAACAATAGCTCAGGATGTACTACTAGTTAATAATTTTTTTAAGGTAATAATTAATGATCATTGAGTTCTAGTATAGTAAATAACCCCTTGAGACAACGGATGACTACTAGTGCACTTTATGAGGTTTTGGAATCACAAAAATGAAGAGAAATTGACCCAATCTTGCTAAAAAGCACATTCACTGCATACACTGCACCACATATGTGGCATGAATGTTTGGGCCAAATACTCAGCTATTTCTTGTCATATTTCAATTATAAGAACATTTGAAGAGCAATCCTTTCCAAGCTGACATAAAATGAATGAGAAAGCTAACAAACTATTTTTCACTTTTCCCAGAATTCAACCTTTTCTTTAAGCAAATACAAGATGACTATACTGACCTGATATTCCTAGTTGAACCATCTGAATCCAATCTCTCTCTCAAAGATTTAATCTCTATCCTCAATCGATCTCTCTCTTCAACAACTTTACTCTTCTCTCTCTCAATCTCATCCATCGCTCGTCGTATCTTGTCCAATTCCTGAGTCATACCATTCTGAAAGAAAATCATGTATATACTACATGGTGTAGCTTGATTATTGCAATATTACATTATCTATTCAATTAGGGGTGATTTATCCATGTATATACTAGCTTCATCATTGCAATATTACATTATCTATTCAATTGTGGGTGATTTATCTATTCAATTATACTGTTATAACAAACTCTCGTTATAACAGTGTAATTTTGCTGGTCCCACTTTTTGGAGTATTGTTTTCTAGCCCTGATTTAACCCTTTTGAGACTATTGACCTCATTTTGTGGTTTAGCTCAATAACTTTTGATTCAGAGCTCTAAAAAATATACCAGATGCATGAGTAGAGAGAGCAAAAATTTCTGCACAAACTATATCCATTTTCATTGCATGACCATACTCCTTTTGATGCCAGGAATTTTTAAAACAAGCATAAGCTTGATCATCCTTAAATTGGCAACAAATTGAGAGCTTCAAAATCCTTGTTTTATATCAAAATCTGTAATTTTTTCAACTTTTCGACAAATTCTGTAACCATGTATATATTGTTTTCAAAGATATTACACTTTATTAGAAGCTTGTAGCACTAAAAGAAAAATAGTATGGTTGCCAATTTGAAGAACAAAATGTCATCAATTTAGCCTTTAAATAATTCCTGTCCTGAAAGGGTTAACAAGATTTCGATATAACATGGTAATTTCTGTGGTCCCAAGGAGTTTGTTCAACTGTAGTACATAATCAACAATCAAATAAATATATGGATAATACATTTTCATCCGATGTTCAGATGTACAACATTTTCTACACTAGTTTTCCCTGACAAAGAATTTATTTTTACATTCAAATTCATCATCATAAAATGTTTAACATTGGCTACAAATGCATAACCTGTCTATTACTATTCCCTCATGTAATACTTGTATTTATTAAATTTTGGAGGGAATCAGTAATCAAAATGTAGGCCCTTTGATTCTAGTGTTTTGCCCGCAGCATGGCAATGTTAACATCCATTTATCAAACAACTAAAAGATCTGCATACATAGTAACTACATGTATGTTTCAACTTCATAATACATACCTTATCATCTAGAGCAGACATTCTTTCCTTGAGATGTATCTTCAATCTCTCATTAGATTCTGTTAATAGTTTATCAACTGTGGCTGATAATCGTTTGTTGTGTTCTTCATTCATTTTCTCCCTTTCTCTTGCCTGTGGAAGGTTATGGTTGAAAAAGCAACAACAATGAATTCAAGGTTTCAATTTAGTCTTTTCCTCATGCTCATGTGTCACTTTAACAGTTACCTCTCATTCCCTTTCTCTCACTCACTTCATATCTCAACATCATCTCTTTCTTTCTCTTCTTTCTTCTTCTGTCTATTTCTTCTTCCCATTCAGTTCCTTCTTCTTCTTTCCACTTCTCCTCCTTTCTTCTTCTTCTTCTTCTTCTTCTTCTATTGCTTCTTCCTCTTCAGTTCCTTCTTCTTTCTTCTTCTTCTTCTTCTTCTTCTTCTTCTTCTTCTTCTTCTATTGCTTCTTCCTCTTCAGTTCCTTCTTCTTCTTCTTCTTCTTCTTCTTCTTCTTCTTCTTCTTCTTCTTCTTCTTCTTCTTCTTCTTCTTCTTCTTCTTCTTCTTCTTCTTCTTCTTCTTCTTCTTCTTCTTCTTCTTCTTCTTCTTCTTCTTCTTCTTCTTCTTCTTCTTCTTCTTCTTCTTCTTCTTCTTCTTCTTCTTCTTCTTCTTCTTCTTCTTCTTCTTCTTCTTCTTCTTCTTCTTCTTCTTCTATCCCTACACTTTTAAATCTGTTATTAGACACTTACCCTTTCTAGTTCATGTTTGCATTCTTCTAATTCATTCCTGAGTTGTTTCAGTTTTTCTTCCGTGTTACCTTGCCTTTCCTCCGCCTGTAAAATTAATAACAAAATAATATGGCATAAGAGAAGAGAAAGAAAATTCTCCCATTCTCTAACATGGCATTGTACTAGTAATAAAACTAGTGACAAAGTCATTGTTTAAGTGTATTGTGCTTTGTACATACTTTTAATTAGAACTTATCATTTTATCAATCTACGTCACTCTACAAATGAAGGAAATTTTAATGCCTAACTAGATACAATATGTCGTCCACAAGTTCAAGTAGAAATTTTGGATTTCCTTTTTTTCCTTGTCTTGAGAAATGCACTTACATGTACAACTGTAACATCAATTTAACTTTGGTATCTTTTACAAATTCTTCTACTGAAGGCCAAAACGATGTTTACTCCATGTAAGCATGAACGTCATTCTAGCAGCCATAGTGCCAAACTGATGGGTGAACAATGACTTACCTGTGAGAGAGCAGCCATCCTATCAGCTAATTCAGCTTCCACACTGGGTAAGGCTTCAGCTTTACTCAATGATTGTGATAACCTATGCTCTGATGCATCCAGTCTCTCTTGCATACTTCGCTGTTTGTCTTCATACTATACAAAGGGAGAAGTAAAATACAAAACGATAAATGTCTGGTTTGGGAAATCTATGCTCTGATGTATCCAGTCTCTCTTGCATCCCTTATACAAAAAATAGAAACAACTAATGTCAAGTATGACACACACTCTGCTCTGATACATCTAGTCTATTGATGTTTGTCTATCATACTAACAATTAAAACAAAGTAGTAAAAATCAATTCAGGGCCCTGTCCTACAGAGAGTTTAAGCTGATCCGAATCAATCGCAAGTCCTCCAATGAATGGAAAATGTACAGTTTCCTATCTCTTATGTACAGAGTTGCAATTGATATCACTATCAAATAAAGGTGCAGTCAATTGCAACTCTTTATAAGACGGCCCAGGTCTACTTACCCATCCTCCTTATCTTATAAATACCTTCTCATCCTATCAAAACACGTATTTTCTGCATTACCTGTTTGACATCAGCCTCTCTATTAGCTAGCTCAGCTTCTAGTTTATCATTGAGATCATCTACACCCCTCCTGACACCCCTACTAATCCTCTTACCTGTTTGACATCAGCTTCTCTATTAGCTAGCTCAGCTTCTAGTTTATCATTGAGATCATGAAGTGATGTAGTCTCTCGTTGAGCATTCAGGTATCTCTTCTCAAGGGTTGCTATCCTTTCTTCCATATCTTCCTTCTGAGCCATTGCCTATAATACACCAATCAAGATGCAACAAAAATCATTGTAATGAAATCATGTTTGCTCAGGTCATGCAGGAATGAACAGAATTACATATATTCAAATCAGTAAGAACACAATTCCACTAAAAACATTGTGTAAAAAATATACTTCTTTCAATATCATGTCTACTAAATTCAACTCCTATGACACATTTTCTCTGTCAGTTGATACAAAGTGTTATTGCTATAATTATCATTACATTCACTTTGATCTCCATTAGTGATATCATCTTTGTCACATCTTAAGCAAACCTTAAGCAAACTTTGCTGAGATTTCCTGAGCTGCCAGCATCTATGAAAAATCATCAAGATTACAATCATAATCTTAAACATCATCACCTTCATTATTATGGCATTGATGACCATCATCACCATCATCAATATCACCATGACCAACATCATCAGCATCACCAACATCATCAGCATCACCAACATCATCACCATCACCAACATCATCAGCATCACCAACATCATCACCATCACCAACATCATCACCATCACCAACATCATCACCATCACCAACATCATCACCATCACCAACATCATCATCATCACCAACATCATCAGCATCACCAACATCATCATCATCACCAACATCATCACCATCATCAATATCACCATGACCAACATCATCACCATCACCAACATCATCACCATCATCAACATCATCACCATCACCAACATCATCACCATCACCAACATCATCACCATCACCAACATCATCACCATCACCAACATCATCACCATCACCAACATCATCACCATCACCAACATCATCATCATCAACATCATCACCATCACCAACATCATCACCATCACCAACATCATCACCACCACCACCATCATCATCACCATCATCAATATCACCATGACCAACATCATCATCATCACCAACATCATCAGCATCACCAACATCATCAGCATCAGCACCATCATCATCACCATCATCAATATCACCATGACCAACATCATCATCATCACCATCATCAGCATCACCAACATCATCAGCATCACCAACATCATCACCACCACCACCATCATCATCACCATCATCAATATCACCATGACCAACATCATCACCATCACCAACATCATCACCATCACCAACATCATCACCATCACCAACATCATTCCCATCACCAACTCATCATCACCATTATCATCATCATGATCATTGTTGTCGTCATCATCACTATCATCACCAATATTACAAATTATTTTTCTCACCTCTTTAGCATCTCTCTGATATTTGGCAGCACTTTCCTGAGCTTTCAGCATCTCTTTCTGAGCCATAGCCAGACTCTCTTCCAGCTCAGCAACCCTGATGTTAGCATCTGTGACCCTGATCTTAGCTTGACCTAGTTCATGATTCTGTTTCTCAAGGGTATCCCGGAGTTCAATTACCCTACTCACATCATCGTCTGGATCAATGGATCCGTTTGATAACCTCTGTAAAACAAAAAAATAGCATTGTTAGGGTTAATAAAATCATTACATGAAATCTCTTATATTATTATCATTAATAAGTATCTGGCATCACCTGTGACCAAAGGGGAAAAGCGAACTTAACCACTTCACAAAAATGCTGGGGTCTCTCCTCCAAATATAACTGATTGGGATGTGCAGGTGGACCACTGCATAGGGGCTTCCCTTCCTCTTATTTGAGAAGTGCATTGGGTTCTTAACATGCATAGGTGGGACTGTGGTACACATGGGACCTCCATTTAATATTCTGTCTGAGGGACAGAGTGTTTTCCACTGTGACCTAGCCTGTGTCCATGGAACAGGGTAGGGGCACATTAACACATAAAGCAGGCTTCAGTCATCTGCCTGGACTTGATTCTGACTCACAGACTGTAGTTCATCAGGCAGACGCTAATTCCAACTAAGCCTCTTATATAAAATGGGGATGCCTCTATTGATGGATATTAATTGGTCAAGTGGTCAACTCTCTGATCTGCGTGTATAATGACCAAGGTTCCAATCCAAGCTGAATCTTTCAGAAAAGTTTGTCCTTGATGGAAATAATCATGTCTGACTGATACACAAACCTATTATACACTAAACAAGCCTGTATCCTATGAGACCAATGGTTAGGAATCAATAAGGTATCAATCATGTCTGACCGATACACAAACCTAATATGTACTAAACAAGCCTGTATCCTATGAGACCAATGGGTAGGAATAATGGGGTATTTCTGTTTCATTGGTCTAACACCTTTTAATGGTTAGAGATAAGGTCAGTATTTGGGGGTATGGCCATTGGACGATTTGGACATAAGACAACAGATGATAAATCAGAAAGAACTGTATTATATCAATGAATTTTAACTTGTGAAACTGTAATACTTTGTGTTCCTAGTGTTGTGTATGGTATCTCTGATTTTAAGGTCATTTTCATTCCCCTTCTCCCACCCCTTGTCCCCTCTCTCTCTCTCTCTCTCTCTCTCTCTTTCGCTTTCTCCTTACCTTTGTGTTGCTAATACTGTGTATGGTGTCTCCATTGTTGAGGTCTGTATGGTTTCCATTGCTCAGTCTAGAGAGTTGGTCCTTTATATTAGTATTCTGCAAAGAACAAAACAAAATGTAACATTATTAATAATTGAAAAATAAAAATTGAATTCCATAATCTACCTGTCTGAATTACAAATTTTTGTTGAGTTCAAACAAATGTATGAATTATTCATATTTAACAGTTTAAAATCATGAAGGAATGCCCTGAGTGTAATTTAAATTTGATTAGAGAGACTAAATGATGAATTACAATATAGATGTGTAGAAAACATTACACATTGAAATACAGCATCAAAATGTCATGATAGCTTTCAGGATGTGCCTGTAGACATACAGTATATACTGGCATACATGTACATGTATAACTGCTGTGAAAGCAATATATTCATTATTAAAACTAGAATGACGTCTCAGAAATGTATTGATTTGGACAGTAACAGAACAGCCTGGTCTCATATCACCTTCCTCATTACGATCTACATGCATTCATGCAATAGTACAGCCCTAATCTTCCCTTTATCTCTCTCTCATTATGATCTACATGTACATGCAATCATGACATAGTACAGTCCTAATCTTCCCTTTATCTCTCTCTCTCTTTACGATCTACATGTACGTGCATTCATAACATAGTACAGTCCTAATTTTCCCCTTCTCTCTCTCTCTCTCTCTCTCTCACTTTCTTCTCTTTGCTTCTTTTTTTTTGTTTCCTTTTTCTTACTGAATCTAGAGCCTACTACTAGAGGTCTTTCATGTGTGTGTATATATATATATATATATATATATATATATATATATATATATACACTGATTATTTCCTACGTTAAGGGGAATCCTATCAATGCGGTTTATTTCGTCACAATAGAAATTCGACGTTACGGCGAAAGCGACCGTGCGTTAAGGCGAATGATAACAATAGGCTGAGATAAAAGGATTCCCCTAAACGCTGGAATAAGAGTTATATATATATATATATATATATATATATATATATATATATATATATACAGTGATTATTTCCTACGTTAGGGGGAATCCTATCAATGCGGTTTATTCCGTCACAATAGAAATTTGACGTTACGGCGAAAGCAACCGCGCATTAAGGCGAATGATAACAATAGGCTGAGATAAAAGGATTCCCCTAAACGCCAGAATAAGAGTTATATATATATATATATATAAATATATACATAAATCCTACTTAAGGCAAAGTCCTGTGCAAAAAAAAAATTGACTGATGGGGGAATTTGGTGTAAAGGGGAATTTTTTGATTCGCCATAACATTTTCGGCACTGTTTTTTCCCATTTACGTAGGGGTAGGAGGCATTCTATCGATATAAACGTAGAGGGTGCCAAATTACTTATATTACTACAAAGTTTTTGTTCGGTAGGGAGAGCTCATTTTCGTATAATATAATGTGGAAAATCTATATATGTATAACTCTTGGGGATCTAACGTCCTGAGGTTGGACTTAGGGTGATGTCTGTTTTTCTTGATTATATCAATAGTTTGGGGATTTACTAAAAATACCTTATCGCACACAAAAGGTAGTTATTATACGATTCTTTTTGCCATAAATGCAAATTGAATCAAATTAATTCTAAACATATATACTAACATTTTGAATCCATTAATTCTCTGTAACGTCAGTCATTCGCGCTGATATACATATACAATAAAAAAAAAAAAAATTCGCCCCTTGGTATACATATATATATATATATTGTATGTCACATTGATATTGTAATCATTATGAATGTATAACTCTATTATCACCACTCTCATTCAAATTATCATCATCATCATCATTAACAACAACATCTCTGCCACTACCGTTCTTTCCCACAATAAAACAGCAATTATTTGCCCATAATCAATAATATTTCTATTTGTTGGGCCCTTCAAGCTACTTTTATTTCAATCTCCCCACAAATAAGCAATAAAGCTTGATGATTATTATTTTTCACAGTTGTATTCTAGTCCTTCCATGAGTTATAAATACACACACACACCCTTCTATTCATATTTCCTTTTACTCTTTTTTTTTCACAGTCAACTTGCTCAAATGGAATGTTCAAATTAAGTCCATCACAAATAATCAGTGATTATAGTACATGTAACCCAACATAAACGTCAAGCAGTAATGTAAGAAAAAGGGATTAAAGATTTGAAATTCCACATTTTATACTTAATAGCAACTGCACAAGTCAAAACACCATTCCTTTTCTATTTTTGGTATGTTCCACATGTCACTCTTATTCTACTAGCTTTAAGTGACAACATCTTCCAGAATGAAAAATCTTTTGCCCCTTTCTCTTATTTTACATGAAATATTGAAAGAAGGTTGATAATGAATAATTTAGATATACGCTGAAAGGTTAAAAGCATTCACTCTCCACATTTTCATCTTTAACTGAAGAAGAAGAACCTTTTGAAGAGAAAATCTAAAACCTTTTCTTAATCACAAAGCTATTAAATATCATGAAAAGGCTAATATAGAAGAATTGAGACTGATAAGAAAGCTGCTTCTTTCTAAAAACTCTAAAGAATGAAGAGTTTTCTTCTAAATTAATACTTCTTGTAAGGATGATCTTTAACCCCTTGTAAATAACAAATGGATTGTATGTCAAGAAATAAGTGATAGAAAAGATTTTAGGCATGCTAAAATGTAAAGTGGGAAGAGTTGATCTTATCATAGGCTAACAAACAATCAGCATTACCCACTCCCATCATGATCTTTCTCCTCTTGCTAACACTTTGAATCTCTGTTCACAAGTCAAATAATAGTCTACAGTACTACAACATGTAATAACATATAATATACAACAACAAAATGCAGTAGAAAACTATCGTTTCTACAAGCTAATGGGCTGAAGTACATTATAAGTGTTTTTGAATTGAGAATGATTCCCACAATGTACTCTGAAGTGAATGTAATTGCTTGGAAATCTCTTTTTCAATTACAACATATCAATTACAGGGCTTGACATTAAATTAAACTCCTGTCACCCCAATGCATTCATAGTCATCACCCAATAGATCCTCTCTAATTGATCATATTATAACTGTCAAACCTTAGTCCAATGATAGAAGATATTCAATTTATATTTTGCCATTCATCACCAATTTCGTTCACTTGCATTTTGCTTCTTATGTTATAGCTGACAAGATTTGTGCTATAAATAACTCAGAAGGGGGTTGGCAATTTTGGGGAGAGGATCAAGCGACCATTTACCAAGCCATCCTCATAGCTGCCATTGATCCAGCTATACATCATAGTACTGTGTAGTATAAAGTAGAATTTATGGGATCCACCAGAATTTTCAAAATCTCTACATCAAATTGATTGCTTACTAAAGAGAGCTGGGTTATGTTACATACTGAAAGGCCCTCTCTCTCTCTCTCTCTCTCTCTCTCTCTCTGCATACACTCCAATACTATGCATGATATCATTCCAACATTCTTCTTGAATAGACTACATTGCTTTAATTGTACACCTTGCATTTAAATGAAAATTTTGTAGAAAGAATACAGAAAACAATTAAAAGAAAATGTCTTAATATTCCTCAAAATATTTAATGACATAGACCTCTAATAGTTTGTATTAAAAGAAAAAAAATGAGAGTAATTTGCAATTTAATAAAGAAGTATCATTTTTGGAAATTACTAATTTGATAAACACTGCTGATGAGCAAAAGTCCAACTATTAAATATAATTCCATACTTTCTTCTCCATATATCTAGAGCATTGAAACCAATATCCTAGATAAACATTGCCAGGAATATTGACCATAAGTCACTAAAGCATATTAGAGTAAACAATGCCAGGAATCTTGATATGAAAAGAATACCTTCTTGACCATAGCATAATAATCTTGATATTACTTTCATTCACTGACCTCAGTTGAAATGATATGAAAAGAATATTCTACCCCTCCAGATTGTTATTAAACACTTGATTGAAAGATTCTAGTCCATATCACTCCCGTTCACACTGCACCCATTTTCTACTAAGATGTGGAAATTTGTAATAGAAGCACTACAAGCTCTAGCTATCCCTCAACAATGTCATGTAAATAATCTATATCAATATTATACGTTGAGAGCCAGAAGGTCTTTTGACATTGAGGTAATGCTATAGTGGTTCTCAGTGAATGGTGTGATATGGTATTTTATGTATTCTCTGACTGAAACCAGCAAAGTGAAAGTTCTGGTAAAAATATATAGCTGCCAACCATTTCTATTTAGGAGGAATGATTCCCATTTTTTTCACTTTCACACTGATCCTAACCTCGATTCCTCTCTTTTTCTGAAAACTTGTGTGTAAAAAAGCATGTGAAAACTGAAATACATGTACATTGTATTCATCATTTTGCCTTGAAATATTCCTAACTTTAGCTATGTAAGATTGGCAGGCTGTTACAACATCCTTTATTGTGACGATTAATACAAGGGCATGTGCTAGAAAGATGCATGAAATCTCTTTAAATATTCACCATACTGTGATACATATATGGAGACATAGGAGTAAGTCTATTAGAGACTTGCAATACATGCAGAAATTGTCTGGATTCTTCTTCGCGAGAGCAATCTTTGGGAAGTCAGTCAATGTGAACACAGCATATGAAATCCATCTTTTCATCTGGGCTACATGGTTATCCCCTATGATTGGAAATGAAGTGATTGCCCAGGGCACTTAATCTACTTTAGACTAAGGAAGGATTAAGGATCTTTACAATATTCTTAATACAGTAATAGAATATTATCCAGCAATGAAAAACAATCAATTGAAGACCAGTACACAAGGGAGTCTCTTAATGGTTTCATAATAGTATAGAAATATAATAGAGAACAGAAAATAGAAACACTAAATAAAGAAACTAAAAAGAAGTTGTTATTCTCAGAAAATATTATTTGAATTACATCTACTGAAACTCTAGAAGTCATAGTAATGGGAATTTGCCATTAAGTATTGACCTGCAAGTTATAAAAATAATGACAAACTTGAATACTGTGTTCAGTTGGCTCAAGGGAAAATGAGAATATCTGGAACAAGAGTCAATAGTAAAGATATACACACAGTTTTAGTCTATATCACTACACTCCAAAAACTACAGTTTTAAATCACCATTTAAAAGGGCCGAGGAGTGACAACTTTTTCAAAATGGTAGATTAACTCTTTTAAACTGCTGGATGCAGCCTTGTTGTATCCAGCATGTTAAAAGTGTTAATCTACAATTTTGAAAAAGCTGTCACTCCTCGGCCCTTTTAAATGGTGATTTAACACTTTAGTTTTTAGAGTGTAGCAATGAGCATAAAAAATAATACATTTATTGCTGATGTTTTGGGGTTTTTTTTTTTAATTTGTCATGTCACCAATCGTCTTTTGGTATTGAACACAACTATACCCTTCTCAAGGGTTATGATGGAATACTCTTTCTTTAATGGAAGAACATTATAAAAAATAATGTTACTCAAAATGGCACGGTGGAAAAATTATTTGGAGTAGAGCTTGTAGAAGGGAATAATTACAAAATATTTCACAACAAAAAACCCTCTCAAGTTTCATTTTCACTCTGTTCTCAGGCATGATGAGCAGCAGATATAAAAGAAGAAGAAGATATAAATAGAATGTATATATTCACAATATCTAATAAGAATAAACCGTCAAACATGAGTTACACCCTTCTGCTTCTTAGCACTATCAGCAGTAGATATGAACAAAGTGTTTTATGTAGCAGTCTACTTAGACCAAGAAGGGCATTAATAACAATCTAACACCCTTCAGGCTCTCAGCAGCCCTATCTATAAATAACAATGTTACTGTGGTTCAATCATTAATGTTCAATACCCAATGGAGTTGCTCTATGAGGCATAAAGATTGATCCAAGATGTGATGAGAAAACCTTACTGCAAGTTAACCAACATTGCTTGGATAAGTGCAATGAAATGTTAATTGGTTAACATCAGTGTGCTGTTATCACAAGGAGCAACTCACTGTAATTGTTGAAATAAGTTCTGCTATGTGCATAACCTAAAGGAAACAAAATGCACTCAGAGAAATATATATCAATGCTATTGATTGTAACCTTAGGGAAGAGAGGGGGATGGGGAGTAACAAGAAGACAGAGAGCAGAAAAGAGAGGGGAGATGAGTGGGGGAGAAAGCAAGAGAAAGGAAGAGGGAAGAAAGAAGGGTGAGAGAAAAGAAGGGGGAGAGGGAGAAATAGGAAAGGAGGGAGAGGGAGACGAAAAGAGAACGAGAGAGATAAGCAGCTGAGGGCAAGAAATTTAAGCTTTCTTTTTTTTACATTTACAAATGGTAGAACAATAAGATACAATTATACAAGGGCATAGGGGAGATGGAGAGGAGAAAGAGAAAGAGAGAAAGAGAGAGATAAGAAGCTGAGAGGGCAAGACAGAATGGTAGAACAATAAGATACAATTATACAAGGGCATAGGGGAGAGGGAGAGGACAAAGAGAAAGAGAGAAAGAGAGAATGGAAGAGAACACCAACACACGTACAACCAAAGGTCTGAGAATACAATAGCATCATATCACTCACCATCCATATATATAGTGCTATGGATGCCTGACAAATGTTAAAGGTTCTAACTTTACTTGACTGGCCCCTACAGTGTCTATAACAAACAACGTCTTGCCTTCTTCTTATTGATCCATACTAGAATTGCTAAATAACAGGTGCCATCTTTAGACCTTAAAGTCAGCAGGGTTTGTTGACCGTTCCCCCACGCACTCATTGATTCTATGAAATGACAGAGCCATTTCTATTGCCTCTTGAACATTATCTAATTATAACGGTCAATATAAAATATGGTATCAAAAGAAAAGATTCTCCTCCCTTGTTACCCTTCATTATATCCTGCACATACCCTACCCCTCCTTCTCTCTCTCTCTCTCTCTCTCTCTCTCTCTCCCTCTCTCCCTCTCTCTCTCTCTCTCTCTCTCTTAACTTTATTCTTACTACATGATGAAGAAATTGAACATTTAGTATTTGGTGAGAACTGGTACTGCCAAGAAATAACACTTTCAAAATAAACACATCAGTATCCAAGCTCATTCTCCTCCTGTCTTTTAAAAAAAAGTTTAGATAAACAAGCAGAAACTTTTAGCTTTCTTTTTTTTACCCCATTGTAGACAGAAAAAAAAGAGGCATAGATAAAATTACCACTAGTACATCATCTAGTGAGAGCAAGACGGCCATTACCTCATCCAATAACAAATAATGTCCTTCTGCATCTTAGCAGACATATTATAACAGTTGCTGAGAGGAAGAAGGGTGTTTACTCTGTATTAATGCCCTTGTAGATCTAAGCAGTAGAGTGTCATGATTAGTCCATAGACCATGCATGGGTTGCTGCGAAATTTGTTCAGTTATAAAATTATCTTTCATACCTCATAAGATTCATGTCTGAAATGTAGGCTATGATTTAGTTTTGTGTCTTCATTATCTTTTTTACTGCCTTTCCGCACCGATTTGTTTGTTATCTCTTATTCCATATTCCATAATATGTGATAATCATTAGTATTTGAATGTTACGGAGGTGGATAAAACCCACTATTACTTTTTCTAAGAGAAATCTAAAAAGGGCTTTCCTAACCTTTCTTTCAAATTAATTTTTAATCACTGCCCACATGTTAGATGATATCTGTATACTAACTCCACAGGTGATCAGACGATTCACGTCAATACACCCACAAGACTGGTATAGAAATACCTTGTTCTATTGAGATTACCTAATTGAGTGACGTTCATTTCTCTCATGTATTAATGTTTGTTCTGTCTGAGAGTCATATCCTTGTCTTTCTTATAACATTCTATATTTAGTATTGTGATGTCATAACACCTGCCTTCCTTTCATTCTCAATATAGAGAATAATCAGGGTTTTCATTTCAATAAACACTTAGCTCAACAAATTAATATGATATGTAACTCAACCTGTCTTTAAGGCATTCAGTATTAAGAGTTCTTCTCATGTCTTCCATGGGTCTTTGTTACATGAAATATGATAGCAGCATTCAAACTCCAAAGAGTAAAGGATACTAAAATATGAAAATAACTTTTGAAGCTTTCAGACAAAGCCATACCACAAGGTAATGAGAATCAATATTATAATGGTATCAACAATGATTCAGAGATTCTTTACAATTACTCCCCTAATTTTGTCTGTGATTTTAGGCCTATCCTAGGGCCCAATACTAAAAGGCATTCATGAATCATGGCTGCAAAAAAATCTCTGTCAGGATCCCAATAATTTCAAACTGTTGATATTGGGCTCATGCTATAACCCTGACATGTCAATTTGTAGTCCCTAAACAAATAATTAGTGTGCAGTCCTCATTATTCATAATGATATAAGAACAGAATTCTTATTATATACATTGGCAAAATTGACATTAATATTTCCTTTATAGTATTCATCAAAATGGTAATATTTTGGGTATATTAGTATCTCAGAATGAATCATGATGGCCATAGTTTGTGATCAGGTAGATAGTTCATCTTGGAAGTGACACCAGGTTCAATCCTGATTCAAGTCTTTCAAATGTTGACATTTTAGATCAAACCCAACATCTATCTGACAAATACAATGTATATGCATCTGTAAAAATCAATTCATGCACATGCAAGCACATCTGACCTGTATTCACGAACTCTAGTTCAATAACTCCTCAGTTTACCAGTTAACACTGCAACCAAATCGGCGCTCATGGCCAGGGGCCTTGTTTGCTACCTGGCTAGCTATACAGCATAGCTCCCAGGCAGTACACTGTTACACCAATAAGAAGAATTGATTCCTCACATTTGTCAGATATATGTTGCACAGTGATACATGTGGAAAGGTTATTGGACATGAATGATATCACCTGTTGAGAGTAAGAAGGCTGTTATATCTAAGTTTAGTATATGATTTAATGGCCTTTTGACTCTTAAGTAGATGATACCTTAGTGAGAGGTAATATGTCAGCTGATGGCATTGCATTCAATGTCAAGGATAACATTATTCTATAAGCATGCATGTAAACTAACAATCCTGAGAGCAGAGATTTGCACTGATCTCTTGAAGAGTGTACTTACACGACTCTTTCTCTTACAAGCTCTCTCTCTCTCTCTTTCTCTCTCTCTCTTTATCTTTTCTCTTTACATCTTGTTTTCTCTCCGCACTTCCTCTCTATATTTGTAGAATGTAGAACCACGAAATTTTAAATTTTGTCATTTCTTTTTTTTGCATTGTACTTGAACCATGAAATTGTCTTTTTGTAATTAGTTGTATTTACATTGTAAAGCTCGTAGAGCGACTGCATAGTTCATGATGATGCATTGTATAAATCCATCTTTATTATTATCATTATTATTATTTTTCTCTCTCCATTCGTCTCTGTACTGTACTGTAATGTCACCAGTCATGGCACAACCTTGTAATACAGCTTCATTGTTGCAACACCCTATGTCAACTGCCCCAGTCTCACTGGAGTGAAATGAACAGATGCTATTGGCTCGCAGATATTGAAACAAAATAAATAAGGAACAACTATGCAGCATTTTGCTCGCTTTCAATCGCCCAAAGAATGACGACAGGCACAGTTCATTTCCAAAGAATTATCCACAGGGCTTTTTTAATGTTCTGCTATTTTTTTTGTAAAACAAGAACTTCCTCGTTAGCAGACTGAAACAAAATATTAATCTGTACCATATTTTCTGTTTTCGATGTAACAGAGCTTAAAGGGCAATCCAACCTTGGTAATAAGATAATTTGTGTGAAAGCAGAAAAATAAGAAAAACAGGATGGTGAAAGTTTGAAAGAAATCGAACAAGGACTAAGAAAGTTATGGATGTTTGAAAAATGAGATCACTACATCTATGCAAATCTCAAATTGGCAATGCAGTGAGTCAATTGTGACATTTTTGTGGACAACTCTCCCATTTGTCGTACACAAAAATATCATTAATTTGCGGTTTTCTTCGAGGCACTTTTACCCTCGGGGCAGTGCTCAAAATATATTGGAGATAGCATATTGTTATAGGTCCTCATGAACAAAAATATCCTACTGAGTAATACATTTTGAAAAAAAGTGACATTTTAGTCATTTTGTGTGTTAGAGCGAATGGGGGGGGGGGGTTCTCCACAGCTACATCACAGTGATATTACCTATTCGACCAATTTGAAATTCCCATATGCATAGTGATTACAACTTTCAAAAATTCATAACTTTCTTATTGCTTGTCCGATTTCGTTCAAACTTTCACCAATCTGCTTCTCTGATTTTTCCTCTTTCTTTCAAAGCAACTTGCTATTAAGGTTGGATTTCCCTTTAAGTAAATTAGACGTTGTCCAAACAAATTTTTTGCATGTAAAATACTTTGAAAATAAGTCATCTTTATTCAAAGTTGGTTGTCTTGCCGAGAATGCTATGCCCCAGTCTTGACGCACCATTCCTACAACATACAAATCATGACGTAGGCAGCCCGACAAGTGTATTACACAGTGCACATGCGCAATCCCGCAAAGACAATGCAATAGCCAAATAGCTTACTACGCATGGTTTCGTAGCAGGCCCTGTACGAAGTGAATATTTTTACAACAGAGTGATTTATATCTTAGATTAGTCCTTCCTTCAAAATATCAATTTGTGAAGGGTGCATCACCACTGGTTACTTGTAGATTTAATCCTGATAGCAGCTATTGGTGCAATGTGCGGCGACACTGGAGCAGCAGAAGCCCCTCAGAAGCGCCACAGTAGTGTTCGCCCTGTGGAAGCAAGATGCAATGTTCTAGCTGGATTTTATTCAGAAGCATTTTCGGCATCAAATGGTGGGTGATTCCTCAACAAATATTGTATTTTCTGAAAATTATTAATCCAAAACTGTCAAACCCCTCCACGACTGGGAACAGTAGAGTACTTTTTTTTTCTTTTTTTTTAAACTCTATAATTGCATTTCTTTAAAACAGATAATTCATATCAAAATCTATGTAAAATCATATAATAGGCAAACCTGGGTCACTTAAGTGGAACTCTTATACAGCTTTCTGATAACATTTAAAAATTGTTAAATTAGAATCTTTAAAAATCCTTTGCTGCAGTACCTAAATCAAAGATAAGATAAAATGCAAAGCTTTCACGCATTAAAAATTCTTTGTGAATCTATTTCAAATGTCACCGTGCATGCACAATGAAGTCAGCTCTGTTAATGGCCTTCAATGTTTGTACATGTTTGTTCTATTGTTCTGCCAAGTCGGCTACGAATAGTAATGATATCAGACCAGTCACATGACTCCCTACCAATGTCTAGCTAAGTGAGCTTTTCTCCACCTCCAAGGTTGAACATATCGCTATGTTTTAATATCATTATTAAAATGACCAATTAAGAATTCAATCAAGAGGAATTAATATTTCTAAAAAAAATTATCAGATCACATTGCATTATTGTTCATAATCTAGTTGTAATTCGGTTGCAGTATAGCATTTAGATTCTGTTTCACTATGATCATGTCATGGCATACTATAACTCTCTATACATCACAGTGCATTAGGCTAATGAAGTGACATGATATGCTTTCAGGCATGGGTGTGCCATGCCCAGGTGACTCTCTACCTTCTACCTGTGACATTACTGCTCTGTGTGTGGGGGGGGGGGGGGGGGGGTGCTTATGTAATGTGTATTTGAAATTGGCTGATATGGACATGCATTATAGCCCATGATGAAAAAAAATACATATTTGTCTTTGCAAGGGCTATTTTATACATCATTTTTTGGTGTTTCAGACACTTTATGTATAACAACCCATCATCCAAATTTGTTTTCAATACTGGATTTTTTTTTTTTCATTCACAGAGGCTTTTAAAAAGTTGCTATGCATTGTTTGATATATATATATATATATATATTCATTGTATGATCATTCTATTTGTGATAAGGACATCAACTCTAGCTTTGCTTATGACGACCCCTTTTTCCAAGCATAAAATTTTTATGTGACCATACATGCTGAAAGATTGTAAATTGATGATGATGCGGAAATAAATGAATACCAAAATCAAAAATTACAAAACTCACCATCAGCCCTCTGTTAATTTTCATCCCTGTACTAGGCCCCTATTACATAAGGTAGAATAGATCTCCTAACAGTCAAAAAGGTGTTGACTTGTACCTTGTCACAAAATTAATGTCCTTCTTATTCTAAACACACATGTAGAACATGCTTTGATATTAAAAATAGTCTTTGTTTATAATGCGCTTTTATACTCTAGATGAATTCATGCTTTATCTCTAGCACACATATATATAGGAAGGTAAGATGCTCTTTTTTCCCAATTAAAATAAGCATTTTGCTATAAAGTAGAAACTTTGAATTGTTCACGTTTTATAATAGATTTATGGAGAATTGAACCACCTTGAGAGGGCTGACTGTGGTATGACTCTCATCCCATGTCAATGGATGTTAGATTTATAATCATTAGACATGGTTAGAGACAGTTTGAGCTAAACATAGAAAGAAGGGATAAAGTCACGATCCTCATGAAGGTTAATAACAAGAAGGGGTAAACAGACGGTGTTCAATCTTTCATGACAAAATTCTTGACATGCACCTCCTCATGAACGACCTGTTTGATAGATTCTGACACCTCACTCTCCCATTCAAACATCACATCTCTCACCAAATGTTTCCTCCTATTCAAATGTTAAAGTGTACCAACCACCTGAAAAAATCATTTGTACACTGCTAGAAAGTATAAAATCAACCTCAAAGAACTTTATCTGAAATTCTATAGGTCAACTCAACAGTTTAGGAGTATGAAGGAAATAAAGGATAACATGAAGGTGCTCGCGCGGAACCGAACCTCCGAGTTGGGTTCTGTGCGAGCCCTTATCTTGGCGAGCGCGTACGGGTGCGTTGAGCAGTCTACTCACGATTCGCTGTTATGCTTATAGAGAGTATAATTAAATTTGTAATATCTCTTTATAGAAGTGATATTCGATGCCCATATTTTGAATAAAATTACATGGAACCTCTATCATACAGAGTAAAATAGTTTTGGGTGATTGGTACCCTTTAAATAGTCTACTAAAATATGCCAATCTTTTACACACTTCTCTCTTTTCAATCATCAAATCAAGACATTTAAGATTCCTATTTTACTATCTTTAAAAGAAAACAGAGTCTCATATACTTAGACTAAAGCTCCATCTCACTACCATGTTCTCTCTGATAGTCTACATACTACAGACTCATTTTTATTACAATTTTAGAAAGTCTCAAGTCCAACTAGAAGCCCAGTTTAGTTAATATTTGTATATCTCTTACATGTATCATAGTATTTTCCTTTTCTTTCAAACATCATTTACTACATGAAATATATATGATCTGCAGAGAGTCAGAAAGATATTAACCGATACCAATTTTCATTGAGTTACACCCTTTTGGCTTCTCAATGAGTTACACCTTTCTGACTTTCACTATCTTTGTGGTATTTTACATTCAATCTAACATGCTGAACATACGACACATTTGAGTGTTCGGGTAACACATTCCTTTTGACTTATTGATGACTCCAATACACACATTCAAGTACAATACGTTCATCTCCATAGTGAAATGTGTCAATATATTGGTAGCTGAGTTCGACCCTCTCCAAACACATCTTGACTGTAGTCAAGTACACTCTCATATCTTGACGAGCATGACAGAGCCAGATTGCTATTGGCTATTTATGACCACCATACACTCAAGGAAATAATGCTGGCTTATTTCAGCCAAGGCTCCTACATATCTCATAAATCAATGACAATAAATGAAGGAAGCAACTTGTTATGATAGGTTGTGTGATACTCAACCCTTGTGATATCTTTAAAGGTAGCACCACTCATAACACCGGAAATATCATATTCACGTACCCATTAAAATAGAAATATTAAATAGTGTAGCATGAAAGGTTACCAGCTTTCTATATCAGTGAAAAGGATGCAATCAGTAACAGATTAATAAATGAGCAAATACATGTACATGCAGAGATGCAACAGATTCAGAATTACTTTGCAGTCAAATTCAATAAATGAGACCTTACCATTGAAAAAAAAGATGATTTGGGAAAGAAAAGAGGCATAACAATCCTGTGTACATTATGTGCTACATAATGTATTCAAACTATCACAGCATTACAAATGAAAACAAATGAAATGAAATGAAAATGTCAAAGGTATGAACTTTATTTTTTCTCATATGACAGTGAAACAGTCTATTTCCTAAGCATTAAGTGTATAGTTTACATCTACACACATTCCTGTATTGCTGATTGGATGGTAATCATTTGGGTCTGGTCTCTATATTGCATAAATTAGATTCTATTAGTGTACTACTTTCATCAGCCATTGAATTCTTATCAACCCACCTGCTACCCATAGCTCTATACAACCACCTGCTACTATAAGATCACTCTCAATGCATCTCATCTAACAATGTTAACTCACATGTTATAAACTATCTATTGTTTACCCACAAAAGCTAATATTTACAATGTACCATTAATTAGATGTTCAATGTCTTTACACTGGTTATAGGTTACACACCCAATGAGACTGGTATCTACATTGTAACCTATCTTGCTCGTTACATACTGCAGTATCCTTGTAGCAGATCAATAGATAAATTAATAACATCCAGTCTGTATGTCATCTCACTGTGTAAATAAAACATCAGTGTGCTAGCAGACAGGCTGCTTTCATTAGACAGACCTACCTACCTACCTACAAACCTGATGGCAATGAATGACTGGTATAGAGAGAGGAGAAAGAGAGAGAGAGAGAGAGAGAGAGAGAGAAAGAGAGAGGGAGAAAGAGAGAAAGATAGAGGGAGAAAGAGAGAGAGAAAGATAGAGGGAGAAAGAGAGAGAAGCAGATAGGGAGAGAGAGAGAGAGAGAAAGAGAGAGCTAGAAAGAAGCAGAGAAATAGAGACGTGAAACAAGAGAGAGAAAACACAGCCACAGATGGGAAGGACAGACAGTCAGACAAAGACAGTAGCAGAGAGAAAAAGTTTTTAAAAAAGGGAGAAAGGGGAGGATATGAGTCAGAGGTAGAGACATTGTCATTGAAAGAGATAAGGAGGGGTGTTCAGTCAACATTTAAAAAGAGGGAAAGATATTGAAAACAAAAACAACAAAAGAGAGAGATGAAGATAATGAAAAAAGGGACAAAAACAAAGGCATAGGGAGATGTAAGCAGAGAACTTCTTATATATATATATATATATACCACTAATTCGCCGTAAAAGGGGAAATGGTCAAAAAAAGCATAGCAAAGGAGAAAATTTATGTAAACCTGTTTATACATAATAAAGGATATGATAAAGGACATTTCCTCAAACAGCACATATTTTACCCATGGCACAATATGAACCCTGAAATTTGAGATGTATGCAACATAAGGCTACCCTACATTTAAAAAAAATGGGAGGGTCCTCATATCGGTGGATGCTCATTATAGCATTGGGACAGCGAAGTTACAGGTTGTGATATGGCAGGCAAGGTCAGAAAGTCTAGTTCAAAACGTAAAGGAGAAATGCATATTTCTCCTTATAGTCGATTTCCCCCTTTCGCTGCATTTTTTACCACGTATTTTTGCCCTAAGTAGGTATCTAATGAAATATATATATATATATATATATATATATATTTATATATATATATATATAGGGATACATTGAGTAGAAAGAACAGGGGAAAGGAGAGAGAGGGGGGGGGGGGTACAGTCGTACAGAGAGATGCAAGCAGAGAACCTCTTACATATCTATATAGGGATATATTGAGGAGAAAGAAAAGAGGAAAGGAGAGAGAGAGAGGTATAGAGAGATGTAAGCAGAGAACCTCTTTAATACATATCTATATAGGGATATATTGAGGAGAAAGAACAGAGAAAAGAAGAGAGAGAGAGAGAGAGAGAGAGGTATAGAGAAATTGTGAGGATGATATTTGGAGAAGAATGGGGATGAGAAGAAAAGAAGATTAACATGAAGAGAATACATGCAAATAAGAGTAATACAAGAAGGAAAAAAAAGTGGAAAAAAAATCTAAGATAAACTGAGATAAAGAGAGGAAGGAGAAATGAAGAATGAAAACAAGTATTAACTAATCAAGCATGCATATAGCATACTACATGTACCTAATGGTGATGTACGTACATGTCTAAATGCTCTCAATCTACTGAGCATTACCTTTATTGAGCAAACATAGAGATGGAGCAAAAAGCATGTTGTCATGGTAACATACAATAATGCTTATTCTTACTGGATTTGAATAAGTTCATCCGCACTCTCAAGTAAATGGTACGTATATGAATATAGTCTAATATCTCCAGGCACAGGTAGTAGGAATCTTGAAAATATAAACATCTATTGAAATGAAGTCAAATGGTATACAATTTGAAGAGTGAATATTGTTCTAAAAATATTGTTGTTCATGGTCGTTAATGGTCGGTATACTTGCAGTGATAATTTTTTAAATGATCATTTAGATATCATATTACTTGTTACACATTTAGTTAATAAACCCTCATTTCGTCGTTGTTTTTATGAAGTGACGAATCCGTGCGCGGTGCGCAGAAACGTGAATTGGCGGGAAATGAATCTATAGATTTAGGTGTTCTTAGATAACGGAATTTGCTTTCGTTGCATAATTTCATGTATCGATATATACATCAAAAGAAAGCTTATGACTTTAATTTTGAAATGGTGTATATTATTATGTGAATTCATAAGGAATAAGGAAGCACTGCCCATTCAAACACGATTCGACGGTTTGTAAAACCGTTTTCTCTAAAGCGCGTATTTGCGCACGTGCACGGATTCGTCAATTCGTAAAAACGACGATGATTTAATAACTATTTCAGGTGTAAATTGGTACTTCTAAGTTTTAACACATGACAAATAGGACAAATTAAGCTAGCATTTAAACTAACAGGAAGTATATCTCAAAAAATTAAATGTTCATATTCAATTCAAAGAAACACAAGATAATTTCTATTTAAAAAAGGAAATACATATTGGCGAAGAGCAGGATATAAGGGGCCTTCCTACAACTAGATACATGTAATCTAACCTGGCAAATCAAAAAGAGAGGGCAAGAAACATAATATGAAGGTAGAACAAACTAAAATATGAAGGTAGAACAAACTAAAATATGAAGGTAGAACAAACTAAAATATGAAGGTAGAACAAACTAAAATATGAAGGTAGAACAAACTAAAATATGAAGGTAGAACAAACTAAAATATGAAGGTAGAACAAACTAAAATATGAAGGTAGAACAAACTAAAATATGAAGGTAGAACAAACTAAAATATGAAGGTAGAACAAACTAAAATATGAAGGTAGAACAAACTAAAATATGAAGGTAGAACAAACTAAAATATGAAGGTAGAACAAACTAAAATATGAAGGTAGAACAAACTAAAATATGAAGGTAGAACAAACTAAAATATGAAGGTAGAACAAACTAAAATATGAAGGTAGAACAAACTAAAATATGAAGGTAGAACAAACTAAAATATGAAGGTAGAACAAACTAAAATATGAAGGTAGAACAAACTAAAATATGAAGGTAGAACAAACTAAAATATGAAGGTAGAACAAACTAAAATATGAAGGTAGAACAAACTAAAATATGAAGGTAGAACAAACTAAAATATGAAGGTAGAACAAACTAAAATATGAAGGTAGAACAAACTAAAATATGAAGGTAGAACAAACTAAAATATGAAGGTAGAACAAACTAAAATATGAAGGTAGAACAAACTAAACTATGAAGGTAGAACAAACTAAAATATGAAGGTAGAACAAACTAAAATATGAAGGTAGAACAAACTAAAATATGAAGGTAGAACAAACTAAAATATGAAGGTAGAACAAACTAAAATATGAAGGTAGAACAAACTAAAATATGAAGGTAGAACAAACTAAAATATGAAGGTAGAACAAACTAAAATATGAAGGTAGAACAAACTAAAATATGAAGGTAGAACAAACTAAAATATGAAGGTAGAACAAACTAAAATATGAAGGTAGAACAAACTAAAATATGAAGGTAGAACAAACTAAAATATGAAGGTAGAACAAACTAAAATATGAAGGTAGAACAAACTAAAATATGAAGGTAGAACAAACTAAAATATGAAGGTAGAACAAACTAAAATATGAAGGTAGAACAAACTAAAATATGAAGGTAGAACAAACTAAAATATGAAGGTAGAACAAACTAAAATATGAAGGTAGAACAAACTAAAATATGAAGGTAGAACAAACTAAAACTATGAAGGTAGAACAAACTAAAATATGAAGGTAGAACAAACTAAAATATGAAGGTAGAACAAACTAAAATATGAAGGTAGAACAAACTAAAATATGAAGGTAGAACAAACTAAAATATGAAGGTAGAACAAACTAAAATATGAAGGTAGAACAAACTAAAATATGAAGGTAGAACAAACTAAAATATGAAGGTAGAACAAACTAAAATATGAAGGTAGAACAAACTAAAATATGAAGGTAGAACAAACTAAAATATGAAGGTAGAACAAACTAAAATATGAAGGTAGAACACACTAAAATATGAAGGTAGAACAAACTAAAATATGAAGGTAGAACAAACTAAAATATGAAGGTAGAACAAACTAAAATATGAAGGTAGAACAAACTAAAATATGAAGGTAGAACAAACCAAAATATGAAGGTAGAACAAACTAAAATATGAAGGTAGAACAAACTAAAATATGAAGGTAGAACAAACTAAAATATGAAGGTAGAACAAACCAAAATATGAAGGTAGAACAAACTAAAATATGAAGGTAGAACAAACTAAAATATGAAGGTAGAACAAACCAAAATATGAAGGTAGAACAAACTAAAATATGAAGGTAGAACAAACTAAAATATGAAGGTAGAACAAACTAAAATATGAAGGTAGAACAAACCAAAATATGAAGGTAGAACAAACTAAAATATAGAGCTCTCTCAAAATATCCTTGAAGGATGTGATATTGTTCTGAGTCTAAATAGAGAATAGCGAGGCAATAGACAATGTAAGAATAAGAAAAAAATATATAGATTATGAAATAAACTCATTTATGTATGAAGCTACATGTACTTGGAACGAGACAAAGAAATGCAAGGTAAGAAAGTGAGCTGTTATGAAATAAACTCATTTATGTATGAATGAGGTGAATAGCTTGAAGGAGTTCAAAGGAGAGGTACTGTATTGAATTGCATAGAGTGCATTAGAGAAGAAAGAAAGTATAGTAATCAGATTACATGGTACACCTGAAGGGAAGAACATTGTAGAAAAGCTTTCTATATTACAATGATTCCTCTCCTCTCCCACCCCTCAAGTAACCTCCTATAATCATTGTATACAAGCATCCAAACATACACAGGCATGTTCCAGAAAATGGTTTCACATTTGTAATATCAGATTACAATGGACCTTCATTCCTAGAGGGAAGATATTGCTATCCCTCTATCTATCAATGTCTATATATTTCTATGCTTTACTCCCAATGAACATGTTACAATAATGTACTTGCATTGAGATACACATTGCTACACTGCGTTTTCTCAAGCAAAATATTTCAAAAAACGCATTTCATTTCCCTTTTCCCATTGTTGTATTTGATAACGGCTCTTTTTGCACAATGAATCATGTACTCAGTCACAAGATATGTTGGAGAGAAATGAGGAAGCGGTGGGGAAACGAGAGCAGGGAGCTATGGGAGGGGGGATGTGTAAGAAATACATTATGGCAAAGCTTTTGAGATTGAAATACTTGTTATTGTAAATCTCCATGCTTTATATCAATTGAACATGTTTGCCTGGATAATAACAATGTTTACAAGGTACACTGAAACAACATATAGGGGACATGTGAGAAAGCTAATTAATTGCTTGTTAAGATGTAGTTTCATTTTAGAGATAGAGAGTTAATAGCCTGCCCGTTCTCAGTTGAAAACATCAGGGAAAATTCATAGTCATGATTTGTCTAAATAGTTTTCCTAACTCAATGATCTATTCATTCTAATAATCACAGGTGTTGTTGATGTCTTACACAATGGCTAAATGTGATTAAATCACTTGCATTGCAAATATGTATCCAAAATTCATAAAATATCATATTCCATGCTCCAGAAGTTTAATGTCTTCTGAAGGCTCATTGAAAGTAAAGTAAAAATGACTAGGGGGACAGAATATGAGAAATATGAGAGATGAAATATAAGAACAGTGAGAAGTGAAATGCGAGGATGGATGATGATCACTGAGGTGAGATTGTAAGCTGTTAGAATCATCAGTAGAGATCTATCAAATATTAAAGGGTAATTAACTGTTGGAAAACAAAAGGTATGTTTGGAATGATATAGATCGTTTTCAGTAGCTGCCAAATATAAGCAATAATTTGCTATTTAAATATTGTCTATAAGACACCCCCACCTCAGACCATAAAACTTCTTTTCATATATACCAGTATACACAATTAAATCATAAAAGAGAGTTTATAGGAATACCAGTGGGAAGAATATAGGGTGAAAAATTGGCTCCTAATAACGTGATATAGATATAAGAGCCCCCCCCCCCCCCCTGGTCCTCGGGTTAAAATGTATGTCTATAACTTTTTTTCTTTCTTTAGGATACCGCATTACATAACAAACAGATATTGAAGTTTTGTTGAACATCTTTAGACAAAAAAGTCAAGAAATATACAATCTAATGAAGATATGAACATATCACAAGATATTCTGATGACAGAGGAAATGAGATTTTACAGGTCTTTAAGGGAAAGGCTCATTAGTGTACAATATTGTCCAAATAAGCTGTTTTCGGTATTCATATTACACAAGTGAGATATTAAATGTATTTTAGTGCTTTTTAACCAAACTCTTCGGATTTTTTAAAGTTGGAATTTTTCAAAGCTAAATAATTGCTTCTTTTCACTCGGATGCAATTTTTTTTCACTGAGGTTCATTGACTAGCCTGCAATATATAGCAGAAGATTTGAGTTCACAGAGTAGATTATGGGTCAAACCCAGAGCTGATTGTTCCCTTTAAATCTCCCATCTCCCAACGATGCCGATGACAATACAAGTAAGGTCATGTTGTGTAGATTGAAAACAATGGAGTAGGATGGTAATTAGTAGACGACCATCAATGTCTGCCAAACCACCCACTCACTCTCCATCTATTTATCCTTTTGTCATCAAATAAAATTATTAAAGGATTCTTCGTTAATATATGAAGAAAAATCAGTTCATGGGGTAATGGGGAAATGAGATTGTTAAAATAGTGGTATAAAATTTCTTTTAGATATAGTCCTTCAATAACCCTGATTTCATAAAGTTGGTTATTTTCTAAAAAGACAATTTTGTAACATTAGAGTATGTTTTTCATATTTTTCTGGCTGACCTTAGAATGGTAGCTACGGTAAGGCATGGGTGAGCAGTCGATAAGATAGGCTAGCTGAAGCTTGTTACACGCTCTTACATTGATTTTATTCATATCGATCCACTCTTTCCTGCCTCTATAGACCGACATGTTATCATCTACTCATACAGCTGGTTTATATATCACTACCAATTTCATGGTTTGACAAATTATTTCAACCACGCTTGCTCTCTCTCTCTCTCTCTCTCTCTCTCTCTTTCTCTCTTTTTCCCCCTCTCTCTCTCTCTCTCTTTCTCTCTCTCTCTCTTGCTTCTCTTCACATACATATACACATTGCTCTAGTGTGTGTATAAGATGCACATTCATACTGTACTTTGTACACTGAACAGGGCTATATGGAAAGGATGGGTAGTTTCAAGATTTCAGAAATCCCTTTCATCATTGAAACGATGTTTTGATATATAATTCAAAGCTAATCCTAGTCTCTACTCTATAACTGAAAATAAATCATCTAAATAGATGGGGTGGGGTAATTCACAAATTCACAGTTTAGACTTCCATCAAACCTTTTAAACTTACAAGCTTTCATTTATATTGTAATATATTAAGCTGATTGAAGCATTTCAAAAAGATTTTGAAGGCATACTGATACTACCTCCTAACAACAGACAGGCTTTCATATATTGACCATATTTTTAACACCAATATATAATTTACGCCTCCCAATTTTCATGATTAATCATCACTGACATGATATTTTCCCCTTTTTTTCTTACATAAGCAGCTCAAAAACCTATTTCACCCTTTTGAAGAAGAATGCAACCATTTTGTTTTGTCCCCTTTGATCCCACTACATAATGACTGTATTGGAGTAAAGCCCACGTGTGATAATGGATAATGGAGCGTAAAGGCTGTAAATGGAGAAGGCAATGTGATATTAATACAAACACCCATACTGTGTAATATAATCATTACCTCAACGTTAACAAATCATAACACATACACCTACACAAGACCAGTAGCCATTACTCTTATACAATAGACTACTTGGTAGCCATAGCAACATATGGAACCCAACTCTCTTTATAACTTGCTTAAATGTATCGTTTCTTCCTTACAACAAAGATGCATTTAGAGAGAAATGGTTATTCTTAACTGTTGATGATTTTTAAAAAAAAATACAGACTCTTCATATCACAGAGCAGAAAAAAAATTCTCTGGGCTCTTCTTAAAAATCAGGAACAAAATGGCCTCTGGAAATGACAACTGAGGTTTTCTTGGAAGGCTAGGTGGGCTATTTTGAGCATTTTTTCATTTCAGGGGTTGTTTTTACCAGGAAAATAGTAACAACATTTTGAAAACATGCAGGAAAGAACATGCATGTAATATTGTATGGCCAAGTACAAACAAAATAGATCCATCCAGTCTCTTGAACTTCTAATGTATCGTCTAGATAATGTAACAAATACTACATCCCAGGAGAAAAACTTTGTTCTTCATTTCCATCCAAGTCTTCTGAGATATGATTACAATCCTTTCTCTCTCTCTCTCTCTCTCTCTCTCTCTATTTATCATTCTTTTACACTGACTGTATCTCTTCCTTCATATTGTCTGTTTGGAGCTAGAAGGGAATTAACTCTGAACAAATGATGTAACTTAATGCCCTTCTGGCTCCAAACACACAATACATGTATCACAATCTTTCTTCTTCTTTTTTTTTTCCTTCTTTTTTCTTGACTTTCCTCTCCCTATAGATCTAGTTGGTTTACCTGTCTTTACCCCCTCTCTCGCTATCTCTCTCTCTCTCTCTCTCACTTAATATTCTATAAATCTTTCTTTATCTCACTCTCTACTTTTGTGCTTTCTTCTCTCTCTCTCTCTCTCTCTCTCTCTCTCTCTTCATTAATCTTATTATTACATGTACATCAAACTCACTTTCTCCTCAATATCTTTTCTCTACCCATTTATATTTTTTCTTTTCTTTTATCCCTCTCTCTCTCTTCCTTAGTCTGTTCTATCGAACTCACTTCGTCCTTCCTATTTTTCTTTTCTCTCTCTCTCTCTCTCTCCCTCTCTCTCCCACACAGTAAGGTGTATAAGAAGTGCATATGTGACAGAGATATAAGTACATGGTACTTTGTATCATCTTTCATCCCTCAAGACCACCAATCCAATTAATCAGAGACAAATCCATCCCGTAACCCTAACACCACAAACCATCCTACATCAGTTACTCCTTAAAGCCTAACACCTTCTATCCACTCACATGTATACACCATCTTCAATGTACTGTATCCCTAACACCACAAACCATCCTACATCAGTTATTCCTTAGAGCCTAACACCTTCTATCCACTCACATGTATACACCATCATCAATGTACTGTATCCCTAACACCACAAACCATCCCACATCAGTTATTCCTTACAGCATAACACCTTCTATCCACTCACATGTATACACCATCATTAATGTACTGTATCCCTAACACCACAAACCATCCTACATCAGTTACTCCTTAGAGCCTAACACCTTCTATCCACTCACATGTATATACACCATCATCAATGTACAGTACTTATACCTTGCTAAGATTTCAACAAGTTTCCATTCTTGATATATACATTACCTTTATTTATGAGATTCATCTTACATGATACACATAATAGAAGAAAAGCTTTTAAAAAACTTGATACTAAATGAAGGAATGCAAGGATTGAAATTGGTGCAATGATCTGATAATATTCGAGTACTGTAGCTATACAACACTCCAATTTTGTGTCTGTGAACTTATCACCTTAAACATCACCCCTCTAAGAACAGAAGGTAATCTTTGACCTCTCACATAGATGGGACCTTTCAACCTTCATTCATAATTTTAGCTCAGGTACTTTGAACATAGATGTCTAAACTAAAACACTCACCGTGACATGCATGTGGATTTCATGCAGTCTGAAAGGGAAATACAACACACATAGAATGTTATTTGCATCATACACACCCTTTGACCTCTTACCTCTGTATGTGATCTTTCCAACTCTCCTTCGAGTGAGTTGACCCTATCGAGTGCGACCCTTAACTTCTCTCTGACCTTCTCATCTAGAGCCTTGTGATGTTCAAAGAGAGATTTGAGAGCTTTTAACACCTCCACCTCTGAGGACACACCAGCAGGTGACGATGCTTGACGCTTGACAACCGTCATCCTCAATGAACGCTCGTGACGAGACACGAGACATTCAAGATGCTCTAGAAGTAACTATAAAGAAAACAATCCATGTTTGAAATCAATTATCAATGAAATACTGATGAACAGAAAACACTGCATGAATAAGTCTTTTGAGAAAAAAATATAAATTAAGTGGGTTAGAGTCAAGAGGGACGGACATAGCTGTCTTACAAGGATACAAACAGGAAAGACATTTTCAAATGGTTCTCTTTTCTACACTGATCATTGAATTCCCTTCGAAGATCAAGTCCTGGTATATCAATAGTTGAATTTTAGAGCAAACGCCATGAGCGCTCAGCAAAGGCAGAAACCGGTGCTATACAAGAACCCACCATCATCATACATGTAAATATCATAACTTTATCCATATTGCATCTCCATGTAACTGCAAGTTTTGCTATCTCTCTCTCTCTCTCTCTCTCTCTCTCTCTCTCTCTATATATATATATATATATGAACTTCTAGCCCTAAATGCTTCTTTGAATTTGAAACTTGTAACAGTATTTTGAGAAAAACTCTATCAAAAATTTATTCAGAGTGGTTGTTTTGATAAGAAAATTAGAAAGAAATTACTGATTTTTGATAAAAGACCATGGCCACTTCAAACCACAAACACATATCTGCATGTACAGGACTAGTGATTCTGATAGATTCTATGTCACATCTTATGACCTATATGTTTGTTATGTTTTGGGGGGTAATTTTCTGTCCTTGTGCACAATGACCGCCGGTTCGATATCCTTGCCTTGGCTGGTTATGTATCTACAGTGCACCATTCAAGGGAAGCAGTCGGAAATTGAAAACATGGCCAAGCGTCAAATCTAGGCGTACACCATCTAGGCATGAAATTGACATGACATAAAGAATGGTAGCATGTCTGTTCTCATTATAACAAGGTGTGATAACTGATATGATATAACATAGAAGATGTGTTAGGTGTCTCTCAAGGTCTCTGTAACTCCTAAGAAATGGTGAATATGAACAGACATCAAATAATGATGGGTTTTCATGGAAACATCACATTACTTGTAATTATGTAAATCTTTGTCGGCATGTAGCTTGCTATCTTTCACCTTTCTTTCTTCTTATCTTGACATCTTTCTACGTAGCAAGCTTGCAAACTATGGCCCAAATTCACACAGGAGCATTGGTTTAAACCATGGTTTAAACCCCCTCCTGGGTTTTTTATGCGCATGTGCGACAGAATCCAATCCAATCATATATTTTCTTTGAGCGCGCGCATGGGCAATGTGCGCTTATTTACGCTTATTTTAGTACGCTTATGAAGGTTTAAACCTTACCCATGGTTTAAACCTCCTTTGTGAATTCAGGCCTATTTGTCTATCTATCACCAAAAGGTGATACTTGTTTGTGAACTGGAGCTCTTTTTAAATTTTGTTTGATAATATCAAGTTTTCTTCACTTGCTTTGTATTCATATTTTTCTCAGAGATTTAGAGAGCTCTACCATTACCATGTATTTTTCTAAAGCAATCTATCTATTGTATCTATTCTTTACTTACCCTAGTATTTATATTTTTCTTTTGTTTTTTTATTTTTGTTTTATAGACGTCTCAGAGGTTTAGAGAGCTCTACCACTACCATGTATTTTTCTAAAGCAATCTATCTATCGTATCTATTCTTTACTTACCCTAGTATTATTTCTCTCTGCTTTCAGTTCACAAATCTCTTCCTCTCTTTCCAGCAGCTGTTCTCTGGCCTGGTTAAGCTCCTTCGTTAATGTTGCAAATTCCTTCAGAAAGACAAAATGTAAAGAAAATGTAAATGTACAATCAATTATCATTTATCAATTATATGACAAAGTGATTAAATCATAAAAATTCAATTATAAAACAGAATATCCAGATTTACAGAAACAGGAACATGAATACATCAAGGTGAAGCATAATATACATTTCACAAGAGATTGGGGGGAAAAACAGACTTGTGTTAATTCGTGAATTTTTATAATTCATATAAAAATGTATCAAGAACCTGGAATCATTTTCTCCACCCCCCCCCCCCCATTTCTCTCCCTCTCTATCTAATAATCTCTCTTTCTCTCTCTCTCTCTCTCTCTCTCTCTCTCTCTCTCTCTCTCTATCCCTCTCTCTCTCTCTCTCTATCTCCACTCTTTTTCCATGAAATTTGTCAAATTCTGACACACCTCCCATGTTTCACTACTCATGCAGTGGGTGTACAAACTTGTATTGTCCATCCCATAAACATGGTTCATTATACTTCTCGCTTACACACATCACAAACTAACATCCTCTACACATACCGTAGGGCAATTTAGACAGTATAAAATAGTCTTTGATTCATACCTTTCTCTTACAAACATACCCTAGGGCAATTTACACAGAAGAATAATAATATGTCTTGTTTACCAAGGGTAGCCTCATCAGTATTAAATACTGTTTTCCCTGAGGGTCCTGCAATCATACTATTACCCTGGCTTTAGCCAAACGACCATAATAAGGCGCTCAAGCATTCAAGTATAAAGTAGTCTTTGAGTCATTCCTGAAAAAAATTCAAGCAGTCTTTTTCTTTACCTGGTCTGAGATATTTAAATAGAGACTACAGTTTTATCAATTGGTCTTAATTATATTAATAAAAAATAACATACTGTGTATATATCTTTGTAAGAAAACAAAACATAGGAATGGCCCTTGAGCAAGGTAGCTCAATATATTTCCCACCTTCTCCAACCTGAACCAGGATAATCAGTGAAATATAAACATTACAATGATGGAAGTAAACAAGAGAAACAATGTCATATCACACCAAAATAAATCAAAAATAAATCAAATGCAATTTAATGCCATTTCAGTCTTGGAACATAAAGATGAATGTGAACAATGAACTATTCATGTTGTGGCATTAAGTACATGTGAATAAATGGGACTGTTTTTCTAATAACCAACCACTATCAGCAGTAGATATGAACTTATTGACAGATTCTCAGAAAATCAAGCTGAAAACCTCTTAAAATGAAAGCTAAATATAACCTCATTAAAATGACTAACTGTTTAAACAGTAAATGGTTGCCATGCAAGAAAAGGGATACTTTAAAGGTACCGGTATTTAATGAGCAACTTATCAGAATATCATCATTCAATTAAATAAGGCTCACTACCACTCTGAAATATCAAGAACAAAATCCATTGCTCTGAAATAAAGTTCAAGAATAAGTTAGACATAACCCATTTAACAATTTACTGGAAAATGATATGAGTTTATATACTTGATATTTTGTATTAAGAGAATAGCAGTGAAAGAATGTGAGCATTGGCAATTTTAAAAGGGAAAGCTTACCCTTTGGAAAGCCCTTTTTTCTTGATGAGAGGAACGTGGTAAATGCATTAAGTCATCAGGAGCATAGAACAAGGCACTCTGATTGGTGGATTGTATGGTGTAATTAGGCGAGGGGGTAAGGGGTTAATATTTTGATATTTATAGAAGGATAGGTGTGAAGATTTCTGCTTGATCTGTAGAGTGTGAAGGCTCTATGGGGGAAGATCTAATAACACACCAATCAACTCAGCTCTGTAGGCTTTAGATGATTAACTCAGCAATGTACGCATTACAGGGTTAACTCAATTCTGTAGGATTAACTCAGCTCTGTAGGCTTTAAGAGGTTAACTCCATTTGGTAGGATTACCTGAACTCTTTGGGATTAACTCAGCTCTGTAGGTTTTACATGATTAACTCAGCAATGTACCGTTTATAGGGTTATCTCAATTCTATAGGACTAACTCAACTCCGTAGGATTAACTGTACATTGTAGGATTAACTAAACTGTTCAGCCTTTACATAATTAAGTCAGCAACGTACACTTTTAACTAAACTCTGTTGGATTAAGTCAAGTCTGTAGGATTAACTGAACTCAGCAGGCTTTATATATTAACTGAGCTCTATCTGCTTCAGATGTAATACTGATTAGCTAAGCTTTACATAGGCTTAATATTTAATGACAAGAAATAATAATAATAATAATAATGATATTGGATATTTATATAGCGCTCATATCCATCATGAATGGTGCTCAAGGCGCTCCAATATTAAATTTCAAATAATAGCTATCAAAATCAACAGACACAGTGAGTAATTTTCAAAAAAGATACATGTAACTAATCAAGCACTAATAATTCATCACCCCAATTAGGAGTTTGCATCAGTAAAAAAGAATGAAAGAAATTGTTTTGATTCAGGAATAATCTCAGTATATACTGACTTGACATGGTTAGGTAAACCAAAGATACGAGTCTGATTAATGAGACTAAAATGATAAAGCTAGAGTATTGTTCGTATGTTCTAATGAATGCTGAATGTCATTCTGATATCTTTTATTCATTTTTCCATGATTACTCACAAAGAGAAAAGAGAGTAGAGAGGAAAAGCTATGATCCATGTACTTTAACATACATGTATGTAGGGAAATCTATAACAATCAACAAACGTAACTGATTAATCTTGATAAAAAATAAGAGTAAATTGTGCAAAATCCCTAGTAAAAATAACATGTCAGTCTGATGATGTATCTGTGTGTTATCTACTGAAGATATTAAACTACTCAATGAAAAACACTGGTCTAGTTTAATGCTTACAGTGTATGTTCACTGGGAAGATAGGTCTGGAGGTAATAAAGTAACCAGTTGAACTATGACTTAAAGGGGGTACCCAATGCTGAAACAATGTTAGTTCATTTAAAAGATCATGATTTTATTAGCAGAAAATCATCTGCCTTAAGTTTTTTTAAAATTCGTGTTGCCAGAAAAATCCCCGAAATATGGTAAGACTTCAGGATATTTTGGCCCCTCAGCTGTGTCCCAATTTCAGCTAGGTAACCACAATGACGTCAAAGTGGTTACCCAGGTTCGCGTATTGCAGATGTGTTGCGCACTAGACTGTACAAAATGCATTACACCTTGCGCGCATTTTGCTATAATTGCGCGACAAGGTAACCACTTTGACGTCATTGTGGTTACCTACATGTAGCTGAAATTGGGACACAGCTGAGGGGCCAAAATATCCTGAAATCTTACCATATTTCGGGGATTTTCTGGCAACACGAATTTAAAAAAAAATTTAAGGCAGATGATTTTCTTCTAATAAAATAATGATCTTTTAAATAAACTAACATTGTTTCAGCATTGGGTACCCCCTTTAAAGTCCTTTGCAAGGAAAATAACATGAGATCTAATGCTTTTTACAAAATAAAACCTGTGACTTGTTTTCAAACAATATGGAACAACTGCTAATCGACTCAATATCTTTCATACATTTTTTTCTATAGCTGTGTCTTGATTTTCCTCTCTGTTTTGGTTTCTCTCCCACACACACACACACACACACTCTCTCTCTCTCTCTCTCTCTCTCTCTCTCTCTCTCTCTTCGTTTTCTGTCTCTGTGTCTCTTGTTTTACCTGCCTCTCTCATTCTCTCTTTAATATATTGTAAGAAGACAATACACAAATGTTAAGCAATTTACCACTTGAACATGTTTGCTTATTATAAACCAAAGTAAGTGAATGTGCCGACATGACGTAATTGGTCTGATCAAAACCTTGACATAACGACATGACGCAATTAGTTTGATTAAAACATTTACAAGCAAATCATCTTGATATTCTACTCTCATGACGTAAATCATCTATCCTTCTTCACATTGCTGTGTCTTGTGTGGTGCTTAGCCCCTTGCCATACACACAAGTGAATGAACAGGTTTTCAAAGAGAAGTGTCAGTGTTAATGGGAACCAGCCTCATAAAAGTTGTATTATTTTCTCATCAGAAATATCAGAGGTAGAGAGAAAGGCCTAACATATTTCATTAGATTGTCTTTTCATATTTGATGACATTCTAAGGCATATACTGTTTAAATGAAGAAATAATTACAGCTTTATTACAACCTGTCACTATCTATTGCTATCATCTCATATCATTGCTTTCATTAAAAACCCTTCTTCATTATTCTCCTTTGTATCTCATCTTATTATTTTACCTCTGTAGATTCCTTGTCTCTATATAGCCTGCTAACAACGAGCAACATTCACCTTCAATTGTTTTCTTTATATGTTTAGGGTTCCATGCTGTATGAGATTTCAATTTTATCTTTCTATAAAAAGCTATTGCAAATTGAAAGACCAAAATTGCACTCTAAAGCAACTTGTGAGTAGGCAAATCATTATATTCAATTAGAATTCCAGAAGAAGAGTTACCTCCTGGTTCACTTCCATAAAGGCTTTAATATGAAATCATTTTCTCCCAATCTTCATTTTATATTTCATTCTTAATTTCACACCTGCTATCCCCTCCATCCATAATGGTTTTCTAAACTCTATCATTTGATGAAAATCATCGCAGCCGCCATTTTTGAACACAACTCAGAAAACTTTTAGATAGAATTAGGTTCAAGAATTCCCATATCAGTAATTAACCTAAATTGTTTTATCATCATATCCCATTCTCTCTGACCTATATCACCTGTTTCTAATCTTGATGACTATTTTCATCTTCACCTATTTCTTAATAAAGTGATTAACCTCCATTTTAGATACAAGACCTTTGAATATTTCAAGAGATCCTATTTCCCATTACTCACCTTATTCCTCAACCAAACCAAGAAGGGAGTACCTTATTTGGGGTTTATCTCTTTAATAAAATATTACCATCTTGTAAACAGGATTGCTGTTTTTCAAAGGCATAACTGGAAATTGAGCTGAAATGCCCCCCCCCCCCTCTATCCCCATAACTCTTTCTGTCCCACACACACATAGGAAATTGAGAAGAATGTGGAAGGTACAGACATCAATACACCATGTAATGAAAGGAAAGGAGGGGGGAGACACTGGAGAAGATTGGAGAAAGATTGGAGAAAGACTTGAGAAAGATTGGAGAAAAGTGAGAGAATAGAAAGTTGGAATTACTCACAGGCAAATAGAATTTAACCTACAAAACTTCTGTGCGTAATTTGCACTCATTAAATAATGACTGGGTTGTAGCCTAAGGCGTGATGATGTTGTATCATTACATAGAATGAAATAGATTGAATCAACTAAAAACAGCCTCTAGACTATTGCTAGTTTCCTTCATCAGACCCAATAGTCATTAAATAGAATGAAATAGATTGAATCAACTTAAACAGCCGCTAGACTATCACTAGTCTCCTTCTTCAGACCCGATATTCATTAAATAGAATGAAATAGATTGAATCAACTTAAACAGCCTCTAGACTATCACTAGTCTCCTTCTTCAGACCCGATAGTCATTAAATACAATGAAATAGATTGAATCAACTGAAACAGCCTTTAGACTACTGCTAGTTTCCTTCATCAGACCCAATAGTCATTAAATAGAATGAAATAGATTGAATCAACTAAATCAGTCTCTACAATATCACTAGTTTCCTTCTTCAGACCCAATAGTCATTACATAGTATGAAAGAGATTGAATCAACTAAAAACAGCCTCTAGACTATCGCTACTTTCCTTCATCAGTCATTAAAAAGAATAGTAGATAATTTTAATATTCTAGGGGGATGGAGGCTGCAGCCCCCATAAACACCTCATACACCTAAACTTGAATGGGCCATCAATTTTATAATATCCCTCTCGTTTTACATCATAAATAATTAATATCCTTATTTGGGGGGTCAGCTAAGGACGGTGAACAATTTTCGAATATCCCTCCCATTTTATACCATAAATAATTAATCCTTATTTTTTTCTTTGTTCAATTTTTTTTCCTTCAAACTGGTGTGGTAGAACAGGGAAAGGATAATTATGATACCTTTCCATGTATTCTTACAAATAGTTAGCTGGATGTAATATGTATCCACATATTACATAAAACAATAAATAATTATATTTGTTATTACTAAATGTTTTGATGGACCGCATGATAAGAACAGGCATCTAGACTATCACTAGTCTCCTTCTGATGACCCAATAGTCATTATTCTGCACCAAATATATACTATATTTGGTATATACTGCTAATGACAAAAACAAAGTTGTGAAACAATAAAACAAATTAAAGAAAACAAAGAACAGAAATGCATGGTATCCTTAGCATGCTCCCCAAGCTACCTGGAAGAAAAAAAAGTGATTTTAATCACTATTATTATGACCATTAGGTATTTGACGCTGAGAATGAAATAGATTCATTTGACTACACTACATGTACCTCAAGTTGTTCATGAATTAAATGCCAAATAAGTGTGGTTTTACTCATTTATAATTCATATGAAATGGTCATGCACAAACCAACCGTAGGGATATTTACCACCAAATAAATGACCAGTCTGTGGTTTTTCTACTAATTCCTGATTCATACAATTGCTCATGTATACATGTACATTGATCAACTGCTATATGCTTCGCACATCAATTTTCACTGAATTAGGGAAAAACCCATCAATCTCTGTTACTGATTGTGTCATACAGTTATCATAATGAAGTTCAATTACACCTACGCTATAACTTTCATAATTGTATTTTCGAAGGAGGCAAAAATCTATTAAAAAAAAAAAAAAAAAACATTTTGGTTCAAAGCTGACATTTTTGCCATTATTGGGTTAGCTGCCTCTAAGAAAGTATCGATTAAATACTACAATTGAAGTACATGTATTTAAGTATGATAAAAGTTAGAAAATACCTAAATAAGATGGTAGGTTTAAAAATCAATGAATATCATATTTTACAGCAACTTACAAGTATAATTCAAGTTTATAATAATTTGAACAGAACAGATCCTTCATAAAATACATGTAGCACATGTGATAATTGATTTATTTTAAATTGCCCAAAAACAAGAACATGGGAAATGTACAGAAAAGAGAAAAATCAATTTCTTGGAAGATAAAAGCGGAAGAGCTTCATCCTGGTAAGCTATAGTACCTAAATTACTTGCTAGGTATTGATTTGGTTTGAATCATCTTCAATTCTGCTTCATCTTCTGTCTAATATTCAAGGATACAGGATGTTTTTGTAAGAAGCCGACATGATATGCTACATGAATCTAAGTACTGTAAAATCAATATTCCCTTAAATAGCACATGCTTAAATGGGCGCAATATCAAACTGTATAAAATGATCTCATCATCTGAGCTTTAGTTGTTGTTTTTTCTCTGATCTCCTAGCACAGCCAAGCTGTAAGATCTTTTATCATCAATGGGGTCAATACAGAATACAGAAGAAAGAAAATAAAATATTGAGAGCTAGAAGAATTTGCTTTGTGTTAAAATCATGCCTTTCAGACTCTCAGCAAACATTAACAATGAGGTTAAACCAAGGTAGTCAAATGTAACAGTCTTTCTTCCAAATGTTTAACCCTTTCATTGTCATGGGCAAACCTTGAACTAGCATTGGAGTGTTAACCCCTTCAGTCTCATGGGCAGTAAACCCTATCCCAACATTGGAGTGTTAACCCCTTTAGTCTCATGGGCAGTAAACCCTATCCCAACATTGGAGTGTTAACCCCTTCAGTCTCATGGGCAGTAAACCCTATCCCAACATTGGAGTGTTGAACAATGTGTTTGAACTGGAAACAGAAATCTATGCATTGGGAAGTTTACTGTCATCACCTGTCATAGAATACATCTTATGCCCAATTTTACACTGAAGCATATCTTTAAAACTAAAATTTGACTTCTGAAAATTGATTTTATGCTAATCATTCATTAACTCAGAACCACAGACAGGGTGAAAAAGAAAAAGCTTTTACAGAAGATTGTTGACCTTCCAAGAACTTTACATCGTCTGTAAGAAAAGGTCATACAGTAAAAAGCAGATGCACTGTAAAACAGTGCATTTAGAAAGAACAAATTGATGAAGCAGCTCTAAGAAGGAGGTGAAATGAGAAGTAAAGACATTATAAATCCTAGTGGCACTAGCAGGGATTTACAAGGTAAATGTCAGGAGTCGATCGTTGCTAGACACGAGACAATCCTACTAAAATATCATCAAGTAACATGATAGTAAAACAGCGGTAGGTTTCTTCTTCTTTATAATGAACAGTAGCATACTACTTAAGACATTAGAAATGGTGGACTATAACTTAGCATTTTTGAAAGGGAAACTATAAACTGAGATAGGGGACTAAATGGTGAAAAGGCAAACAGACAGAGCCTAAGAAAGAAATGATAGGAGTAAAGCAAAAGAAATGATAATAGGAGTAAAGAGAAAGAAATGATAGGAGTAAAGAGAAAGAAATGATAGTAGGAGTAAAGAGAAAGAAATGATAGTAGGAGTAAAGAGAAAGAAATGATAGTAGGAGTAAAGAGAAAGAAATGATAGGAGTAAAGAGAAAGAAATGATAGGAGTAAAGAGAAAGAAATGATAGTAGGAGTAAAGAGAAAGAAATGATAGTAGGAGTAAAGAGAAATAAATGATAGTAGGAGTAAAGAGAAAGAAATGATAGTAGGAGTAAAGAGAAAGAAATGATAGTAGGAGTAAAGAGAAATAAATGATAGTAGGAGTAAAGAGAAAGAAATGATAGTAGGAGTAAAGAGAAAGAAATGATAGTAGGAGTAAAGAGAAAGAAATGATAGGAGTAAAGAGAAGGAAATGATAGTAGGAGTAAAGAGAAAGAAATGATAGTAGGAGTAAAGAGAAAGAAATGATAGTAGGAGTAAAGAGAAATAAATGATAGTAGGAGTAAAGAGAAAGAAATGATAGGAGTAAAGAGAAGGAAATGATAGTAGGAGTAAAGAGAAAGAAATGATAGTAGGAGTAAAGAGAAAGAAATGATAGTAGGAGTAAAGAGAAAGAAATGATAGTAGGAGTAAAGAGAAAGAAAGGAAGACCAGAGAGGACAAACAAACAAATAGAGACAAAGGCAGATGAAGGAAAAAAAAGGTCACACCTATACTGAGGGAGGAGGGTGATCAAGAAAAAAGGAGAGAGGGAGGGGAGACAGGGAGGAGAGAGAGGGAGAGAGAGAGAGAGAGAGAGAGAAGGGGCTAAGACTGACACATAGACCATTGATACCACTTGGCTTCACTCAATTAGCCTGTATAGAGACCCAGACATACTGGAGACTCATACATGTATGGTCTGGATAAAACTAAACTTGTGATAGAGAAGTGATAGAGCCTAAAATTAAGCAATTGCCTGATCAAAACTGGAATCTCACACAAACACAGGACAGAGTAACAAAGAAATAAATAAAAAATAGCACCAACAAAATAAATACATTCAATAAAGAATGAGAGTTATATACATTTGAATGAGAGATACAAGGTTGAATATATGACCTTTCCAAACTGAATTATAACCATCCTTCCCTCTCTGAAATATGAAAAAAATAGATAATTTAAAAATTTGATGACAATATATGATGAAGGGATTCTCTATTATTAGAACAGACATATTTTCCAAAATTTCCAGGCAAGATGTTTCATAGAAACCTACCATGACCTTAAAAGGAGAATGTGACCAAAGAATTTGGAAAGTAATACTGGACAGATAGTACAGCATCATTTCTGGAATTCTGGCAAGGAAAGTACATCTATTTAAAAAATTCTTGCCATTCAGAAGCAATATGATATGAAGTTTAATCGTCTTTCGTCACACTACACCAGCATGCAATCCATAGCATGGGCCAATGCATATTGTATTACAATCTTGACCAATGGGATGGAAAGCGTTGGATTTATGCTGACATACATTCCTTCAGGCTGAAATGTGACCCAGTTAATTGTGTGTGCCTTACTGCTGTAATATGACAGTGTATATTAGCTAGGTTATAAGAAATATGGACTGCTACAAGACCTGTCAGTACCTTCAATAAAAACACTGCCTAACACTGCCTAACATTGCCTAACACTACAGCATACAGCCTCAGTCCCATATATTGATGTTTAGACGCTTTGAAATAAAATCGGAGTACAAGAGAAAGCTCCATAATTTTTTACTTGAAACTTTGAAAGTATCATCTGTGCAGAGCCAGGATGTTCACTCTATGTTAAACCATAAGAGTTAACATCTTTCTGACTCTAAGCAGATGATTTGTTAATTCCTTAGATAATGTATGTCAACAATCAATAGCAGAAAAGAACTCACAGTAATGCAAGTCCTTTTTTCTTTTAAATATATGACAACTGGATAATAGTTTCATATCTGTAGTAGATAACATGAAAAGCAATTACCCTTTACATGTAACTCTCCTAGCCACATCAGGGTGCCGTTGCATAAAACTTGCTATTACAGTAACTTTTCATGGAATACTGGATTTTGATTGGCTCTTGAGCAACGTTACCAAGGTAGTTACCATTGATGGCAAAGTTACTATAATAGTAAGTCTTTATGCAATGGCACCCAGAATTGCAGAAAGCATTTGAAGCAGTAAGCCATTCATACAACCCATTTGTTTTCTACTTTCTCCCAAGAATTTTTTTCTTCATTTTTTTTTTTTTTACATTAAATTTAGGGGCTCTTCAATAGTTTCCAGTGCAATTTTGTTTTATTAAGCATTATATAACATCAATTTTCCATAGACCCCTTCTCAAGTTATAGTGGGCTTTGGTTAAACATAACTACTTCATTTTTTGATAGGTGCACATTGGATTACACCTCTGTTGATATATTTCATATTCTTATCATCCCCCCCCCCCCACGAATATAAATTTACATTTATAAACTTATGTTTTTTCTATCCATTTCCTATACAGTAAATGATATTACTGTATCTAAAAGGGGGGAATTATTCATAAGGGCATATTTTATGCATCCATTTAACCTGGACAAAATTGTAAAGATGAAAGTCTTTACAGACCAGCTGCCTATATGAGAGTAGTAAAGCCTTAAATCAGGCATACCTCTCTCAGGCAAGAACTCTGTGTGAAATCTACAAATAATATTTTAGCTGAGAAACGGATTTGACCCTTAATTGAAATCTTCAATGCAAGAAAATTATATTTAATTTTTTTAGCGCAAAGCCTTAACTATGTATGTAGATGTATTACTATAAAACATAATAACAGTATAACACAAATTAAAGGAATAACAGGAATTAGAGGATGAATGACTTGAAGTTTGTAAACAAAATAGATGTACATGTAATAAATGACTGTAAGCAAGACGCAGAGCAGCATTAACTACAAATGTGTATCATTATATGGCTGGTATAATACCATCTCATGAGATCTATTATAGAAGGGTACAATTACACTCCAATATACTTTCACACATAGCTTGCAAGCTCTCAGTAGTCAATGCATAATGTTTGTATTATTTGAAGAAAAAAAAACAACTCAGAAGAATCGTTCAAGTCTGACTAATGTTAATTTTATCTCCTCTTAAATTCTAATGTCTGTAGGGAATACAATCCTTCTGAACACTACTCTGTCCAAAGATGCAATAAAAGCTGGTGCTGAGCGTATGTGTCGAGCCGAACCAATTAGATCCAGAGATTACAAGACTATTAAATTATCACGGTCTGTCCGAGCTTGCATCGTACCAATCTATGCCCCCCATGTCGCACCCCCCTGAGGCACAATCTTCATACTACTGTACATTTAGCTACTCAATACAGCTACTGGCTATGGTATGAAGAGATGAAGAAATAAATATTATAAATGTTTAAGCTACATGTAGATAGTATATTTGCAATATGATGCAAAACTGGGTTCTGAAGGGAATTGACTAATTATTCTATTGAAAATACAACACAAATTATACAACCCTTTCATGTATATACTACATGTATTTTCTAAATGGTCCCATACATTAAATACCTTTTCAGGCTGGAATCTTTTTTATCCTTAAGGGATCTTTCCCTCTTTTATTTTACTCAAAGACATTTTCTCAAGGAGGGAAAATAAGACCAAAAATAAAACACATAAAACTTACTTTGGAGAGCTACTTGGGCTATTATCATGCCTTTCCTTTGTCCAGACTCTGCAATCTTACAATATACATGTAGCTGAAAAGGCTCTTAACAATTACTTAGAGATCACTCTCCTCTCACTAAGCTGTAAGTACATTCAGAATGTTTATTCTATATTAATCTAGTTAAGGAAACTTATAAGTAGCTTGTACTATTGTATGGTACAAAGGCTTGTCAAAAGTTCTTTGCTTGTTTCACGAACCAGCACATGCCCAATAGGCTTGAATGTGAACCACAGAAAGAATTGCTGATTTTAATACTTGTCTATATATAGTATCATAACTAATTTCTGTGTATTTCATTCTAAACTCAAATCTATTTCCCTAAAACATAAGAATTTCATGAAAATGACCGTTCATATTCACATCTTCTTTGCATTCTTCTTTTTCAAAAGTACAATCTGGGGGTCAAATAAATGCTAGTCCTTTATATAAGTTTGAACTTGTTATTTTTCCACTAGAAAATTTTAAAAGGGAAATCTGAATGGCCTTCAAAAGATAAGAGAACTCACAAATTAAATATAAATACTTGTACATGTATACACTTTTGCAATGATTTATAACATTACAACAAAACAAATCTTCCTAATTTACTTAATTTCCTACAGTCTTTATACAAAATCAATAGCTAATATTATGTTAATTATGATGAAATTTTGCTTAGAAATTAAACATCATTTCTAATGCCTTGTATTCACCAGAACTACTGTTGTTTCCTTGCAAATATTTTCAATAGAGTGATGTCAAAAACATCATATAGAGACGATATTCATGACAACGTTTCACACAAAAAAGGTAACTCAAATGGACAACACTTGAAACGCTTTCAATGTCACTGATAAAGACCACTTTAGGGATTTGATTTCTAGACATGTATATAAAGAGCTTTTGAATAAAAGTGCATCTTCTAAAGTGGTAAACGAATAACCTTTTCAATTTATTGGATACACTCATATCTCTCTTTCACTCTTATATTCTTCCGACAAAAGGAATATGTGCTTAGAAAGGAAACAGAATGAATAAATATTTCACACTGTTACACAAAAATATCAATTTGAAAGGAAAAAATGATTTTGAATTGGATTATGTTTTTGCAATTGTGCTAACTTCCCTTCCAAAAATGATTGCCGAATATCAAGAATGACCTCTGGAGACTTAATCTCAAAGTGCACTTTAACCCCTGTCATTAAGAAACATGAGAACAAAGAAATTGCTGACGAGATGAGAAAATTCTCATTTTAGTTTGAAATGTGACTATTGCGGCAAACAACCTTCATCAAAATTGGTAGGAAAATAATATGTTGAGAGAGGTTTCAATTTTGCACACCTCATTGAAGTATGTCCTTCTGTTCTGCTCATATTTTATTTTCCAATCAGTGCAGCGAGTGCAATTCAGTCCTATGCATCTTTCTCTGTAGTTTTCTGAATATAGCTTGTCATTAAACAAGTTTGTATAAAAGAAAGGGAAAGAATGACATTTTCTCTTTTCATTTCATCTACCATTATTCCTATCTTTTCTCAGTTCTCTTTATATAGCTAACAAACTGTCTCTGTTTATATATTTGTCTCATTACCTCACTTTCTTGGTCTCCCTCGCCCCATCCCCACCCCCTACCCCCTCTCTCTCTCTCTCTTACTTCCTATCTCTCTTTATTTCTCTCCCTCTCTCTCTCTTCACCTTCTTTATCTTATCCCCAGATGAAGGAAATTACCCAATATCTCTCATTCACGTCTTCTGTACATTCTCATTTAATTTCCTGTCATGTTTATGACAAGCTAAGAGTAACATGTTTGTTTTTGTTTGTTTTTTTTTGGGGGGGGGGGGGTTCTCTCAAGTGATACTCAGAACAATAACCTTTAAATTCAAAAGAATGTTGTAAAGGCCATTATATCAGTTAAATGTACATGCAAAGCATGTTCACTATATCTCTGTTATATCTGATCTGTTGAGAGCAAGAAGAGCATTAACTCTGTAAAGGAGTTACATGTAACACCCTTCTGGCTCTAAACACACCATATCATCTGAATAATGGATAACAAAGGTATTGGATTCTTAAAATGGGAATATTTTAACTACATCAACATCAAACAATCTACATGTATTTCCTGATTTATCACTTCCCCCTCAATCTTTTCTCATCATATCAAATCCTATTACGGCATAAGCACCCCATTTAGTGCGTGAGTGCGTGCAGGACACGCATGGGCGCACAAGTACATAAATGCTTATACTGTACATATCGCATGCAGAGTGAACAAATAAGCCAGATTTTGCCAATGGCTTGACATGAAAGATATTTATTTAAAGCTAAATCGTGAACGCAATATTTGACCAATAAACATCATTCTTATATCATGGGAAAGCTAAGAAGAAACTTAGAAATGACTCATTGGAACTAAGCTGTTCCATATCAGAGAGAAAAATTATATCGAGTTGAAGTCGTCCGTGTGTACAAAAAAGTGGGAATTTTACGTACAGTTTCATTCTTTTTGTGATCAAAAAGGGCTCTGTTTGACCCCAAAATGCGAATGCAATTGACATCTTTGCATTAATTTCAAATATAAGATGTAAATAACATGATATCATCCACATCATATCAGTAGAACTACATGTAAGGATGAAAGTGGGAACTTTTTCACAAATGACAAAACTGTTTACAAAATGTAATATTTCCAGTGATATTTCCATAGAGTACGAGCGCGGGGGAAGCATCTGCGGACTGAGTTTCACAACGGATTTGATATGGAGCAGCTGATTTCTTAAAACAGTGAATTTAGGGATTTTTTGCATCCACTAGTAAAGTTGGCAATTTCTGGCATCGATCACTTTCAATAAATTGTGATAGTTGTTCATTTATTTTACTAGCTGAAATAACTGTTTCGTACATGAGGTATTCTATTTATTGCACAATAACAAATTAAAAATGACTTTTTATGAAAAGGACACTCTCAGAAATGTTGGTTAAAAATCATTAGGTTGGTTAAAATATGAACCTACCAACTGTTCGTTAAAAATAAATTGTATGTAAAACATATGGGCATTTTTTTTTAACCAACAGTTGGTAGGTTCATACTTTAACTGACCTAAAAACTTTTCTGAGAGTGAATGATGATTCCACTCCAATGTGTCAACATTCCCTTTAAACGATATTTTATATTGGATTTAGATTACTTGGCACGCAATTTCCTCTAGTTCTCCCTATTTTTTCTCTTTCTTCAAGTGATATTTATCAGAGAACAAAGACTCAACAATTCTATGCAATTTGAATTTAACGAAAAATAAAAACATTTCAAGTTTCAATCAATCCACACTCGTATAATTATCCAAAGTCACGTAAACAAATTTCTTCAAATACAATTTTCTTTCAAAGAGTCAAAATACATGTACATTGTCATAATAAACCTTTTAAAACTGGGAGAAACAAAAAAATATCCATAAATTACAAATAATCCAAAGCAGACAGACAATAAAGTACCTAAATAACAAAAAATAAAAACAGAAAATATAGAAAAGATTTCTATTTCAGAATTCATTTTATGAAACTCAAAGAGGAGGTTCATGTAAGTATCAATTTATTTCAAGCTTGCCAGAGGGAACTGAAACTGATATTCACATATTATACTTTACCCAGAGTTAAAATAATTTAATGATATTCATGGCACTTGAAAACAAGCTGAAATTTGAAACTGACTGTTTTTTGCTGGGGACACCGTTGCAAGATTTTGTTCTTCTTTCATACTGAATTTTTACTTTTTCCAATCCTCCTTTCTACCAAAGTGTAAACAACACCAAATAACAATTTGTTGTGTAACACAACAAAAATCCCAATTCTGATGTTAAAATACAAACGTGTCATTGCAAAAGAGCATTGCACATGAAATTAATTTTTCACTCACTGTTTCATGAGTAAAATGTGGCAATTCCGAATTTTAACTAATTTTACAATATCAACTTATCAACCAAATCTAATTAGAGAAAAAAATCAGTGTAATCAATGCATTTACATGTATGCCATTGATTATAGCGAAAAGATTAAGTTGTGTTCTATGAACGTAACCAATTTCACATCTTAACAAGAGTATGATTCATATCATGATTAATTAAAAACGAATCGATATCACCACTGACAGCACATGAAATATGAGAAAAGAAGCTTACTTTCCACATAATTCCACAGACGCATTGTCTGGTCTGCTCACTAGGTATTGATTAGATACAACCACAAGATACAATCCTTTAGCAAAGAACAGAGGTAATGGTCCAAGGGGCTAGTCCAAGATGAAGCATTCTTTTACTGGTAGAAGACAGAATGATGCGATCCCTGTACCAGTAGGATGATGCGATCTGTATACCGGTATAGTATGAAGGAGATGTTAGGTATTGGAGTGAGACAGAGCTCATATGGAGCACTACCAGTCAGAGCCACCTGCGTTTATGTGTGTGTGATATTTGGGATGTGTGTGCGGCGATGAGATGGCTTGAACACAACATTTGTAGCACACTTCTCAACTAGTCTACATTCACAGACACTGTCAAATATCTTCATTGATGATATGATCATCAAATCCATTAATTTTTAGATTCATTCAAGATTAAATATAAAACCTTACATTAGCAACATAATAATGTGTCCATGTTGTTGCTATTGTGCTTGTATTTTGAATGGTGCTCTCCAATCTGTAGGATAGAATCTACGGTTACGTCACATTTTTCTGAAGGCTCATAATTCTGAAATGCTTGATATCCCGAAGTTCTGCAATTCCAAAGATTCATAGTTATGAAGTTTCATTATTCCAAAAATGCAATAGAACCCTGTATAATATTTTAGAATTACAAACCTTAGGAATAATGAACCCTATTTCATTTTCTGAATTAAGCACCTTACTTCATTTGTGGGATTACTTTTTTTGAATTATTATTTATTTCTGGAATTATGAACCTTCAGACTAACCAACCTTCAGAATAAAAAACCTTCGGCATAATGAACTGGAGTAATGCAACAAATCTTCAAGACTTTGAACCCAATTTCATTTTCAAAATTATGAACCCCCTGGTATGGGAAATTTATGTTCTGAGTCATATAACTTCTTTTGGAAAAATGAACCTTCGAAAAAAGGAGTACCCCAGAATCTACATCCTCGCTCTAAAGAGGTTTCAAAAGAAAGACTAGTGGTTAGCCTCAAGGGAATAGTGACCACACTGAATGAGTGAAGTGTGTGAGTGAAACGTTCGTCCACTCTAATGTACTCAAGTACTCAATAGAGGGCTCTCATACATGTTTGTATCTATGTGTCTATGCATAACATCTTCATACATGTCACTCAAATAATGCATTCACACTAGCTTTCTCATGTTGTGTATACATGTATGTTCTTTCCATGTACCTACATGTATGTATGAAGTGTTCACACTGGCAATTATCATTCAGTTTTCCCCTTTGATTATTGTAAAACAAAAAAACGTTTGCTACATTGTGAACGATCGACAGCCATTTTCACAGCAAGAAACTTTCATGATTTGCAAATATTTAGTGTTACATCAATTATGATTCAATGATTCTGAGGCATGAAATTATCGCAAATCTGAACCACTCCTGAAATTTGCAAACATTAAATGCATGATAATTTTACAGTAGTTGTTCATATGCTTGAGGGATTCTATCCTGAAGTATTATTACATGGTGCTATGCTGGGACATACCTTGTGCAAGTTTACAGGTCACCCAGATCAAATTTGTTAAAGACATTTATAAACAGAGCATGTCATAAACATAACAATTTTATAATAAACTGGACTATTTCACCTTGACTTCACTCAACTCTTAATAGTGTGTTCATATCAGAGTTAGATAAGACATTTTTATATTGTCTTTCCTCCCTCTCTCTCTATCTCTCTCTCTTATATATTCTCTTTCCCTTTTCTGATTCTCTGCCTTCCTCTCTCTTTCTCTTTAATTCTCATTCTCTCTTTCTCTACCCCTTCTCTTTTCTATCTTTCATCAAGTTCACTTTCTTCTTTTCTTATCTTTATCTGCTCTATTTCAACCCCTTCTCTATCTCTTTCCCTCTTTTTTTTTGCTGTCTGACTATTTCTATATCTCTAACTATCTTTCAGTGATCTCTGATTAAAGGGCAATCCAACCTTGGTAATAAGATGATTTGTATGAAAGCAGAAAAATAAGAAAAACAGGGTGGTGAAAGTTTGAAAGAAATCGGACAAGGACTAAGAAAGTTATGGATGTTTGAAAAATGAGATCACTACATCCATGTGAATCTCAAATTAGCAATTTGGTGAGTCAATTGTGACATTTTTGTGGACAACTCTCCCATTTGTCGTACACAAAAATATCATTAATTTGCGGTTTTCTTCGAGGCGCCTTTACCCTTGGGGCAGTACTCAAAATATATTGGAGATAGCATATTGTTATACGTCCTCATGAACGAAAAGATCCTACTGAGTAATGCATTTTGAAAAAAGGTGACATTTTAGTCATTTTGTGTGTTAGAGCGAAAGGGGGAGTTGTCCACAGCTACATCACAGTGACATTACCTATTCGGCCAATTTGAAATTTCCATATCCATAGTGATTACAACTTTCAAAAAATCATAACTTTCTTATTACTTGTCCGATTTCGTTCAAACTTTCACCCATCTGCTGCTCTGATTTTTCCTTTCTTTCAAAGCAACTTGCTATTAATGTTGGATTTCCCTTTAACAAGCAAATCCATATCACAATATCCTAAATCAATATCCTCCTTCCATTTCTCTTATTCATTTCTCACTTTATCCATAATAATTGTTTTTTCATCATACAGTCTTACAACTTTTGCATCTCCAATCGGTATAAAAGACAATTTCTTCTTATAAACATGTAAAAGAATATTTTCCCCCTAAAATCTCTAATCATAAATCATCCTCACCAAATTTGGCCTAAGATAGCAATATGTGTTTCAACATGGACTCCTAGATGTGAAGCAATTATCTCAGAACATACATGTACATGTACATAGGAAGATGACACTTTGACAATTCATCTTACAAGATGGAAATCATGTGAAATGTTGCATGACATGGAATGACAGCATATATGTACAGAGAACACAATTTCACACATTGTAAATCTCCCATGTATAAGTGAAGCATAGAGTCGGATGTTCATGTTTGTTATTTTAGTGTGATTGTGTTTATGTACTGTTATCCTTAGAGATTTGAAGCCAGCCCACGCCATCCTGTTACATGACAAACGGCTCTATCTCACTAATGTTAACATAACATGCTCATTTACACCGCTGCCTGCTACATGTACCTCCCAATACAGACAGGTTCCTGTTATGGCTATGTCAGACTAAACTGAGAATTAGCCAAAACTTTCAAACATTTTCAATAGCTTTGAATTGAACTGTGCAACATTAAAATTACCTATACATCACATGACTATGAATACCATTTTGCATTTGAAAGAGCTCTTCAGTTTATTTGTGTTGAAAAATTGGCACAAAATTGAGATGGAATATAAAGTGTTGTCAAAGCTTGTGTGGTGCAACCGTTATAAAATATTAAGTCCTGAAAAGAAACTTATTGAAATCTAGTAAATACTTGACGTAAAATAATGAAAACTAAGACCCCGTTCTCACTCACTTTTGAAAGTGGTCTTAGTTAGACCGCTCCAGAGGAACGGGTCTTGAGGAACGGTTTGCTAGCGTTCACACTCCGAGCAGTTTTTCTCGCTCAAACCGCTCCACGATTCAAAGTGGCCTTGTTGCTATGGCAGCTCAGGTCAGCGGGTCAAAATTTTCGCGCGGAATACAAACTGATGTACCGTAGCGTGCCTGCCGGCTGCCCGATCGATTGCTTTTGATCTGGTACACAAATATAATCTACTTACTAGTTGTATTTAACAGTTAGAACTTCCGACGAGGGGTCGAGGCTGGCTGCGGCATCGAAAAGGTGCATCGCATGTGGGTGTTGATTTTTTCTTTCCGCGCGGAACGTCACTAGCTCACTTCCGGTTGAAGTACGCTTTCGTTCACATTGCACGTTTAGAGCGGTCCATACCGCTCTTAATAAGACCCGTTCCTCAAGACCACCTCCCCGAGGTGGTCTTCTGGAGCGGTCCAGAAGACCACTTCCTGGACCACTTTGACCGTTCACACTCACCTAAGAACCGTTCCTGAGGAACGGGTCTTAGATAGACCGCTCCAAAAGTCCACTTTCAAAGTGAGTGAGAACGGGGTCTAAGATAAGGACATTGCTGATGGATGTTGAAGGAATATTCCTTGTAAATTTATGTTAAACTTCCAAGAAAAGATTTATTCATGTTTAATCGTTTATAGAGCAGATTTTTTTTTTACCAGGACCGTACCAAGTACCTTAACTTACTCTGCCAATTGGCACAGGCTTTAACACAAATCCCATAGAAGAGTGTTTATGTGGCAAACAAATAATTAAAGAAATTGGAAGCGGAAAAATGTGCTAAAAGAACACATACAGTACTGGTACTTAAAATACATTTGTCTGGTTTTCACATTCTTTTATAGACAGAATGATATTCATGATTCCTACTTTGTATTTTTTTTCTCTCTTTTAAAAGATGAATTGTTAAAGATGAATTGATCAAATGTTTTCATTACTTCACTTTTGGGGTAAATTCTTGCATCATATTAAAGATCCAAGGAAATCAATTTTTAGTTTTGACCAGTCATTACAGATTTGAGTGTTATCCACCAAAATCATTTAAAGCATCCAAATGAGAGTCTAAAGTGAGTGATGAAAGCAGGATCTTTTTTATTTCCAGCAGTCTCCCAGGATTTCATCTACATCTACTGGAAAAAGATCTGAAATATTGTTTTCAACCAATAGGACTGAGAAAATAATCTCATAATGAACAGCATGTCTCCCAGTAGACATGTGTCACACAATTCATATCTCCACTAAATCCTCTCTATTAGAAAACAAAATCCTTCCAGCATTCTATCCAGGAAAACAACTTTCTGAAAACCTATTTCAAGAAGTAATGAGAATGAGAATCAGCAGATCCATGCTACAATCATTTAGAGCCTTTCACAAGAGTTTTTTTTTCAAAAACAATTGCATGTAGCTTCTAGGATAATGATCACATGTGAATTATTCACTATAACATGCGTTACTGCTGGTTAGTGAGCACAATATAAGATCATTAGCATAGAATGAAAACACAGATGAATATTTATGACAGAAAATTGAAATATTATCAAAGGAAAATAACATGCAAAATGTGCAAAATTACCCCTACGGTGTGCTCTATTTTTGAAATATGATCTGGGTTTCAAGAAAAGGAATTGTTTATTGATACAGAAGATGAATCTAAAGTTATCACACATCTTCTTCTTCTTCTTCAAATTCATATCTCTAAATAATGTCCTTAGTGAAGTTTAGTCTAATCCAATATGCCTCCCCTCCCCAATACAAACAAACACACACAACCCATACTGTGAATGAACAAGTAATAGTATAACATGTAATATTTTATATGTAGCCTACATGGTAGAAGCCTGTAACATTGTAAATTATGATAACATACTCTACATCAGAAGGGAGCAATGTCCCTCAAAGTATTTCTTCACTCATCTTCTAAGAAAGATGAGATGAGCAGTGGAAATGCTTATGGCATCTTGGTAATGAGGAGATGGTGTATCTCTGGAGGCATATATCTTCAAAACAATCTAGCCTTCGTTCAAGAAGCAGTTTGTCCTCTAGGAAATGAGTTTAACCAAGTCTGCATTAAATCTCTATATCCCTCTACTGCTAACATACATGTAGCTAAGATGAATGATAAGATGAAAATTATAATATCTGAAGCAAAGATATTCAGGAGAAACACACACAGAGAGAAACTCCTAAAGTAGTAACAGAATTGAAGAGAAAATGTAGAAATGGAGAGATTAAAAATTAAGAAGATTTTTTTTTTAAATTACAAATGCTGAGGACTACCAAAAACATAGAGGAAATAATTTAAAACATATTAACACAGGAAGCAGAGAAAGAAAGAAATACATAGTGTGGATATGAGACTATATTAAGTATGAAAGTGAGTGTGTATTCACCTGCACATGGAGTATTCTCAAAGGATATGTCACCTGTCTATCTTCTTGATACAATCTAGTCTGCTTTCACAGACCAGAATGTGTATCTAGACTCCAGATCGACATTTTTAGACTTAAAAAAAAAAAAAACAGAACTTTTTAGTAATTTTTTTTCTGTGCAATTCAACACACTGACAACTTGGAATCAATATATTCCAATCAACCAATTTCAACTCCCCCCCCCCCCCCCCCGACTATTCAATCAGTCTTTATATTTCTGTGTTTCTCTCTTTTCCTCTATTTTGCTCTATACAATTTCTCTCTCTCTCTCTCTCTTTCTCTCTCTCTCTCTTTCTCTCTCTCTCTATCTCTCTCTATCTCTCTCCCTCTATTGCTCTCTCTCTCTCTCTCTCTCTCTCTCTCTTTCTCTCTCTCTAATCATCATTCATTCTACATTCTGACTAATCACATCCAAACATAAATCTCACATACCTGGCTATTACATTACTTTTCCCTCCACAAATTGATTTGCACTATACCGCTTCTCTTCTAGTCCAATTTTCATCCAGCCACAAATGGAATTTCACTTAATAGCCCTGCATAAAAACCATGAATATTTTAACCTAATTCTTGTGGCATACTATCATATTTCCCCATCCTTTCTACACATTTCTCCCAGCAAAGTGAAAATGAAAACTAAAAACAAAGGCTTTTGACATTTCTAAAAGTTTGGTGACTGGAGGGAAAGGGTTTTAATTATTTTCTCTACGGCACTTTCTGGACTTTCATTACAAGAGTGACATTTCATGATACATGTCAACAACATGCCTAACTCCACATCAATACAAGCATCTAGGAGTGAAACAGGATGATTTTGTATGATTTATTCTAATATTTTACACCACTACATGTATGTCTAAGACTTGTTATTATCTCATCATAAGCTCACATGTAGCTCACCAATTTTCCTGAAAATCAAAGAAAATCAAAATCACTTACTTTAAATTCTGAACATACATGTATACTAATGCTATAAAATAAATGAATATTAAAAAAAAATATTCTGTGAATAAAACAACTAAAAATACAAATATAACACAACTCTCATGCTGCCCCCATACTTTCACTCAAAATAGCAAATAAAATTTAATTTTCAAAAGTTATCCTTTTTCCTCTTCCATAATGACATGTAAATGTTATTCCTTGTTTCTCATACTCACCCACTTGCTCTATTTGTGCTCAACTCCTTTGTAAGTTCTTTTCTATATTTCTTTTATTTCATATAATGTATTTTTTTAACATTAATAAAAAAAGAATCTGAATAAATATGGACAAGAACATAAGACAATCATAGTTTTAGTACAATTAATTTTAGGTCTCTCTGTACACAGGTACACAAATTAAATTCTATCAAGAAAACTAGCGTCAAAATGTACCAGATAAGCAAAAGCATTTGTCAGTGGAGGAGAACCCCCCCCCCCTTTTTTCAAAGAATTTGGGTACAAATAAATTGGAAATCAATTTTGTTAGGCCTATAAAAGTTCAGAGTAGTAGCTTGCACAGTGATGATATGAATGCACAAACAAGTGATTAACAGGTTTACATTGGGAGTAGTAGGCTGAGCAAAGAATTAGGATATTAAAAATTCACGATAACCATTAAACAAACAGCCTGTTATAATTCATAGATTAGCTGTACTCTGCTAAATGTCAGTGAACTTTAGTACTCCCAAGAATGGATTAACGTCATGTAAGCACTTAAAGAGAGTTCTGGGAAAGGTAAAAAAAAACAATTTGTGAGCTTTCTCATTCTTTTTATGTTAGTTTGGAAGACAACGATAGTAGAAATATCCCTTGAAAAAGGATTGCTCTTCAAATGCCCTCACATTCAAAATATGACAAGAAACAGCTGAAATGTTGGGGCCGAATATTTTTGTGTAGTCCCATATACACATTTCTGTGTGCAGTGCATGTGACTCTCAGCAGGAATGAGTCAATTTCTTATCATTCTGATGATTCCAAAACCTTACACCAAGTCTTATGTGCTATATAATCACCCTTTCCCAATTGCTTTGAGACAGTTTCTTTCACAATTCAATCTCAAGACCAGACCTCAACTTTATCTTTAAAGATGCATGTCATGATAGTTCACAAGGAATCAGTATAACAGGTAATAAATGAGGTGTGTATCTCATTTACAGTCAAAACCATTTCAGTACTTTTTTTAAATGACACAAAAACTGGAGAAAAAACATAAGGACGGATCCAATAATCAACAACTTTTCTTTTCACTGAACAGAGTACTTTGATTACATGTAGGAGTATTAGTTGATTCTCTTTCTCTCATTCTTTTTAATCCTTGAAAAGATGACAATCTCCATTGTCAACTATTTTTCCTTCTTTAACTTTGTTAAATTTGCCTGTTTAGTTTAAGTTAGCTCCCTTTTTTCTGAATTATTTTGTGTAGCATGTCTCCACATTAGCTTTTTTTTGGCAGGGCATTCAAATTTCCATATTTAGGGTTGTATTCATGTGCCCCATGTGAAATATTTAGACACTGTTTTTGTGATCCAGGTTTTGAATTTTAGGGGCCCATGTGTACAGGGTGCCATGTTAATCCTGCCTAAAGTAATTTTCTCCCTATTACATTTTTTTCAACTTTTCAGTTATCACAGTAAAAAAATAAACATGCACTTCTCTCTACATGTATACATGTATACACCCGTGATAGGGGGAAAATAGGTTGAATTTGCTGATTATGCTTGTCAGGCTTGTCTGATAATGATAATGATAATGATAATGAGATTTTCAATTAAAGGTACACCCTAAAATGTTGTGTGTAGGTGTATGTTCCTGATACATGTAGTAGGACAGGTGTAGGCAGGTCCTTTAATAAAAAAGCTTGTTATCGTTTAACTGTTATCATTATCTGACAAGTCTGACCAGCCCTTCCCTGCCGGAAAGAACACAGTGTCCCACAGTGTGTTCACAGTGTGAAACACAGTGTGAAATCATCTTCACCCTGTTAAATTTGAGCGTTTTAACATTGTGAATCACATCTTCACAGAGTCGACTATGCGAACACACTGTGAACACACTATGGGACAACGGCAGGGCTTAATGAGTTACAAGTGAAATGATACAAACTACAAAAACTCTTATTCTTAACAATGAAAACTGGGTGTGAGTAGAAAGACTAGCTTGGCCCCCATCTCAAAAGGTCATTGACCTGATAGAAGAGCAATTACTGTCAGTCATTTGAGGAATGTAAGATGTAGATGGATGTCAGAGTAGATTCAAGACAATGATAGGAAATACTACATGTAAGTGGTGATTACTGGGAGTGGTTTCACTTCCTTAAGCCTTGTTCTCACATACGATGGTAAACCACCTCAAAACACCACAGCTACAGTCCAGGTATGCATGCATGCACAAAACTTTAGTGAATTTCACCTAACATCCAGATTCGCTGCAGTTTCATGCCACACAAACATTATGTTAGGACACTTATTTTTTTTTAAGTCACATAAGTTTCATATCACCTAACTTTTTGGTTTTAGAGTGTTTAGGCCTTCCCAGATCACAAAGTATGAGTGCAGGTCAGTCTACAGATAGATGTAGATGTAGATTTTAAAGCCATCAAAATGATAATTCTTTCTCCATTTTTAAACCTTGGAAATGGTTAGTGTAAAAATGAGTGGCAGTGGCATACACGTCCTCAGCTCACAGCCAGTATGATGAAGGCTCTTAGTGCATAGGCCAAAACATCAATGTGAACTCAACATATGTTGTGTTAAATACATTTTTCCATGATATATCTTGAACTAAGAAGGAGACAAGCTGCACCTTGAGAGATAATGGGGAAAATATGAAATTGTGTGTACAAGACATAGGGAGAGTTGTACTACTAAACCTGTCACTTTGAAGCAACAATTGCCAATTTGAGGATCGCCATAGAAAGTAAATTGAGACTTTTCAAACTTTCATAACTTTCTCATTTCGTAACCGATTTTGATGGAGCTTTTTTTAAAATTGCTTCTCTCTATCCTCTCTTTTCATTATAATTGATTTTTCTCCAGGGTTTCATTCTCCTTTAATACACCCCATTATTTCTTGAATGCTAACATGTATGTATGTGAGATTACTTACTAGTATGGCTATCAGATCAACTTTATATTAGCTTCTCTTGTATTGAATATCTATAGTCTAGAAGATGCATTCAATCTAAATTTATCAACATGTACAACAGGACTCCACACTAACTGATTTTCCGGGGATCCAGAGAAAAATATTATGGGTCAGTGTACATGTACATTGGTTCATGTTTAAAATTTTATCGGGGGCGGGGGGGTCCTGGATGATTCTGGGTGTTTGTAAGTGATAGACCCTCTTGTAATAGAGCCCTTTCTACAAATCCAGAAATGACCACTCTGAAAGTGTTCTCTTATGGTTGAATTATTTCAAAATGTTGACAAAACATATTGGACAGATGGAAAAATTGATAAATATTGTATTACAGGAAAGGAAAAAAATTATAATTATAAAATAATAATGATTCTACAATTCTATTTGGCTGTGGTATACAAACTACAGTACCACCATTTTACCATAACTACAAGAGCATTTTATACAGATTCAACAATTTTTTAAAGAACCGTTCAAATAACCTTGCTCCCCCTTTCCTTCTGTAGTACTGATTTTTCAACATGTATTTCAAAAAGTTAAAAAGTACGCTTCATGCTCATTCTATGAAATGCTACAAAGACAGAAAATCATAAGACATCTTCCTGCCATGAGGCCTTTCCAAATTGTTTTTCTTTTGAGTAGAGCCTGGTGTTTTGATTGATATCTTGTAAGAGCCAACACACTACAGCCAGTGTCAGTGTCTGAGTAATTTGCAGAATTCAACCAACAGAGGGCAGTATACTGGTTTGGATCTTACCATCATTGATGTAGCATCCCTCTAAACTATGGGGCGCCAAGTGTTCACCTACTTATTCCGTCCAATTCTGGCTCATTTTGTTACAAAATTCAATCAAAACTCGTTTTTGTTACAAAATTATTGAATAGCTATTCATTTTGTTACAAAATGAATTTAATAGGGTAATTTTGTAACAAAAAAAAATTCTGTTACAAAATTAAAATTACGGAATCATTTTGTCCGATTTCATTTTGTAACGAAAATCATTCTGTTACAAAATTAACATGACAAAATTTTCATTTTGTTACAAAAATCATTCTGTTACAAAATGAACATGTCCAATTACATTTTGTAATGAAAATTATTTTGTCCGTTCTCATTTTGTCACGAAAATAATTTTGTTACAAAATTAACATACGAAATTATTTTGTCCATTCTCATTTTGTAACAAAAATCATTCTGTTACAAAATGAACATGACAAAATTATTTTGTTCATTTTTATTTTGTAACAAAAATTATTCTGTTACAAAATTATTTTGTTCATTTTCATTTTGTAACAAAATTCATTTGGTTACAAAATTAGCATGACAAAATTTATTTTGTCCATTGTCATTCTGTAACAAAAATCATTCTGTTACAAAATTAGCATGACAAAATTTATTTTGTCCATTTTCATTTTGTAACAAAAATCATTCTGTTCAAAATTAGTATGACAAAATTTGTTTTGTCCATTTTCATTTTGTAACAAAAATCATTTTGCTACAAAATTAGCATGACAAAATTGGTTTTGTCCATTTTCATTTTGTAACAAAAATCATTTTGTTACAAAATTAGCATGACAAAATTTGTTTTGTCCATTTTCATTTTGTAACAAAAATCATTTTGTTACAAAATTAGCATGACAAAATTGGTTTTGCCCATTTTCATTTTGTAACAAAAATCATTTTGTTACAAAATTAGCATGACAAAATTGGTTTTGTCCATTTTCATTTTGTAACAAAATTCATTTTGTTACAAAATCAGCATGACAAAATTGGTTTTGTCCATTTTCATTTTGTAACAAAAATCATTTTGTTACAAAATTAGCATGACAAAATTGGTTTTGCCCATTTTCATTTTGTAACAAAAATCATTTTGTTACAAAATTAGCATGACAAAATTGGTTTTGTCCATTTTCATTTTGTAACAAAATTCATTTTGTTACAAAATCAGCATGACAAAATTGGTTTTGTCCATTTTCATTTTGTAACAAAATTCATTTTGTTACAAAATTAGCATGACAAAATTGGTTTTGTCCATTTTCATTTTGTAACAGAATGAGTTTTGAGTGAATTTTATCAGCAATTTAGGCAAGTCTGTACAGAATAGGTTGGTGAACACTTGGCGCCCATAGGGTCGCCAAGTGTTTTACCGAATAGGAAGGTGAACACTTGGCGCCTCTCTGTACGCCAAGTGTTCACCTACCTATTCCGTAAAACGCTTGGCGACCCTATGGGCGCCAAGTGTTCACCGACCTATTCGGTAAAATGCCCGTGTACGTTCGCGTTCGTGCACAACATGCATGCGACCTAATCCTTCCTGCCTGTCAAATCAGCGACGTGTGTGTGTTTTTGTTGTGCGCTGTGCTTGTGCGTTGGGGGGGGGGGGGGTGGGGAGGGGTGCATACTAGGCACGTATGTCTGCACGCGCGGAGATTCGATGCAGTCAAGGAGCGCGCATGGAGGGCCGTGCGTGGCTGTGCAAATGTTGACGCGCGCGCGGCCTACATACGTTTCTATGCAAAATTCACAAATTTGACACTTATTATTTCACTTCTTTTATAATTGTAGAATTTTTTTGTGTGTTGCTGCCTTTTTTGGAAATTTTGATGCATTTGCCTGCATATTTCTTTTAGTCCGGGCTTTGTAGAGTTTTTTTTGAAAGAGTTACTGAACGAGTAATATAGGCTTGCCAGCATCATTTTCTGTTTACTTTTTGAGAAATGAACAACTGTCCAGGGTTTGAAATCCGTATGCAGGCTTTGAAGCGGATCAGGGAAGCACACTTAAGATAAGGTGCCACACATATCCCACAGATCAGATGAGGGGGGGGGGGGGGAGTCATGAGGTCTGGACCCCTTTTTATATTTTTAATACAGATCTACATGTATATTTGTGTGTGTGGTGTGTTTGTGAATTACAGGGGCAACAATCCAGGTGGGGGGGGGGGGCAATTCCCCGTGGAAATTTTGAATAAGTACAAGTAGAATACCACCCCCCCCCCTCTCCCTTTAAAAATACTGGATCTGCCCCTGGATCCTTAGATTAACCCAAAGGAAGCTGGAAAACACAAACTCGACTTATCCTACATTCAAACTGGTCGACATTCATGCATCATATCAACCACACAGCCACTTTCAGTTAATCATTCCACTCACACAACTTACATCACTGCAAATTTACCTTGGGGTTACAATATTATTTGGTTTTTCTATATTTCATTATCATTACTTTATTTGGCAAAGAAACATTACAAGTAATAAAAATAAATTGACCAAATATACAATGCATCAACTAGAACACCAGGGACAGAAAAACTGAATTGAATAACCGTTCCATAAAGCCTACCACTGGTTGCAAACATGTACATGTACATTTTAAGTTGCACATGTACATGTATCAACTCAAAATTTATAAAAGAAGATCCAAATAAAAATATTACCTGGGTATTTAAAAAAAAATGTTATGCTACGACTGAATTCCACCACATCCCTCATTAACATGTCATTTATAATTTGAAAGAGAAAATAAAGAAAGGGGAAAATGGGGGGGGGGGGGGTGGGGGTGAAGAGGAAGCAATGAGTGTGAGAGAGAGAGAATACACGGTGTTTATATCAAAAGATTGCTAGATATTTTATTACCAATTACATTCACAAGAACTAATATACTGCAGTATACAGTTCCCTTCAAACATAATTGTGCTATAATAATGAACAAGAATAAAGTGTGTGCCATCATTTGTTACAAAACCAGAAATAGAACTCACATTGGTCATCTTTTGCATAATATAGAAAACAGAAATAAGAAAAGAGGGGAAAATAAACAGAATATTTTTAAAGAATAATAAAATAAGAGGTCATGAAAAACATTTCTCAGTTCAGCAAGCCATGCCAATAGTCTTTGACCAACTGAGTTTGTCTCAGTTAAAGGGGGAAAGCATAGATAGAGAAACAATGCATTAGCCGAGTCCGTACCAAGAGGTGAATGAACCTTACATGAATGGCATGGCGAGCATTCAGTGAGATAAAATGTCTGAGAGTGCCACATTTTATGATACCAAACAAGGCCTAGAACATGTATATTACATGTATTTAACAAACAGAACATTGCACATAAAAATATTTTTATAATATCTCTGATGGAGAGACAGCATCATTTACTCTACCAGGACAGAGAACAGTAAATATGCAAAGCTTTGTACCATTACAGTTTGAATCTGAACTATTTCATTAAATTATCCAGATGAGGTGGTAACATTAACATTTAATCATGTCAGACGATATATATACAGAAAACAAAAGAGAGGTAAGGATGTTTGTAATGGTAGGTTGTATCATTGTAACTTGTCTTTCAGTTATAAATGAATGTTCTGTAACTAATAAGTCCATGGCACCTTATTCTTGCTAATTTATTACTTTTATTTGTTTGATGGGCAAGTCCAATGTATTTTGCCCCTTACGCTACCGACTAGATTGAAGATTTTAGTATATATTCATTATATTAATTTAAGAGCCCTACTAGAGTGTACATCCCAACAAATGTCAAGGAAAATTACACTTTCGAAGTCAATAATGCTCAGAACTCCATAATACCTGGTAACGTATGGGGAAAACAAATGACCTAATACACCTTAGAATTGCCCTGATATGCTGTTACTTTTTAATCATCTATCATTCCATGCATGCATAAATGAAAGGCTCCCTTTGGCTTCATGGGTGAACAAGAAGGACAGTTTGCAGCTCAGTACAATCTGCAGTGACCTTTGTGGATACCAGGAGAACCCTGCAGTCAGTCAAGGTCCAGTCTACATGGAGTTATCCTCAAGTATACTGCAAACAGTCAGAAGAACTGAAAAAAAGAAGAATCAGTTGATGAGAGATCTAATTTGTTGTCCCCTAGGTCATTTACTCATTTGAAAGATTCTGGAAAGGGCCAATCTATTGGCTAAGCTTTATTTTTTATTTACTTCTACTTTGTGTATGTACATGTATATCAACATTTTGTCTTACACCATTAAGTTTGCAATCAGCATATGTATTTAAAACAGGAAGTATTGTTGTGCCTGATCTAAAGAAATATTAGAGATTTAAGTTTAGTATACTAAAAAGCCATTACTGTTACATGTTTATGTTTGGATAATTGAAGAAAGAAAGAGAGCATGAATTTTAAATTAATATAGCATCTGATATATTTGCATAATACACAGGTGCTTATTATGACAATGTAAAACAAATTTCGTCTTTGTTTATTCTTTTTATTTATTTTTTTTTTTTTTGGGGGGGGGGGGAGTGTGGAATTTACTAAACAGTACTCATTCTAAGATTCATTTGAACTTGTCATTAGCTTGATGGTTTACATAGAAAAAACAACTAGTGACTGATGGAAATATGTCATAAGACTAAAAAAGTTTCAGATTACAATACTTTCATTTACCTTTAGGTCCTTTGCAAGTAATGTTATGCCTGGACTAAGACAGACAGCAGTTTTCTTCAGAATACTAGCAGTGATGGCTGACTGTACTTGCCATAGCATCAGAAGAATCCAATGTGCAGGTTACCTGTGGCATCTGTACACATGAAAGACAATTTTTAAAAAAGTTTTTAATCTTGTGCTATGGGAAGAAGTGTGTCCACTACTAATTAATGTATCCCCACCATGTCCACCCAGCAGCGACATTGAGGTTGCTAGCTCTTCTCGCTTAAGATGCAACTGTCTAGCTATTACTTAAAAATTGATTGTAGACTAGATGATATATTTCAGAGGCGGTGGAATGTCGGGCTCGCACAATGGATGTGGGGGGGGGGGGACCTTTTGTTTGGTGGACAAAAGGTGCCCCCTTACATTGTCTGAGCCTTGGTGGAACATCGGGCTCGGACAATGGAAGTGGAGGAGGGGGCATCTTTTGTCCGCCGAACTGAAGGTGCCCCCCCCCCCCATTGGCCGATTCAGTGGCAGAATATCGGGCTCGGACAATGGAAGTGGGGGGGGGGGTATATTATGTAAATTTGAACTGAAATGAATAAAACGCTTTTAATTCTCATCGTCAGAAGGTACCAAGATGATTTTCTTTATATAGACGAGGGGGGGGGGGGAAGCAAAGCTTTATCAAGGGGCACTTTGGTGTTTTTATTTCAGAAGGTACATAAAACATACTTCACCCCCTTCCCCATGAACAGTTTAGTCAGTATTGAATATTTTTCGTTTAAAAAATCCACAGCTCTTCCTTCTGACAAAATATTGTCCCTAAGCTTCCAAAGAAAAATTTACCCAAATGTTTAAGGGCCTTACAACACCCCATCTGACTAAAAAAAAATTTTTTTTAAGAGTTTCAAAATGACCCAAAATGCAACTTTACATCCAAAATTTAAAATTCTAACCCAAACAGGGTTGACCAAGAAATACTGGGGCTGGAATTTTCGGGCAATTAATAACTACTGGTAAATACCACCTAGCAAAATTTTGACCAAAACAGGAAATTCTGAGGAAAACCACCCAAACAGTATTTTTTAATGTTCAGTTATTACATATTATTGATAAAAGAGCCAGAATAAACAACTAGAGCAATGAAAAAATGACCTTTTTCCTGGAAGGGGGTTATACAACCTCTTGAAAAGATGAATGAGTATGGTGCGGCTTTCAGACTGTTATTAGTGTGTAAGTCAATGTGTATTCGGTTTGCACAGCAGAGTGATACGAGTACGACCATTTCTGTCTCAAAGAGCTAACAAACGAGAGACAGAATTTTCGGTCTAGGCCTATGCCCGCTATATCATATATGTAGGTATTAGTTTTTTTACACTCACGGGACCATCACTATATGGAGCTGTGTCAATTTTGGTCTGTCACGACCTAAAAGTTGAAGAGGTAAAAACACCAATAAGGTGGTGGATCCAGTGTCAGAATACTTTTCAGAAAATCAATGATTCGATAGCAAATAAAATATCAAACGAATAGGGGTCTATCTGTCAAACTTACATAATGAATGCTCAAAGTCCAGATAAAGAAGTTGATGGAATTTTAAAAAGATATTTCCTTCCGAGTGAACCCTTCCCCACGACGTGGTGTTTTGGTCCCTTGAAAAAGGTACTGTATTTCCGAACATGTGAAACCTATGGAAAAAAAGACACAACCTTTGTTTCAATAGTGTGGTTTTCATACGCGTAATCCCACGCGTATGAAAACCCATTTTAGGTGCTTAACTGTACACGTTTGGTAATACAATCTGTTCGGAATTACAATCCTTGACTAAATCAGCAAAATTTTGAGAAAATACTTCCTTCTACATTTTAGAGTGATAGAATATCTAATTTCATGCCAGATCCTTTGATAGGATCTTTATCATCTTGAACAAGTGAAATTTTCAGGCTGTTTTTGGTCGGTGATCTTGCTCCTCTGCCGCACACATATGTGCAAGATATCACACACTTGCTATGGGAGGCAATTGCTCACGGTATGAAGGTACACAGTGCGAGGTTATCTCCAATAACCTCGCATAAATGTGAGTGTTTTTTTTTTACTACTAATAGTAGAGTCAAGTATTGTAACTCCGAACAGATTGTATTACCGAACGTGTAAAGTTAAGCGCCTAAAATGGGTTTTCATACGCGTGGGATTACGCGTATGAAAACCACACTATTGATACCAAGGTTGTGTCTTTTTCCCATAGGTTTCACACGTTCGGAATTACGGTACCTTTTTCAAGGGACCAAAACGCCGCGTCGTTGGGAAGGGGTTCACTCGGATGGGAATATCGTATTAAATCTACGTTGTCTTTTTAAAATTCCATCAACTTCTTTTTTTGTAGGACTTTGAGCATTCAATATGTATAGTTTGACAGATATTCGTTTCATATTTTATTTGCTATCGTTGATTTTCTGAAAAGTGTTCGGACACTGGATCAACCACCATACTATTAAGTTTGACTACACTAGGATAGGGAGTTGCATTTCCGGACACTTAACATGCTTAACAAAAATTAGCCTGGCAATTTTGCCTCCAGATTTTACGGAAAACATGCATCAAGTATAACTAAAACCAGTGAATATTTGCAATTCACTTGATTTTCAACCTATCCTGTGAAAGATTTGTGACAATTTGCATGAAAAGTTTTTCGATTTACTGTTTAAAAATGACCTGTCCGGATTAAGTTTAACAACCTGTCCGGAATTACAACGTCTACTCTGAGCAAGGAGTTATCAACTCCTTGCTCTGAGCCTAGCCTACATAGTACATGTATACTATAGCAGTACTCTGTAGACAGTCTAAGCTTTGTTTACAGTTTCAAGCTTACCTTCTATTATTTCTGCCTCGATATGACACAATCATAACATTCTAAATGCAGCAAAATAAAGGATCTTTCCGATGTGGCGTATGGATTGAGTATAGTGTACGATAAAGATGGACGATCTGCATGCAATATCCTATCTATATACAAATCGACGTAGTACGTACACGTACACCGTACCTGCACGTACACTAGTACTTCGATCGCATAATTAAACAGCGCGCGCTATGCGCTAGCTCGCACTGCCCAATAGCGTGGGGAGGGCGGAGAACGGGGGGGGGGGGGGGAGGGGGGGATCATGTGAGCTTGGTATGCCAACCAGGCAGCCAATCAGCGTTCTTGTTTATATGTCGCTGATTTGACTAGAAAGGAAGGTTGGGCATTTTACCGAATAGGTCGGTGAACACTTGGCGACCATGGGGTCGCCAAGTGTTTTACGGAATAGGTAGGTGAACACTTGGCGCACAGAGAGGCGCCAAATGTTCACTTTCCTATTCGGTAAAACACTTGGCGACCCTATGGGCGCCAAGTGTTCACCAACCTATTCTGTACAGACTTGCCTCAATTGCTGATGAAATTCACTCAAAACTCATTCTGTTACCAAATGAAAATGGACAAAACCAATTTTGTCATGCTGATTGTGTAACAAAATGATTTTTGTTACAAAATGAAAATGGACAAAACCAAATTTGTCATGCTAATTTTGTAACAAAATGATTTTTGTTACAAAATGAAAATGGACAAAACCAATTTTGTCATGCTAATTTTGTAACAAAATGATTTCTGTTACAAAATGAAAATGGACAAAACCAATTTTGTCATGCTAATTTTGTAACAAAATGATTTTTGTTACAAAATGAAAATGGACAAAACCAATTTTGTCATGCTAATTTTGTAACAAAATGATTTTTGTTACAAAATGAAAATGGACAAAACCAATTTTGTCATGCTAATTTTGTAACAAAATGATTTTTGTTACAAAATGAAAATGGACAAAACAAATTTTGTCATACTAATTTTGTAACAAAATGATTTTTGTTACAAAATGAAAATGGACAAAATAAATTTTGTCATGCTAATTTTGTAACAGAATGATTTTTGTTACAGAATGACAATGGACAAAATAAATTTTGTCATGCTAATTTTGTAACCAAATGAATTTGGTTACAAAATGAAAATGAACAAAATAATTTTGTAACAAAATAATTTTTGTTACAAAATAAAAATGAACAAATAATTTTGTCATGTTCATTTTGTAACAGAATGATTTTTGTTACAAAATGAGAATGGACAAAATAATTTCGTATGTTAATTTTGTAACAAAATTATTTTCGTTACAAAATGAGAACGGACAAAATAATTTTCGTTACAAAATGTAATTGGACATGTTCATTTTGTAACAGAATGATTTTTGTAACAAAATGAAAATTTTGTCATGTTGATTTTGTAACAGAATGATTTTCGTTACAAAATGAAATCGGACAAAATGATTCCATAATTTTAATTTTGTAACAGAATTTTTTTTTGTTACAAAATTACCCTATTAAATTCATTTTGTTACAAAATGAATAGCTATTCAATAATTTTGTAACAAAAACGAGTTTTGATTGAATTTTGTAACAAAATGAGCCAGATTTGGACGGAATAAGTAGGTGAACACTTGGCGCCCCATACTAAACTACTGTATTCTCTTCTCAAATAAATTGACATTACATACAGGTATGTAGGTCCAATGGAAAAGTAATATTCATGTATCGTCTGTTTGGAGCCAAAAGGGTGTTAAGTCCCATCATTTGTACAGAGTTAATGCTGTTCTTGCTCTAAACAGACAATATATCTGCAATTCTGGTAACCCAAATCATCTTTATCTTTTAACCCTTACATTATGTCATTTCTATATGTTATTTTCCTCACATAACATGGAAAATAAATAAGAATTATCTCTTACTACCCAACTAAACTGCAGAATGAAAAATAATTGATTATCAAAAGGTACACACTTTAAAAGAGAGAACAAAAATACTGATATCATATGCAATACATTAGAATGAATAAAAATTCTTGTTTATTTTCTGTCTCAACTTGGATACTGTAAAATCAGAAACTTTCATGACTTAAAACTTTCCTGACTTAAAACTTTCACAAATTGTAAATGACAGCCAGTTTTGCAGCAATTGCAATCATTTTATATTGTTTCAATTATGATTTCATTATTTTGCCGTATGAAACTTTCGCAAATCTCGACCACTTGTGAAAATTTCTGGTTTAGAGTATATTATATTCCAAGATACCAGATGATTACCCCAATGAGATCCAGAAATACAGGAGCCATTATACAATACATGTATAAAGATTGAAACTGGACTGAAACAGAGAGGTGAAAAGGCCTGAATTCAGGCAGAACTGGTATACCTGATGCCAAATATAACCAACAGGCTACAAGAATTATTCAGAAAAAAAGTAGGATTTGATGAAGTCATCCACCCCCTTGATAGGGAAGCTGGATGGAAAATAAACAAGACTCTCCCTCTCTCTCTCTCTCTCTCTCTCTCTCTCTCTCTTTCTCTCTCTATCACTCTCTATCTTGAAGATTCCACTTAGAATTGGATGAATTCCTCTCAAGCAGACAAGATGTCATGACCTTATTAGGAAAACAGCTTGGGTCATGTTCACATTTTAGCTCTGCTCTGAAATATACAGCTGTATCTGTAGGATATGTTCACATTCAACCAAGGAGGTATGAGGCAAGCCTCCTTGATTCAACCAAAGGCTGGATTGCAGATATTGGGAAAATACAAATTTTATTAATCTGCAAGTTGCTTAATGCCTTGGGGATAATTGTCTATAATCTGGTGATTTTTTTTCTTCATTCCTCTCAAAGATTGATCTTGTTTGTTTTATTCAGACATTATTCAGAATTTTGCTTTCATTAGTCAACATTTTACCGGGTAACTTCTAATTCAAACCATTTTGGATGAAGTCATCATCAAAAATGTGGGATTGTGTTCTCCACATAAGAGAGGTCTTCAGGAAAAAGTCCAATTTCCAATGTCTACACAGCAACAAATAAATAAAAGCTCAGATGTTTGAGATCCCTTCTTTATCCATGACGCTAAGCTGTATGCATGTTAACATCAACCCTTTCTGTACCCGGGGTGGCATTGTTAGGGCATATATCCTGCCAAAGAGTTTTATGTGTTAAACAATATTTGGGACTATAATGTGATACGTTTTTCTCTCTACAACAAGAAGAGGTACAATCATCGTGAAGTTTCTTCCCACAAACTGTGTCTTAAGCCTAATTAAATGACTAAAAAGCATAAAATATTCAACATTCCCACTTGGAAACTTCATCATTTTTAAAAAACTGATAGTACAGAAGAGGTTAAATATTTGCAATAGATGAATCTCTGATCTATTTACATTCCAGAACCATGCCATGTTCATACATTCTACATATCTTCAAATATGTGAAATATGAGATTACAATGTAACACCAAGGAGTTACTCCTTGGTAACACCAACATTCCTACACTCCACAGGGGCACATCCTTCTAGAGTCTAGACCTTTATAAAAAAAAAAAAACTAAAAAAACCCCGCTTCTTCTGCTCTCAAAAAATACGAACGGAAAATGTTGATGATGATATTCAATGTAAGTCCTGACGATACACCACATCATTCTAATACAATAAACTAGTACAATTTTGAGAGAGTGGTTTGCAACACAGAGAGATGGTTTCTCTTCAATCCCAAATTTTAATGTGCATACATGTACATGTACATGTAGCATTAGCTTGCGTGACTGCATTTGGTAAAATTTCAATTAAAGGGTACCAGCCACCAAAAAATATTTTGCTCTGTATGTTAGAGGTTCCATGTTGTCATAAGGGCTCATTATATTCTTCTATTACGAGATATTGCAAGTTTAATTACACTCTCTACAAGCGTAAGAGCGACTCGTTATTAGACTACTTGACTCACCCAGAAAATTTGTTTTGCTAAGGTCCTTCTACTAGGCACACAATAAAGTTATCACAGTGACTTTGTGAAGATAAGATATTATTTATTTTATTTGTTTTTCTTTTCTTTTCATTCCATAATAGTGTATTTATCTTTTTTATAATAGTTATATATACGTGTATATATAATATAATGATTTCCACTCGAAATCTTTTATTTCATTAATTTTATCTTGTAATGTTAGCTCAACTGTATATAATGTACATATGTTTTGTTTAGTAATTTCCTCCCTCTCAAACAATTAATTTAATTGAAACGAAAATCTTTTTTTTTTTTTTTTTTTAACATATATCATTGTATCATTATTCGATTAGGGGGTCTACATCACACAAGCTAAGCTTTTTAGTAGATCCCTCCACATATCATTTTGTCACCTTTCTATGTCATATTTATGTATTCTCTGTTTTTGCAGTGTTTGTAATTTATACATATTGTTGTAATTTCATTGTAAATGTGGAATCTGAATAAAATCAAATCAAATCAAATCAAATTTATAAGATATACTCCAAAGCTGCTTGAAGTAAGGCTATTAATGATACCACCTGCTATGATAGACAAGCAGATATATACAAGGATCATCAGCGTTTCTCTTCATCACTCATGTGTAACACCTTATAAATCATGTTCACACTCAGCATCTAAACATGCTTGAAAACGTTTCTGAAGCTCATCTAGAATGATAATACATGTACATGTACTTCATTGCATTTCCTACTGCATGTATACATGTACATGTTGTAGATGATATATTCAGGTGTAAAAGGGTGATTCTTCTCATATTTTCTAAATATTTCACCTGATTTTTTTTTTTTTTTTTTTTTTTTTGCTTTTCTTCATTTTCAGATTACTTTTGTTGGATAGTTTTTTGACATGGCCAAAGTATATCCTTCAAACATGATTAATTTACGATGTCAGTAAGAACATGCTACTGTGAGTGTTGATGGAGTGTGGTACCACATACCAAGATCCATGTATCTTTATGACAGTGAAGTGTCATATAAATAGCAAAGGTGATTACAATATCACAGCTATCTCACTGATACTACACCATATGTGTACAGATACAATATTGTGACTTACAGTATAGAGACTATGACATTGAAAGCATTTACATGCAATAATATACACTAGTAGTGAAAAATGTACAGAATTTTTAACTTAACTCGTACATTCTTGGTAAATGGTAATACATTATTTTCAGAACTTTTTTTTTCAATTGAATCACTAAAAAATATATGACTTTTTTTTTCTTTCTTTTTTTGCAAGACTGGAAGATTTTCATATCTTATTTTGATGTGTTGTCTGTTCTATGTAAAATGTCATGACAAATGAATTAAAAATTGGTACAATTGATTCAAAAATTGATGGAAAATTCTTCTGTCTTAATGTGTTTGAATTAGTGAATATTAAAGAGTTAAATAATTCTTCAACAAATTGATTACTGAATATATTGCAGTCTTTTAATATTTTGTCCTCACAAAATGTTTAAATACATTTCTAATTTCTTTTGTGTGTCCCCCCCCCCCTCTCTCTCTCTCTCTCTATCCCTCTGTCTCTCTCTGTCTCTCTATTAAGTTCGTTATTCATCTTTTTCTTTTTCTCTTGCTGTATCCAGAGTGATTAATGCCAGCTATATAAGTGTATGTTTGCCTGGATACTATTCAACCATGATGACTGATTCATAATGTACTCAATTATTGCTTCCATTCTACTGCTATCACAATATGCATTTCCAAAACAAGATTATCAAGGAAATAGATTTTTAACCGCTAAATGAATCCGCATTCTCTCTTTGGATTGGCAATAATATTGTCCTCAAATTCTTCAAACAATACTGTATTTCACATGTAAATGAGCAAGTCAATTTACATTGCAGCAACAAAAATATGAGGAATAGGAAAAGAGTGATTGTAGATATTCTACAAACCATGTTGGCAATTTCAAAATTTATAAAATCTGAGAAGCTACAAACAGTGTACATTGTGTATACATGTACATGTACATGGTGCATATGGAGGGTATGCGTGTTAAATAACACCTTGTTACTCTCAACAGATGTACATGTATGATTCATCACAAAATAGGGCAAACACACAACAGGACTCATAACACAAGTATTCACTATCACAATCAACTGTATGAAAGTCATTTATAGTAAACATCTCTTCAAATTGCCAATTTAATGACTTCTTGACTTCTTGAAAGAGACCATAGCTCAGATGGAAGAATTTCTTATCATTAGATAAATATCTTATCTCAATATTGAGATGAGTCATCCCTGTCTGACGCCTTCATTCATATCAATAATTGCTCCTTAGATTAAATCACATCAATCTTCTACAAATAACTTTCTCTCTTTCATCGTTCACATTACAGATATCTTCTGGAAAAATAATTTTTAGAAGATGAAAATCATAATAAAAAGTAGTAAAAGTATAATAATGATGATGAATGACATTGACAATTACAATGATAATGGTAATGACAGTAGGTATAACTTAATAATAATCATCATCATCATCATCATCTTGGAAATACATGTATAAAATCCTAATTTCTTGCAAGATACAAATCTTTTCATTAATTTTAGAATGGAATAATCAGTTAATAGTTACTCTTCAAAATGCAAATATCTCTGAGGTAATCACCATGGCAACTAAGATGTGAATATCTATAGATATTCATCTGTGGATTATAATTATAATTATAATCCGCAGATGAAGCACCAATAAGAAGATTAATCAAACATACATGTACAGTAAAAAGATGATTATACTGAGGTCATACTGAAGGCATGTATTCATAGACAGCCTCCTCCTCCTCCTCCTCCTCCTCCTCCTCCTCCTCCTCCTCCTCCTCCTCCTCCTCCTCCTCCTCCTTCTTCTTCTCTCTCTCTCTCTCTCTCTCTCTCTCTCTCACAACAATACTAAACAGTTTCATGTGTGTCGGTCAGCAGTGATATTCATGTCTGAAAACAAGACTAAGCATGGTTTCTAGAAATAGGATGAAACTGATGGGATGATTCTAGTTGATAATTCAGTAAGAGTGAGAGAGGGATTTAATATTCATAGCCATTAACTCAGGGCTGAGTCACTCAATGGAATTTCACTGTATAAGCAACCTGGCATACAAACATAACTCATATCAATCAAATATAATAGTGTGATGAATATAACTCTACCATACCAGCCTTTTGAAGAAGACAGGGAGATCCAATTGCTTGTATTAATCATCCTTCATGTATTTTGTAAAGACAACTATGACATCAATTAATATACTATCACTGATAAATTAAACATTACAAACAGTATTGTACTTCATTTTGTACAAGAAAACCTACAAATTCAAGTTGTGAATAACTTAGGTCTTTTGCACCTTATTTGTCTACAAAGAAGGGATTTCCATCACTTGAAACCAAAAGCATTTTTTTTCTCCAGTTACTGTCTACTTGAGACGAGTCTTAAATTAAAGCCAGAAGGGTCTTCCTGCCTCTCAGCAGATATATGTAGAATACAATGTACATGTAACATGTGATACAAGAACACGTCTAAATAAGTGAGGTATTCTGTATCCTACTTCATAAGATATTAAGTGATAAATCCTCCCAGCTCTCTCCTTTAAGCTTGCAGACAGACTGTCTTTAGTGTGGACCCAGCCTATGATCCTGTTACAGGTCAGGCTACAGAGCACAGTAATCATATAAAATGCATAGTGATACATGGCCCAGTACAGTGCAGACTGTAAGCTATAAAGGCAGGCTATATCTTATGAGGACTTGTAAATCTACTGCAGCATAATCCCATAAAGCTAGAATCATCGCCCTCACGCTTGACTGTGGATCAATGGATTTCTGCATTCTCTTATCATGAGAATGAGATCAAAAGGCTTTCAGGGAATAAAGATAAAATCGCTAGCATAATTCATTATTTCCTTTTGTAATTTGTTCTTCCCTACATCTACATGATTCTTCATAACAAAAAAGTTTTGTCCATTTTGAAATATCAAATTCACAAAATTGTTGTATTCTCTGTCTCTTTCTTTTCACATCAAAATATACCAACAGGTAGAAAGACATGATACTACACATGCATGTAGGTGTAAAGCATGACAGATGGATGTACATGTATGACCCCTATAGTACAACCCTGTTCACAATACTGTAAAACCAGAAATTTTCGTGAATTTCGCGAGGGGTCAAGATTCACGAAAGTTTCATGCCGCCAAATTAAAAAATCACAATTGAAAGGTTGTGGGTTCAAATCCCCGCACAGCACTTATGTCCTTTAGCAAGGCATTTTATCTATATGGCTCCTCTCCACCCAGGTGTTAAATGGGTACCTGGTAGGATGCAAATGTCATTGTGGTTGGATTAGCATAAAATGTGCGCACTTGGAAACAGGCAACTGGCTGGAATACTCTCCAGAGGAGTGGAGAATGTGCACAGTACATGTAATGTGCAGAATCACAAATGAATCCAGTGACTAGGGTAATAATGCTGTACATGTACATGTAATGTGCAGAATCACAAATGAATCCAGTGACTAGGGTAATAATGCTGTACATGTACATGTAATGTGCAGAATCACAAATGAATCCAGTGACTAGGGTAATAATGCTGTACATGTACATGTAATGTGCAGAATCACAAATGAATCCAGTGACTAGGGTAATAATGCTGTACATGTACATGTAATGTGCAGAATCACAAATGAATCCAGTGACTAGGGTAATAATGCTGTACATGTACATGTAATGTGCAGAATCACAAATGAATCCAGTGACTAGGGTAATAATGCTGTACATGTACATGTAATGTGCAGAATCACAAATGAATCCAGTGACTAGGGTAATAATGCTGTACATGTACATGTAATGTGCAGAATCACAAATGAATCCAGTGACTAGGGTAATAATGCTGTACATGTACATGTAATGTGCAGAATCACAAATGAATCCAGTGACTAGGGTAATAATGCTGTACATGTAAGTGCTTTGGTCGGTTACATTGTTACTGTTAAGGTGCTATATAAGGCACAGCTATTATTATTATTATTGTTATTAGTGCATGTGATTCCCAGGAAGTTTACATATATACAAATGTATGCTGATTGGTTTATATTTTGTTCAATCAGATAACCCATCTAAAGCATGATTAAAGAATTAATACAAGCTAGTTTCTCTTGAAATGCAGTTCAGTCTACAGATTTAATAGAGATCAACTTGTACATGTAGTGCAATTTAGTTACATTACATCTAACACAATTTCTTGTAATGTCCCAAACATAGTTCTCTAAATCTTATATAAACTTAAAGTGCGAAAGGAGCTAACATTCCCTATAGATATGACTTGACTATGGATCAAGTTACAGAGAGTGAACTTTAACTGACTCTTATACAATCCACCAAACCATTCACTATTCATGCATTCATCACATTATGCTACATGTACAGTATGCTATATTTACCAAGGAGTTACCAGTCTGGCAACTCCTGGACATCCAACATAACTATACTGCTTATAAGTATACTGTATATTTTGTGTCCATTTCTGTTTCTGTACAAAATTTACTTCTTTAAATGTATCTGTATTTTTTTCTTCAAATTTTTCAGACAGAAATCTGATTGCTAGTTCTTTTATTTTCCTTCATTGAAACAGACACTATTTCCCTATTGTAGTATGACAAAAAGGCTTGAGTAAAGAATAAAAGGTTTAGAAGAACATTTTACAATTAATTTCTAACAAATTTATGTAATAATCTCAGAATGTTCCATGTAGACTATGCTTGTGCAGCAATGTCACTTGTTATTCTGTATCACTACCAGCATTTTACCTTCTACCACAGTGAATTTGCTTCACACATTCTGTAACCTGTTTTTCCCTCAAAGAAAATTAATTACTTTTATTCAATGAGAGAGATTGCAGGCCATGCCTTGAAGATACTCAATTCTAATAAAAGCTACGTTTCAAATGGATTAAAAACACTTCAATGTAGGAAATACAGAACTTGATTAGTCTTTTCTTCAGCAAGACCATCTATTTTTAAAGACAATTTCCAATCTCACTCAGCAATGCATGTACATGTACATGTATCAGGGTAATGTAACTATTTCCCTGCATGTACATGCATGCTCTCTACTCAATTTATAATTATAAAAGACTTACATGTACATGTAGAATAATTTGTCTGAAACTGTATGTAGCACCTACTATTGTATAACAAATTCACTGATGACAATTGTTAAGTGATCAATTTCTAACACTATCCGAAGGCTTAAATTCAACACCAAACCCAACACTTTACCTAACCCTATACTAAAGCTCGATGAAAACCCAAAATCTAACCTTACGTACATTTATGACAAAATGAAGCGAACAGCAATGGTACCACTACCAGTGAAGACAATTAGGAAATAGCTTGAAAACAGGGTCTAGAGGTAGAGACTAAGGACTATGGATGAATAATGAAGATGTTGTAATGGAATGGAATGAAGGGGTCCTCCTTCTAACATACATACCTACATGTACCTGTACTGGTTCTAACTACATGTACATGTAGCTGGTAGTAAGTAATGATGTATACAGATCGTGTATAATCAGCATCACAGATGGATGATATACTTCCCACATGGTCTCAAGAACAGAATGTCAATCATTTATTCAACTACATTGTAGAATACATGTACAGAAGAATCATGTACAGAAGAATCAACAGAGAGTAGAAACAGGGAAATGTAAATTACATTTCCCTGGTAGAATCAAGGCACAGTTTTAATGACAGGGTGTTTGAAAATAGATCAGTGTAAAAAATATGGGTGATTACAATTACAATTAAGTACCTCCATTCCCCCCCCCCCCCAAACAAAAAAAAAAGGGGGGGGGGCTCTATAATTTGAAGGAAAAAGGAAAATTAATAAAACAATTTGACAAAAATGTTGTGACATCAATTGGAGTCACATACAGTGTATACATGCACTATAAAGTCAACCATACTTTATCTGACATACATGTATAGTAGGTCTATATACATAAATCAGGGAAAGAGAGAGAGAGAACACAAATCATACATGTATATACAGTAGCATAATTTCACCTTACTTGATGTTTTTTTTTTTTTCTTTCTTTTCTTTTCTAGACACCCTGTAATGATAGGATGCCCTGAAGAGGAAATGTCTAATTTGTAGTGTATAGCCAGTATATATCCCAGTCAATTGAATGTAAAGTGGACAAAGCTTGGCTGTGATGACAGCCTATTCTACCTCACTCCAACCCTGATAAATTAACTTATCCTGCATCCTCACATTCAAAATACTAAACATTACAGACAAAAACACAAGTGAACAGTGGGCGATTCAGCTCTGGTAAGCTTCTAAAGAGCTCTGGTGAAAAAAAAATATATATATAATTTATCAAAAGGAAATCTCACTTATTAGCAAATCCATAATGAGTTACTAGAAACAAAAAGGCAACATGCAGGGATGATCGATAATGCTTAGAAAATTAAAGGCCCTACTTAATACTTTTCACATAAACAATAAACACTGTATGCTATATTTTTCAGTCAGTCTGAATAAAATATTAGTACTATAATAAACAAAAGCATGCACAGAGTGAAATACTTCTTCCCACAAGTTCAGAGTAATTTCTATGTCATAGTAATTTCATCTCAATGATTTTTGCAACAACAAATTTACATTTGTAGAACACAATAACAAAGAAAAAAATATTCATATCTTTTAATAGTTTGAAAATGGCAAAAGGCTATGCCTTCATTTCTAAGTACACAGGATTTATGATAACTTCCTCAAAATTGATAGTATTTACATATGGTCATGTACCCTTTTTTAAAGGGTCAGAAACATTTTAAGTACAAGTACATGGGTACATGTATCAGTGAAGCTGAACCTTTATACTTGATTTACATGTACATACACCTACAGGCAGGCCTACATGTATGCAGATTGCACACAAACATAATTTCACTTTCATTATTTTGACAACTGCAATGAATGTTAGACATTGATAATCTTTTTAGTTACAGGTTTTTAGACAGGAAACCCTTTGATGTCCAGGTTTGTAATCTCTCTCTCCGTCTCTCTGTCTCTCTCTTTCTCTCTCTCTCTCTCTCTCTCTTTCTCTCTCTCTCTCTCCCTCTCTCTCTCTTTCTTTCTCTCTCTCTCTCTCTCTCTTTCTCTCTCTCCCTCTCTCTCTCTTTCTCTCTCTCTCTCTCTCTCTCTCTCTCTCTTTCACTATTCATCTTTATCAAGTTCTACTTTTACATACATGTATTTTGGTGTGTGGTTTTAAAAAGAAGCACTACACACAAATTAATTCAGGTGATTAGGCCTACAAATGAGCAAAAGAAAGTAATAAAATCATGAATTAAAAGAGAACAGAAAATAGATTGCAAGAGGCCAAGTGAGGAGGATAAAGATATTTATTGACTTCCTTGAATGACACAATTAGAGTTTGAGGCATGACAGAGTGAATAATGTAGTAGGATTAAATCTGTGTTGTACAAGTAGGTCTGTATTATTGATAACATGAAAGCATTACATACTTTGGATACATTCATTTAAATAGCATGCATCAATTTGTTCCTGATAAAATTATTAGATTGCACAGAATTGTCGCAACAATATTACATTGGTCAAATCTCACCCTCGAGTTGGATCCATTGACAGAAATGCAGCCATTAAGCATTCCCAAAAGGATTTCTGAGCCACAATTTCATTCAGTGTTTTGTATTCATGAAAACAAAAATAGGAGACTGGTGAATATTTATCACCAATTCACCATACATGTAGATCTTTGTAGGGTGTGAATGGAGCAATTTCATATCAAGATCAGAAAGGATTAATCATCCAAATGGGAAATGAATTGACCCCTGGTCTAATCCTCAAGGGTCTCATTTAGGATTAAATGGGGTTAAAGAATTGTATTTGTTCAGTAATCTCTACCAGGCCAACACCTCTCTGATCTCAGAGTTACATGTATACAGTCAACCATTCACACACCAAGAATAGAAATGAACAAGAACTCTGGATTGGGGTTTATGACTGTTCCGCCACAATTTAAATTCAATCATATTTAATTTTCATATTATTCACACCCAAAGCTAAAAAAAATTCTACTGGTATTATACATGTAGGTACCGGTTTGCATTCAGAATTTTTTTTATACTTGTATAATTTTTTATTTAAGCTAAAAAAAGCACAAGCTCATAAAAACTATGAAGGGAAAATGCTAGTCATGCAAACCATACATGCACATGTACATGTAGCCTAAACTACATGTATATAAGACAACATATGAGAGGGTGTGTATAGAAGAGGGAATATTTACTACAAATAATGGAGCTACATGTAGGGTACAAAAACACAGCTACAAATGTATAGGCCTACCAATGGCGTATGTGTAGTACATGTATGCTCTACGGGCAATAAATTTGAATCAGAAATAAAAAAGAGACAGACAGACAGAGAGACAGACAGAGAGGGGGGTGATACAATACATGCACATGTATACAGATGGAGAGAGACACAGTAAGAATAAGAATCCAAACAGCTTGTAATGTAGTGCCCCACTGAGATTAGAATCCATTAACATTAAACAATGCATGGACTCCTTCAATGTTTCAAGTACACTGCTCAGTAAAGATTGTTAAAGGTTCACATTAAAGGAACAATTGTCTTACTAGTGACATAAAAATAGACAGAGACTGTGGAAAATTTGTGACAAAACTTGAAAAAAAGCAAATAAATCACACAAAAAATATAGCCCCCCCCCCCAAAAAAAAAAGGGTTTTAAGACATAAAATTTCTTTTTATTTCAAAGAATACAGTATGGTCAAGGTCACAGATTTGGAAAAAATGTTTTTTGATCTCTTCTATTTAATTTATATCACCAAATCAACAATAGTTGTTTATCAAAATAACTTGACAACTCATAAAGAACAACAAACAAGTACATACATGTAGTTCAGGGTTTTGGCCAAGCAAACTTGTTTTCCACTTGAATTACTGTTCTCTTAATAGGAATCCCCAATATTTCAGTATTTTGACATTAATCAACATGAATACAAGCCTACCTTTGAATTGTAACCATGGAGACAAATCAATTTTATTTCCATGATTTCATCAACACATCTCCCCAGCCAAAGGGAATTACATGATACATATTTCCATTATTTTGTACAAGCACTATCATTAAAGTTCAACTAAAATAAGAATGCATCCCCTGTAGGTAGTGTCTAATGTTTAGGAGAATGTTACATTATTACCTGTATGAAGTGTTACATATATTTCAAAGGGTCCCTGAGGCCAAAAACACAATTTGTATAGTTTTTTAGAATGTATAAAATTAACCCCATATAACTTTACCCGGCATTCTACAGGTTAACGGTTAAGGAGTTTGAAGAAAATAAAGGATAGCATAAACGATTGACGCTCAGAACTCAACTCGAATTGAGTTCCGCACAAGCAGTTTTCTATGCATGTGAGTTCCGCGCAAGCACGTTTTCTATGCGTGTGAGTTCCGGGCGAGCAGTTTTCTATGCGTGTGCATTTTTTCATGCATGCACGTTCAGCAAACACGAGACATGATAGTGGAATTATCGCTATCGCATTATCGCTTTGTCGTCTGCTACATGTATGTGCTGCGCTGGGGTTGACAAAACAATCGAAAATTAATTTGGGGCGTAACTTACTGAGAATCTACAACCCATATAAAACAAACAAGTGAAAGAAGTATACATGTACAACGCAGAATGTTTTTAACTTTAATGAAAAATTTATTTGGAGCATAACATCTACAACCCAAATAAAACAACCTGAATGAAGTATACAACGCAGATTTTTTTTTTTATATGTGCACAGATTCTCTACTTTGAAAGTTCGAGTACAAACGGGACTATCGACAGTGAATGCAACTCACAAAATGAGGTACAATCACAAACGAAATTGGAAAGGAAATGTTTCCACCACTCTACAAAATCGTGAAGAGATATCATACATGGGTCCATATTTCATCAAAAGTATCCTATTAAAAGTGATTTGCAAAGACAGAAAAAAAATACATACAGCATGATGGTTTCAAGAAGGGAATTGAACACATACATAATCACAACCATATACTGTATACGCCATATATTTCGCAGGGGTTTTATTTTCGCGAATTTCGCGAATCGTGAGTGGGTCGCGAATTTAACAACACGCCAAAATATTGCCAACATAAGAAGTAGGTTGAATTTGTTGTCTCCTGGTCAGAAATTCACCACTTCGCTTTGCAAAAGTACATCATCACCGCTGTTTGTAGATTTGAGATTTTCCGACCGGGGGGGGGGGGATGTTCTACGCATTACAGAGAGCTTAAGTGGTGCCATGTACATGTACATGTACAAGTACATTGCAGTACCTCATACAATGTAGTACAGACAAAGTATTTGCCTCTTATACAACCATAAAATGGACCTGGGAAGAAAATTTGGTATTTTTTGAGGCTGATTTCAGCACGTCTAAAGCTCAATTGAGCTTCGTACAAGTGCTTTGTCAACCTCGGAAAACCAGGCTGTGTTTAGGATAACATTTTTGAGATATTTAATTACTGGTTCTGAATGCTATATTTAAAATGTATGAATGAAAATATTTCAATTCATAAAAGATAATGAAATCAATAGAGATTGAGAACAAGCTACTGTAGTCCCATCCATTCCAATACCTGTCGTTTAGACCAGGGGGGTTTTTGTCTGTTGTTGCGCATACATGTACATGTAGGTCGCACCCAGACTTTGCAATCATATTGTGGGTGAAAATATTATGCCCTACATGTATACGCCGGAAAATATAGTATCCCACAACCTAAATAACATACATTAGCCCTATGACTATACGTGTTGAATGTTATGAAGTATGATATGACCTCAAATATAACCTGAAAACTGGCTTCCTTGATAGCAAATCAAATTTCCTATTTCTTCCATACAAGCAACAACATATGGAGTATTGGCTAACTTGCAAAAAAATTATACATATAGTACAGCATAACAACATGCAAGCCTACATGTACATATAGATTAGTACATAAAATTAATGTACATGTATGCCTATGTAGCATTCAAACTATAACCTTGTAACCTGTATGTAGATTGAATATTGGTAAAATACCAAATCATGGGGGGGGGGGGGGGGGAATTATATTATTTCTCTGTATATATGTAAACAAGTACCAGGACATTGTACAGAATTTAAATTGATACAGTATTGTTGATTTGCCAGTTTGGGCTGGAGTCGACTGATACACCCAAAATATGTCATTCCATCATACTGGCTAAATCAGTTAAATCATTACTGTGCTGAACTGCTGATCATCAGCACTGGGGACCAAAAGGTTAGCAGAAAAATGACTACCCATTAGTAATTTCACAATACAATGATTCTAATGTCATAGAAGCCTTAGTGAGTTAGCCACAATGATGTGGGTTGAACCATTATCATAGGTACAGAGAGAGGGTGAAGTTAATTAATAGCATAGCAGATGGGTTAGGACTAATTGATTAGATTGATTATAAGCTAAGGGATTATTATGTAACAAATGTTAGTGGCTTATCCAGTCAGATGTACATACATGTATAGAGCTTGGAAGCAATGTTTTGAATGGGTTTGAACACTACATGTATGAAGTGTAGAAAAACATAATGGAACTTACAACAATGTACATTACCACAAGAACAATTAAACAGGATGAATGCGACTGCATCTCCTATATGCCTCTGCCTAAATTCAGTTGATGGTTCAAACTTTTCTTGAAAAGTTGAAATATTGTGATAACCAGAATAAAAAGCCTCTAATTACATGTTAACTGACCTCTTTGACATTTGACCTTACATGTACATGTACACCTTATAACCTAAAATTCTGATCACTTTATCTCCTCCTAGTCATGAATACAAAATAATGACCTCTATGACCTGTCACCTTTGACCTACATGAACAAAAATCTAATCAGTTTGTCTCATTATGGTGATGCATACTAGTTCCAAGTTTGAAGTTAAAGGGAAATCCAACCCTAATAACAAGTTGCTTTGAAAGAAAGAGGAAAAATCAGAGAAGCAGATTGGTGAAAGTTTTGAACGAAATCGGACAAGCAATAAGAAAGTTATGAATTTTTGAAAGTTGTAATCACTATGCTTACGGGAATTTCAAATTGGCCGAACAGGTAATGTCACTGTGATGTAGCTTTGGACAACTCCCCCATTCGCTCTAACACACAAAATGACTAAAATGTCACTTTTTTTCAAAATGCATTACTCATTAGGATCTTTTTGCTCATGAAGACCTATAACAATATGCTATCTCCAATATATTTTGAGTACAGCCCCGAGGGTAAAAGGGCCTCAAAGAAAACCGCAAATTAATGATATTTTTGTGTACGACAAATGGGAGAGTTGTCCACAAAAATGTCACAATTGACTCACCAAATTGCCAATTTGAGATTCGCATATATGTAGTGATCTCATTTTTCAAACATCCATAACTTTCTTAGTCCTTGTCCGATTTCTTTCAAACTTTCACCATCCCGTTTTTCTTATTTTTCTGCTTTCACACAAATCATTACCAAGGTTGGATTGCCCTTTAATGGATCAAATGGTTCTTGAGATATCACGTTAAGGCTAAAACCTGCAATTTCAGAATTGACCTCTATGAACTTTGACCTACATACCCCAAAATCTAATCAGATCCTCTTCCTATGGTGATACATACTAGCACCAAGTTTAAAGTTAATACCTCAAATGGTTCTTGAGTTATCGCGAGAATGAGGCTAACACCTGAAATTTCAGAAAGTGGCTTCTGTGACCTTGACCTTTGACCTACGTACATGTACTATCCCAAAATCTAATCGGATTGTCTTCCTACGGTGATACATACTGGCACCAAGTTTGAAGTTCATACCTCATGTGGTTCTTGAGTTATCACTAAAACAAGAAAGCAGGAGGGATGGACAGATGGACGGACGGACGGACGGAAGGACATCGCGAAAACAAACATGTAATGCCTCCGGCACTGCCTTCGGTTGGTGGAGGCATTAAAAGCGCTAGATGGAAAATATCATGAAATAACAAAATCGCAAATTGCAAATGATAATTGATATTTTCTACAAGACTCCTATAAAGAATATTTTTACTTTAAAGTAAACAATTGCATCAAAACACAAACAATACACACATTCCAAAGGCACCCTTCAAATAATGGGATTTCTTAGTGTCAACACAGTGAGGTACATGTAATAAATAAAAGTTCAAAGATTGTTTGTCATCTTGATTAAACCCACATTGTAACAAAGTCTGTGTACAATGACAGCTTCTCGTTAGTCTCCCTGCCTCTCTTTCTCTCTCTCCCTCTCTCTCTCTCTCTCTCTCTCTTTCTCTCTCAATCATTATCATTCTCTTCAAACATAATATCCATACATACATGTACATGTAGTACAGTATGCAATGCATCCTATTTTGCTCAACCACAATACCCACAAGTTTACACTGTGAAACAATTAAGAAAAACGTAAAATTGAATAACTTCAGGAATTTGCAAATAATTCTTCCAGGAAAGAAATGCCACTAACAATCATCGGAAATTTTAGGGGTTTGATTGTCTGGTATTACTGTAGAGTTTAAAGTACATGTAAATACAAAAATGTTAACATAGAACATGACATGGTACATGTACTTGTATTTTATATTGCACAATGTACATGTACATAAATGCAGGTTAAACTTTTAAAGTGTGCTGGTTCAGAACTTCAGACTACATGTATAAACTGGGGGTTACCTTTTATTCATAACCTTGATACACAAGATATTTGGCTTCATGTGTGAATAGCTCATTCTAAAATTCATTGATACAATACACAATGAGTGAGTGTTGGATTCACACCTACACAAATGTATTCAATCACTCTACTTTCTATTGTTCAGGCCCTGTTCTCATTGTATGTCATAAATTTGATAGAGTAAGGATGTCATTGGTTTGACAGTGAGTCACAAGACAAGGACTCAATAAACATAATTACTAAACAGTTTATCTTTATTACATGTACATGTACATGTTTGTACGTGTAGGACCAAAGTGAAAACTAAATGATGAAAAGCATATCTTGTACAGCCTGTGCATGTACTATGTTTGTATTTTGTATACATGTACATTGTGCACACAAAGTACCTGTACTGCAATAGCATAATCTACAGAAATGATTGCAAGTTCTTCATACTACATGTAGATGTACATGTACATATTAAGGTAGAGTACATTTCATACCAACAAATCATAAATATCTCATCTTCACTTCATCTTACTTCTAAATCAAGCTTAGTACACATGTACAGTGTCCCTTTAATTCAAATATTGTCCTAGCAGTGCTTGTTACATGAGTCATTTGATTTCTTTCATACTCTATCTTGACACTTCAATGACTGTGATATTGTAAACATTTATGGAATGTTATCCATTCAACAACAAGCATTCCAGGTCCGTCTTCATCGGCCAAAGTTTTCTAAATAACCTGCTAATTCTGATCCAACTCTGTGCCCAAAAAACTAACCTGAACAGGGCTCTGTTTCATAAAACTTTTTATTAATAATAACTACCAAAGGCTCTATAACAAATTTTTGTTCTCAGCCAATCAGATGCAAGGATTTCAGTAGCTTATATCAGTTACTGAAACTTGCAAAGTATGAAAGGGGGCCCAGAACTACATGTAGTTCAAGCTAATTCGCAATGAAGACACCAATACATGTACATGTGTAGTGGGTTATTTCATGAAGGGTCTAAGCTCGAGCTTACAAACCCACGGCAACTAGCTTTTTGCGTGAAATACATGTAGTGCAATATTCGGCAAATTAGCCAGTAAATTTATCATTACTTACATGTATGCCTCCATCTAGGCATTTAAAGTGAATTGTTGAGGGTGTAAATTATAACTTACATGTAGCCATAAGAAAGGCATCTTAATTTTCAATGTTCATGTCAAACAACAAATTACATTGAAGCCTTGTAAACAAAACATTATGGTGATGGTTTAACCCTATCATGACAAGAATTATTTAAGGGCTATTAAATTGATCACAATTTGTTCTTCAAATTGGCAACAAAAATATCTTACTTTTAATTGGTTCAAATAACATGCAATGGCTTTGAAAAGAACATACTGTACATGGTTAAGAACCTTAAATCGAAAAGTTAGAAAAATTGCAAGTTGCGTTTAATTTTTTGACTTGTGTTTAAACATAACTTTTCATGCAAGAGGACCATGATGTCTGATCAGTAATTGCGCTTAAAATCCAGTATGAACATATCAAGAGCTAATATCTGTTGAGCAGCTACAGTATCCTGGTTTCAAATTCCTCCATATTCCAAGCAGGCTGCGTTATGCTCCCTTCAGCTAGAATAACACCATTCTCATGTGGGTGTGTGCATGTCAGCTATTCAAGAAAGAAAGTCTTATTGCATTGTAATCTTCATACTGTAGAGATACATGTACTAAGATCTTTATAAAGTCATCATCATCATTCTCAATGTGTGTGTTAGCTCCTGAACGTCAGAGAAGTTCATCAGATGATTTCCATTTGAAAAATTTTAAAATTTAGTAGACATGACCAGCTTTTTACATACTCTGTACTGTAAAATAAAATTATTACACGAAATCAAAGCTTATTGCCAACAGGGAAATTTACATACATTTCCCTGTTTCAAACAGTTCAAGTGGTATTGAATAACATTGTAGGACCTGTATACATACTTAGTGTAAACACTGTTATTTTCATGCGATTAAATTTTCGCGCTGAGCAACCCCAAAACATATTCGCTGGTTCTTAAATTCGGGCTGCACAATTACACGCTCGTATGTACACGCACTCCATTTATTGATTTACATACACGCAGTCCATTCAAATGCGTATGGCATGCGCAACTACAAACACGCACTCAAAAATGAATTGGACACACACACACACACACAAACATGTATTAATGTGCTGAAGCGCGCAATTCAACCCGCATAGGAAATCAGGCTAATATTTTCGCAAGTTCTAGAATTCGCGCTTGCCGAAAATAGCGTGAAATCCGCGAAAATTAATGTACAGTACATTGTAGATGTAGATGTTGTATATTAGTAATAGTGGAAGTAAATGAGTTACATGTATGTCATATTTGTTTACCCATTGTAGTTTTCAAGTAAGAATATCATGTCTTTACTTTTATGTTATATAGTGTATTTTAATGAAAATGAAAATAAACAAATGAACAAACAAAAGAAAAACAAAATGAAATCATCATTTAAGAGATAATGTACAACTGTACATGAACATGTAGATGTGTATGGAGTGTGTGGCTCTCAATATCAGACAGTGTTGGTACACAGTCCATCTGAGAAAGTAAGAAACGTATTATCTTCAATTTCCTCATGACATTTGAATGTATGACCTCCTACATGTATGTAGTTTGTATGTAGCCTACACTGTAGATGCACATGTAGTAACAAGGAAATGAAAGTACATTACACATTGTAGCTTTTGGTACACACTATACAAGCATACACATGGTCAGTAGTAGCTACTGTACATACATGTACCTCAAATGTATATAATTTAATACACTCATCAGTTATTGATTTTCATAATAAAGAATAATTGAAAGCAACAAAAATAGCTGGAAGAGACGATATTATATTGTATGTACATGTACCTGTATATGAATACATCATGCACCTGCAACAACATACACTGTGTGAAATTGAACTTTGTTCTGTGATAACTCCTTGGTTCAAGTGCTGTCTATTTTGTTGTCTATCTACATGTACATATATGTACGTAGACCTTTCTCATTCTGTGTCATTTGTACTGTACTAATTTGTTTAATATTTCATAAACAAAATGTTAAAATTGCATAGTAAAATCTTAAATAAACTCTGAAAGCTATTATTTCATAAAATTTTGCACCAAGTTAATGCTCTTCTTTCATATTAACTGGTTTTCAAATGTATTTTCTTTATTCTCACTCATCTTTCCTTTCTTTATTTTCCGTCTAATTTTTATATTTCTCTCTCTCTCTCTCTCTCTCTCTCTCCCCTCTCTCTCTCTCTCCCCCTCTCTCTCTCTCTCTTTCATTTCGTACATGATGTACATGTAGGCCTACATGTACCTCATATGACTGTTCTGAGATGTAGTACTACCGGTACCTACAGAGGCCTCTCATCATAATGGATGTCATTAGCCTTGTTAAAATGAATTTTATATGAAGACTGCATAAATAATACATTGCCTGTGAAATGACCTATATAAATACTCTACAGAGCATCCCTTCTCAAAAAGACATACAATGTACAAGTTAATATGAGCTAGGTCTATACATATCATTTACATGTACAGTCTACACTGTGTAGTTAACTTTAGAATTTTTAGGTGCAATAGCAAAAATGGGTGCGCTACTAATGTACATGTAGGAAACAAAGCTTGACAGGCCAGAAGAAATGTAGAAAATAAAGAAGAAAAAAAAAAAGATAAATCACAATCTTACAACCACTGAATCATATCAATAAAAAACACAATCTAATCACACATGACAATAGAAGTAGTTTTCCTCTATTGTGAATACTGCTTCACACATCGATATACCCTCTAATGTTAAAAATACATTGCCCAGATACAATATCCAATGAATGTAAACAAAACGCAAGCCTTGAGACAGCACACTATTCAATAATCAAATTGAGTCCCAACACAGGGGGATTTCACACTACACACAATTGCAAACAGAATGAGCCCGATATTCAGGCCTACATGTACATAGTACTGTACATATACATGAACATTTTCACACGGATACTCAATTGACTGCCTTTATCCAAAGTCAAATTGAGCCCAAGAGCATTTCATACTACAGAATCTAAAAGTCATATTGTAGAGTCTAAGCACAATTTCATTACGTTCACTGTCACTCCTAACAACCTTCATGTTATCTTCAATGTACAGTACCTAAATAAGTGTTAAAAAGAAAGAAAATTAAATGTACATTTTGTATTTAGCCAGCTTCTCAAAAAACACAAGATGAAACATTTTTTGCATTTTTAGCATAATTGTAACAAATGTTGGACAGAGTTGTGTAATAAATAATGCTTTGCCATTCTTTTATCAGTGAAAAAAAAAATAAATCCTTGATTCATTTCATAGCTGACTTGTCACTGTACCCTGTACACTGAAGTTTACATTTTATCAGTAACCAAAGCTATCTGTTAGTGTAAAAGCATCCAATGAACTGTGAGTTGGGCATGCACACTGAAAATGTAAATGACCCCTGTGCAGGCTAGGCCTATGGGGTACATGCGATAACCTGCATCCAACCTATTCTATGCATGCACACAGCATCTCTCATTCATTTACAGGGCTGCACAGACTAATGTATTGGATTTCTACGGCTTCAGTGTATTATCAATTGCTTTGCTTTTTATACTACACCTACACATAGCACCATTGTATACAGTTCAATGTACAATGTTTAACCAGAGAAGTGTTGGTTTAACCGAATCATGTTGTAGTAGACCTACATACTTGTAATGCACGTATCATGACGGTGCATGCATTTAAAAGATGTAGACCTACATGTACATACGTATCATGATGGTGCATGCATTTAAAAGATGTACATTATATTTACATGAAGATACTACACTGTACATGGTATAAAACCAGAAACTTTTGCAACATAAAACTTTTTTGAATTGTTAATGACAGCCAATTTTGCAGCACAAAACTTTCTGGAATTGCAATAATTTTATGTTGTTCCACTTATGATTTGATTATTTCGTGGCATGAAACTTTAGCATAACTCGACCACTCGCGAAATTCGTGAAAGTTTCATGCACGCAAAAATTTCGGGTATAACAGTATCAAGAAAAGGTTTTATTTCTTGAGAAATGAGAGATTTTTCTTGCAGTGTGATTTGTATAAAAATAACAAAGAATAATTGTATGATTCTATCCTGCTTTTTGTTTCTTCCCCCCCCCCCCCCCCCCCCCCTCTTTGAATCACACCACTCCTTGTGTACTGTTGTATCAAGGAGTTATAACTCCTTGGTTGTATTGTGTAAGCTTACTGTAGTAACACACCATATAGAAGGAAGTGTTAATTCCTTTACAGCAAACAAGCAAGCATGAGTTACCAGGATGTTGTGTTTCTGTGTTACAGAGATCAGGAATTTTCTGGTAAAATCATGATTGGAAACAAGAGTTCAAAGTCAAACTCATGACGTCATGTGATATACATACATACATGTAGGCAACATCAGATTACTGGTTTTCACTTTCATTTGAGCATCCATTTTCTTCATTTTGTTGGTAAATCTTAACAAATTTCTTTTGTCAATCACTCAATTTGTTATTTTCTTTCTCTTTGAAGATTGTCTACACAAAATCTGAGCCTGGAATTTTACTATCCACCATTATAGGGAAAACAAAAATACAATGTTCACATATTAATGTATGCTACTAACATTTAATCTAAATTATAGGCAGAATCAATATCAAATTGAAAGGTTTCAAAGAGCAAAGAAATTCTACACAAGGCTGTTAAATCAACATCAGCTTAAAGAACCAGTGTACTGTACACAGATGAATATTCCTTTCTCATGGTCATTTGTAAACATTAAAACCTCCCTTTGCACATATTTGTTCTTCTTCTCTTTCTCCTTCTCTTCCCTTATCTATTTTCTTTCCCTATCTCCTAGACTCACAGTCTTATGTTCATCCTCATTTTCCTTGCATACAGTACATGTACACTATATGTAGGTACTGGTACAAGTATGCATATCTTGACTTCCTAATTCTCTTCATTGCAAATACTCTGGTTACTTTTCAATGATCTTTCTATTTAACCATATTTCAAATCAAAATCTTCTTCATTTAAACCGAGTAAAGAGCAAAGTACTCTTCTCCTCCTCCTCCTCATCCTCTTCCTATTTATTCTTCCCTCCTCTTCTCATTAATTCTTCACCGAACCCATTTTCCTTGTTCCCCTATTTAGAATGCAAAGTGTCTTAGCTATGACGTCATAGATCCCTTGAGAACACAACAGACTAAGCATATTAAAAACACTCTTGATTGTGATGTCATACTGGTACTGAGTGAGTGCTATAAGGGTGTTAACACTGTATGATTTAACATCTTTACTACTCTCAGTAGACAGGATGATAAATCACATGACACATTCAGTGTATCAGTTTCAAAGTTCATCTTCCAAATAAGACTAGTAAGATGAGAATCCCATCTTGAATTATGCCTCATTTAACACATACTGTAAGCTGACTGTAGGCTATCTATCTAGACAGGCTGATATTCATACAGCATCTTGCATAATCTCTTGTACAAGAACCTGATCGGCTAAGAGTAAGCATAGTGTCTGTCCGTGACATTGCATATATTTTATGGATTATAAAATAGTAGGTCTGCCATGGCAGCCAAATTTCATCGAATTTCAACTCCTTTACTTTAGTGATGCCCTTAACAATGAAACATAAAATAGCTCTCTCCAATCTCCATTTAAATAGTTATTTTCTACAGGCCTTCAAACTTTCAAAATTTGTCAAGTGTCTGTCCATGACTATTTGATCAGGCTCACAAGTTGATGTACATGTAGGAATTGCAGGCCAATAGTTTACGAACAGTATGTACATGTACATGTATGTCTACAGTAAGGGCTTTTCAGATTTTTCATTTTATGCTTCAGCAATCAGCACAAATTCATGATAAGCCTCACCAAATACAGTTAACATATGATATAGTTTTCACACTAGTAGCAGTGGCGATTTCCAAGAATTTGAAATGGGGGGGGGGGGGGGGGGGGGGACGCCAGAGGCGAGGGAGCGGAGGACGGAGGGGGTACCCCCTCCAACGGTAAAAATCACAAAACAGAAAAATTAAAGGGGGCGTGCGCCCCTTGGCGCCCCTGCCTGGATCCGCCACTGAGTAGTGTACCCTGATTCTTAAATCAAATTTTGATTTCAGATGATGCTCAGTTTTGCTATACATGTATTATTGTGTTTGTGTGTACTGGCATGACACTTGAACCCCCTACCCCCCCCCCCCCCCCAAAAAAAAAAATATATATATATAGATAGATGTACATGTATATATCATGTACATGTATATGTACAGTGTAAATACATGTAGCTTCATTGTATGACTACAATGAGTACATGGAGGTGCAGTACATGTACATGGAGGTACATGTAGTACAGGCATGACACTGTACAATTAACCCTTTCAGGACAGGAATTATTCTAGGGCTAAATTGATCACATTTTGTTCTTCAAATTGGCAACAAAAATATTTTTCTTTTAATGCTACAAGGTTCTAATAAAATGTAATGTCTTTGAAAACAGCATACATTATTAAGAACTTTGTTGAAAAGTTGAAAAAATTGCCAATTTTGTCAAAAAACAATGATTTTGAACCTCTCAATGTGTTGCCAATTTAAGGATTTTAAAGCTTATTCTCCTTTTAAAAATTCCTGGCATCAAACGCAATATGGTCAAGCAACAAAAATGGACACAGTGTGTGCAGAAATTTTTGCTCTTTCTACTCATGCATCTGGTTTATTTTTTAGAGCTCTGAATCAAAAGTTATTGAGCCAAACCACAAAATGTGGTCAATTGTCTCGAAAGGGTTAAAGGGAAATCCAACCTTAATAGCAAGTTGCTTTGAAAGAAAGAGGAAAAATCAGAGAAGCAGATTGGTGAAAGTTTGAACGAAATCGGACAAGTAATAAGAAAGTTATGATTTTTTGAAAGTTGTAATCACTATGCATATGGGAATTTCAAATTGGCCGAATAGGTAATGTCACTGTGATGTAGCTGTGGACAACTCTCCCATTCGCTCTAACACACAAAATGACTAAAATGTCACTTTTTTTCAAAATGCATTACTCAGTAGGGTCTTTTCGTTCATGAGGACCTATAACAATATGCTGTCTCCAATATATTTTGAGAACTGCCCCGAGGGTAAAAGCGCCTCGAAGAAAACCGCAAATTAATGATATTTTTGTGTACGACAAATGGGAGAGTTGTCCACAAAAATGTCACAATCCAATCACCAAATTGCCAATCTGAGATTTGCATAGATGTAGTGATCTCATTTTTCAAACATCCATAACTTTCTTCTTCCTTGTCCGATTTCTTTCAAATTTTCACCATCCTGTTTTTCTTATTTTTCTGCTTTCATACAAATCATCTTATTACCAAGGTTGGATTGCCCTTTAACAGATCTCACCTTCAGTATGACTAAAATATGATGATAGACGACTGTGAGGCACATTATTATTAAGTGGTTTAGAAACCTGCTATCACACACTCTTATCATCATCTATCATTGAGGTCTTTATCAAACTAGTCTTCAGCACAAAAAGAAATCCATTCTCAATTTCCTCTTCTAGTTTTCATGCAAAAGAAGAGGTTCCTACATACATTGGTCTACCGAGGACCCAAGTTCATTCAACATTAACATTCCCAAGAAGTAGGCTAATGTAGACGCAAGTCACTAGATTTAGAAAAAGTAAGTGGGGGGCCCAGAACTGTATACATGTACATGTACATGTACATGTACATATATGCACATACATGTAGGCCTATGCCTACTGTACCTAGGTACCTTTTAACATTCTCCCTTTTTACCACATGTGGAGTCAGGGCTGCATGTGGACGGTATATTTTGTTCTATTTTTCTCATCTTGTTTTTACACAGAAAGAAATTATTAAACGTACCGAAATCAATTAAGTAAATGTAGGCTTAAAAATCTATGATAGTACAGGTGAAAAGTAGTATCTCATATTTTAAATGTTTATACCTTGATTAGAAAAGTATTTACCCCTATTTTGAACTGTACATGTAGGTCTGTAATGCCCTACAGGCACTAGTAAAGATAACAGATGACCTTCAATATACACTGTATTTATGAGACTGATAATAGAAGAGTACCATTAATCAAGATTTTCTATAACTGTCAAAGATGACCCCAATCTCTCATCTCAATTTAAAACCTAAACAGTATACACTAACTTGTCATCCCACATTCATCAAGGCAAATGCCAGCACATACACAGGCCAGACCTCAAGCCACACTTCTCTTCTATTTTTAGGTGGAAAAATCTGCCAAATATACAAGTACCATACTGAGTAGCAGCTACCAATAAAAATGTACGTACATGTAGAGGTCAGCTGGGATTGTTTTATAATTCATAAAGTGAATCAATGAGTACATGTACGGAATGTAGTGTACATGTATATCCACAAGATGGTCATTTTGTTTCTAGGATTCATTGAATTTTTTTCTCTTTCTCTCTCTTTCCCCCTCTCTGTGAAAATTGTTCAAACTTATCAGGGCTCTCACTTAAATCTACATGTACATCTATGTAGATTGTACATGTATGTAGGTTGCCAGCCAGACAGCCTGGATCAATGGTGGCTTACATGTAGATTGCCAAATTCAACTTTTGACATTTGTTTAAATTGTAAAATGCACTAAATTCTTTGGATATATAATAACAGTGAGATTCTTTTACAAAGGCAGGATTTTAGACGGTCAATGGCACCCAAGCTACTCTTAATTTTGAGCCTCACTTAATCTGGAGTACACATGTTAGTCAGGACTATTTCTTACACTTGAAGTGAATAGCCATGAACTACATTGTACATACATGTATAGGATAGACAGACCTATATTTAATGCCACAATTACTCCAACAAGAACAAGTTTCATCTTTATATTGTGACTAGAAAAACTCTATGTCACTCTAAAGGCCAGTAATGGTATTGAATAAGAGCAATTGATTCATGTTGAACAAATCACATTGTGTGGTTTTTAAGGTTCACTGAATATGTAATCCAAGAATGAGCATTAGAAAAAAAAATGTTGCTAAGAAACAAAACATGTTAGTCATGAACGGATGAACCTAATCTAATAACACAATGAATGCAAACAATGGTTGATCTAGAGAAAAAGATTGGTATAAAAAATCTTTAACACAATGCTATTATAATGTGAAGAATAGATTTATGCTCTATGCACACCCACACATGTACAAACAAAACTTATCTTTTAAATCAATTCATTTCAATTCAATCCAAGTGCAATGTCATTCAGACAAAGATGATAAGTCCCTTTTATAATCAAATGCTCCACACACAATTCAACTTTTCTTCTCCCCCCCCCCTTTTTTTTTTGTCACTACTCTCATTCATACATGTATAGACATTGGCAATAATGATGTTATCTCGGTAAACAATTTATGAAAATGTACAAAGCTGCACAACCACCACGTGAATAAAGAAAAGTCAAATAGCACTTCACATTATTTAGATTCTCTCAAGGTAAAATCTACAGAAATTTAGTACAAAAAAAGGGGGGAGGAAGTACATGTAAGTACGGTGTAATATTTGAAATAGTTTTAAGATTTCTATCTAAATGCATTAAATAAATATACTTACACGAGGTAGATTAGAGGACATCTGTTTCTGTAAAAGATCACGTTCTTTCTCTACTTCCTCCACACGTTGCTCAGTGATCGTTAATGAATCCTGCGTCTCACGAAGCGTTTCCATCAAACGATCACGTTCCTCAAGCATGTTGACCATCAACTGCTCAAAGTTGGCATCATCACCAAGCGACGAGTCACGCAAACTCACCCCATCCTCCGAGATTGTTGGCATGACATCACACATCATGTCTACTTGCTCTGACACAACTCAGGTAGAAATAAGTTTATAATATATATTCCAAATAAGAATCCAAGCTGGGTTTAGCGCTCTTCAAGATGCAATGACCACACTCTGCATCTAAAATGTATTTCAGTTTCACACAGTAAACATCAGTGTCATGTAACATGCATAATGGTATGATCATCACACCCAGAAGTAATTTATCAGTCAAAACCTGATAGAAACAAGTTATGCAGATCACTCACTACCACTATGAAATGTGGAAGTATGTTTCAAACTGATTTAATTTTTAAACAATTTGCCATGGTTAATTTCTATGTACATGTACTTTCAATAAAACCTTATAAAGATATTACAATCATTTTGCAATAGTCCAGAATGGCAAGTAGTTGGGCTGCAGTGTATCTCGTTACTATGGTTGATACATCTCTAAATCTTACTCCATTATAAGGTTACTCCCAATATACCAGGAAGCCTTTGCCCGATGAGGAAGTGACCTTTGACCTTGCTGAGATGATCAGTCTGCACATTGGCTCCCCATGGTTGATTCCTAAGAGAAGAAAAAAGAAATACTTTAAATTTTAATGTAATACATGTACATACATAAAATAAATCATGTACATGTGAATGTACAGACTTCATTATCACATTTTGCCCATATCACACTACCAATTAAAGTTTTTCCTTTAGTTTTTTTTTTGTTGAAATTGTTTGTTTGTTTGTTTCAAAGACACTGTTCACAGAAGGACACTGGTTACAGAAGAAGAAGCAAGAAGTCTAGATCACGATTTTTGAGAAGAACGCACCATAGTCTATCTTTACTTGTAAATTGCCTTTGAATGTGGCTGTATCCGTTCCACACAGGACTTGCTATTGACACAGGCGTGTGGCCTGTTTTTGATGTGTGATAAAGATACACATATGTGGCTGTATAAAGTGCCTTATAAATAACCTCTCATATGAGTGAGTGTAATCATCTAAGAGGACTTGACTATGGATCATATGGTTCAACATTGGAGTCCTAACTCACAGAACTATGTCCTTTGACAAGAAATCACTATCTTCTTTCCTCATCTTTGTACACAAGTGTGTGCATGCACATGAAATATGTTTGCAGATATGGCTAAGATGGTTTCAAAGTTATCTACAACCTAACAACATATACTGTTTCTTTCAATGACAATGGCTGTTTGTAACATTTCACTCATTCCTGAAAGTACTTACTAAAGTTAAAAGGAAAATTGAACCTTAAAGATAAAGTTGAGTTTTTAGTCATGAGATTGAAATTGAATTGTGAAAGAAACTCTCTCAAAACAATTGGGAAAGGTTGACTGGTGTTGTAAGGATTTGGAATCTCCAAAATGATGAGAAATCGACTCAATCCTGCTGCAATCACGTGCACTGCACACAGAAAAGTGTATATGGGATTACACAAATGTTCAGCCCGAACATTTCATCTGTGAGGGCATTTGAAGAGCAATCTTTTTCAGGGGACATTTCTACTATGATAATCTTCCAAACTAACATAAAAAGGATGAGAAATCTCCCAATTTATTTTTTACCTTTTCCAGAACTCAACCTTCTCTTTAAAGATAAAGTTGAATTCTAGTAGTACAATTCCATTGTCAAAGAAACTGTCTCAAAGAAATTTTGAAAGGTTGATTATGTCTACATAAGAACTGGTGAATATCGTGAGGTATGTCAATTTGTATTACTCAGTAGGATCTTTTTCTTTTAGGAGGACTTATAATAATATGATACCTACAACATAATTTGTACTATCCTGAGGGAAAAGGCACGTAGGAGAAAACCGGGAATTAATATTTTAGTTAATGGCAAGAGCATCCTTGTCGGCGCACATGGGCTATTGCATGAGTCTGATAAAATAAAACATGCAGCGAGCATACATGTACATGTACATGTAAATCTTTCATCTTAGTTAAAGGGGAAGTTCATCCTGAAGATTACTTGAGTTTAAAAAATGCAGAAAAAATAAAGAAAAATATTGGCGAAGGTTTGATGAAAATCGGTCAAATAATAAAAGAGTTATGAGTATTTAAAGTTTTGGATTCGTGACGTCACATGCGAGCAGCTGCCCATTGGTCATGTAATAAATATTCCATATATTCGCATTTTGTTTTACGTTCCACGATAAATTAATATTGTTTCTTTTCAGAATCTAGTATTGAATAACATTTCTGACAATATATCAAATGCACAGACGAAAATATTCTAAATTTTCTGAGAAAACTGTATTTTATGGAATATTTATCACATTACATAATGGAGGAGCTGCTCGCATATGACGTCACAAAATTAAAACTTCAAAAGTCCATAACTCCGTTATTCTTTAACGGATTTTGTCCAAACTTTCGCCAATATTTTTCTTTATTTTTTCTGCATTTTTTAAACTCAAGTAATCTTCGGGGTGAACTTTCCCTTTAAATAGCTATAGATATCCATGCACAAAACAAGTCAAAATATTGAAAAAAGGTCTTATTTCACAGTAATCTTATTCACAAGCCTCAAAATGTCTTTCACGTAAAAAAATCCTGAACTGCGTGCAAAATAAATGAGTGCGCAGACATAGGCACAATGGTTTTTGCTACAAACAAAACATGTCAAAACAACACAGCCACCTTTTCTTGTAACAATAACTACATGTACATGTACATGTAGATCTACTGTATGTTCTTGCTAAAAATTGGAAGAAAATTTTGAGTTACTTGTTAGAATACCAGGAATAATATTGAATTAGGCATTAGACAAGTATTTTTAAAGAAATTCTTGGTCAATTTAAAGTCGAATCTTAGGTGCACAGACTCCCCATCACACAGCAAATTGGAGAGTTGACCGTGAAAACATCACAATAGTTTCACCAGATTGCTGTAGACTAGAGGTCTAGTATAGATCCACTTATACATGTACAAGCTTATCTGAAGATAACCTTGTACTCAGACTAGCTCTTTTATGGGTGAATAGGCTCCAATAGCTATTGTGTGTATCAGCAGGCCCTTTTCCAGGCTAGATCATTCATACAGGAGAGGAAAATAATTATTTAAAATTCCACTTTCAATTCTGAATCCCCTAATTTGTGGCACAGTAAGAGTGGAAGAGTCCATGAATCAGGTAATCTAGCAAATTTAAGAAAATTAAATCTTGCTTAGAGCAATTTTGTTGTCTGTTTTTGACTGCTGCAACAGTGAATGTTGGACACAGTCCCACATACATGTAGGCAAGGGCCCATGAGTGGTATAGATCTACTGTACACGTGTACCTAGATCTATATATGTAATTTGAGATTTGCATAGATTTATTGATCTCTCATTTTTCAAACATTCACAACTTTCTTATTCTTCTTTGATTTATTTTTGTTTGATTTAGACTTTCAAATTTTTTAACATCTCTTTTTTTTCTGCTTTTACACAAATTAACATGATCAAATTACAAAATACAAAGGTTTGATTGCCCTAATAAATGCACACACACTTTTCTTTGCACTTTTGTTTATTACAAAAAAATCCACAAGGGCAAGGCCAAGAAAGGGCAGCCATAACAAGGAAAAAATTAGTCAGACCTCTAACAAAGTTACTAGTTACTAAAGTAACTAAGTTAAAATCTAAATCATAAATGTTAATAAAGCCTTTAGGATAGAAACAAAGTCAACAAAGATAATTTTTTTGCACTCTACTATAAAACCACAGAATGTATCAGGGACAAAAGAACAAAGAAAGAAAGAAATTCATACACGATAAACACCACTTATCCAATGAACAAGGTTATAATATAAACACCATGACTATCTCGACAGAACTGAAACACGAGCGAATGCACATAGCCCGGTCCAACTTTATCTTGCCCCTACACGTTTACGGCACTGCAGTGTATGGGAAACTCTCCCGATAAAAAGACACTCGATACGCCTCACTATCACTGCAAGTAACCTCCAATTCCTTACAAAATTCAAGCTATAAATCCTTAATAGGCAATATGCATGCATCCACGTACCATAAAGGCTGTTTTCATGTTATGATTTAATACAGTACAGTTATAAAGCGTACTTACAGGGCTCCGATTTGTTGGTGTCTATTCCCGGCTCAAGTCCGACATAAGCCGTCTACATAAATTACATAGATTTCCTGTGTAACCATTTTTACATACAATTCCTATGGACAATTCCTGTAGCATTAGTTTCAATGAGAATACCCACAATTCCCTACGATGACCCACCCCCAATAGAGGTCGCAATAAAGAAAAAATCTCTGCTTCTCTCGATTTCTTCCTCGATTCACCCCTCTCGACTTTTCATTCCCCCTCCTTCTATTTTCTCCCCTCTCTTCTCCCCCTCTTTCTCTATTTCTCTCCATCGTCTGTCTTGAGATAAAGTTTGTATATTGAAAAGTTGGAAATAAATGTCTTTAAATTGAAAAATTGAAAGTTCTGTCAAAAATGATGCAATAACTTAATCTAAAATTTTAGTCAGTGAATACCTTATTTGGTACAAATTTCCAGGCAGAATCTCCCAAATTTAAGGGTTTCTTGTATAAGCTCCCCTTACTCATGATGTTAGATTTAGCCTATTCAGTACTTAACTTTTCACTACAACTTCATCTCAACAATAGTTTACTTACTATACATACTTCTGTTATATTTCATCTGCTTATTATCTTTCTTTGTACTGTAGACCTTTAATAGCTTCCCCAGTGACAATAGGGCTGAATATCAACTGTCGCAATTACTGTGATGTTTTGTTAAATCTAATTTTAGTTTTTAATAAAGAGGGGAAACCGTTTTACAAAATATTTTTGATATCCTATAAATATTAGCCTTAGGACATATTCTGATAGTGTTTTATATTTCCTCGTAGAATATCCGGTTCCTGTTTGAAGACACATAAAATGTTAAAGTTCAAGTGGTTCATTTTATCATTAGAAAAAAAAAATCTTGCAAACTTAGTCTTTTTGCAGTGAGTAGATGAACAAGATAAAACATACATGATCAGAAATTTGCCTAAGGTAAATGATTATAGTAGTCATGAAAGGCCAACACACAATTGTGTAAAATATATTTACATTGTTGTGCACGAAGTTGCACTGTATCTTTTAGTCTTTGGCCTATTATCTTTTTAACGGTAACGTATAGCTGTTGTCATACGATGAATGACCCGAAGAAGAAGAAGAACAGCGAGAGAGAGAAAAACACACATGTACATGTTCATGGACTGGAGTCCCTAGATACATGTCATGCTACTATTGTAGTAGACCAGTGGCGTAGCCAGGATTTTGTAAAAGGGGGAACACACAAATGCAGGCCTGTCAACTTTGGGGGAACTGCTTGCGGAGGGAGATTCGTATTTTTTTCTTCTCGCCAGCCGTCCAAAAGTCGCTCGGGGAAGGGGTGAATTATAGGGGGAGGGGGAAGGGGAGGGGAAGATGGGAGGGGGAAGGGGGTAGTGGTGATTTTTTTTCTCGCAAGCCCTCAAAAAGTCACTTAGTGGGGGGATCAGATTTTATGGGGTCCGGTTTTCCTCCATAATACTCTGACAAGCTAAAAAATAAAAAATGAAATAAAGTAAAAATAATAATAAAACAAAAAAACTTATCAGTTCTAAAGGGGGGCATATTTTTTTTTTGGGGTCAAAAGCAGACAGGGGGCAGTCTGCCCCCTTGCTACGCTAGTGTAGTAGACCGTTGACAATTATGCCCATTGGCATGCTCCCCCCCCCCCCCCCCCTTCCCACTTTCACAAAGGCTCCCCGCGGCGCGACTCCTGATATAATGTGATATAGGCATAAACGATGTTTTTTCGTTTGTCAACCTGGACTGAATTTTCTCCTGCAAAATTAAGGTTTCTTTTGGAACAGGTTTTCCCGACATAGCACAATCAATGATGGGAAATTCGTCTATTCAATTCTATCATTATCTGCAATTTAATGTTCCACGCAGAAATTATGATATGACTATACTGCACAGCGGCGGAGGGAAAGGGGTTGGGGCAGGGATTCATGCTCCCGACATTTTTTAAAGCAAAAAAGGGCCCTTCTGCCATTTCATTTACCATAAAAATGCAGGGTTATTGAGGTGCTCTCTCATCCGATCCCGGGTGGATCTCTCTTTCTCTTTCTCTTTGAGGGAGGGGGGGGGGGGGTAACCATCACAGACCCTCCTCTAACCCCCTACCCCCTCCCCTGGCCGTGACATTGCCGCCCCTGGATGGATACTTTTAGGCTTATATATGTTCTGTTCAATCAGTGTCGCCGACCCCTCTCCAGGCTTTTCTAAACGATGCTTGATGCTCTTTCTCCAAAGCTTTTTTTAGTCCCTCATCATGACCGTCCATATGTCCGCTGATCATTTGTTAAAAGAATGGGTGCTTTGGGTCGTCAAAACGGCGGCCCCCCCCCCGTACTATGCCTACTAGCCGGTCAGGGTTAATCTTAGAGGGAGAAGGGGGGGGGGTATAAAGGGTTATTAATAAGGCAGCAACCGAGGAGCATTTTTTCCCCTTACCTCTCAAGGGGCAACATCTCCATCGTTTCGGTTCTTGAAGTTCTTGATCGCATTGCATCCCTCATTATTTAGTTCCCCTGGGTATTAGGCATAAAAGTTATACATAACATGCAGACTCAGCATCAACCAAAGAATATCGTATATTAACTGAAGCCAATGGGTGACGTATACATTTTTTATGTACAGCATGTTTACAGACTTCTTGCAAACAAAATTTAAATGTAAGTTTCACAACCAACCTGCTATTGTAAAGATAAAAACACTGTAAATTTGTAAGCCTACAGCAGAAGCCACAGGGCTATCAGCTAAAGCAATTTGTCCCTCTAGTTTGCTTGGCTCGCTTGCTCGCAGTCTATTACAGTCACAGTCCCGTTGCACAAACTTGCGATTGAATTAACGCAACTTTATTTTCAGCCAATCAGAAGTGCGCATTATAGGGACTTGCGTTTAATTTTTAGGAGTTGCTATTAAACGCCCTATACTGTCATCAGCCACAAGGGCCCGTCTCAGGGGCGGTGGAGCATGGGAGGCATCAGCAAAAAGGGACACTTTTGGGGCAAAAGGGGCACCTACAAGGGTTGAACATAAAGCGAACAAAAGACCATTTTGTGACATTGTATTATACCCTTAGTCCAGTTAACATGATTAATACGTTATCAAGCATCATCTTCTTCCTTTTTGTTGTGGTTCTGGACACTGCTTCCCAAATTAGCAGTTGTGTGTGAAGGTCGAATGATTCATGTGCGAGCGAGCCGAGTTGAGCAAGCGAAAATTTTCAGACTTTTTTCTAATGCTGAAGTCCTTTGGTTGCGCATTATGTATAGTGATATAATGAAATCTACTACAGCATATTAATTCATTTCGGTTTATTGATAAAAAACAACACCTTGTAAAAACAGTCCGGAGACTGATACATACAATGTTTACAAATTTACATAATAATATTGAAAAGATTACATAAAAAGTACAGTGCATGTCAATAAATTGTCAAGAAACAAAAATTGAAAGAAAAATGAACATGAATCGTTTTAAATATTGCACTTCAAATTGATTATAAATACAATAAAATCAATAAAAATGCTATTTCATTACTTCAGTTTATATTATAGAACAACAGTTCCTGATATTAATAATAATAATTATTATTATTATTATCATTATTATTCCTGCAATTATAGAAGGCAAGAAAGCGTTGGGCTACTAATAACTAGTTGTGTGTGTATAATTGGGGGAATGTCGAATTATCTTTTAATTCGTACATAAATTCGTACATAAATTCGTACATATAAACCCTGTCGTTTTTTTCTTTAGGAATGGGCTATATACATCGATATCAACATACTTTGTAGATCTGCTTGTTTTCATTATATACTAAAAGAGCTAGAGAGCGTAGCGAGCGAGTTTGCATGGGGAAGATTTTCAGAAAATATTGCCCTATAGCTTGATGTAAATTATATGGGCACATTCGAGCGAGCGGAATGAGAAATCCTTTGCGGGGGGGGGGGGGGAGAGGGGGGGGGGGGGTATTGTGTCCCTCTTGCCTCAAGGTCCACTGCCTTACATTGTAGTAATATGTGTACCTCTTACTACATAAAGCCGCATCGATTCTTTGAAGTTAGATACCGCTCTTTTTGTAAGAAATAGTGGGAAATACAAAAGGGGGCATTTATCAGAGATGAAAAGGGTCACTTATAAAAAGTGAAAAGGGGCACTCATGAGAAGAGGAAAAGGGCATATATTAGATAGGAAAGGGGGCACTTATCAGAAGTAAAGAGGGGGCACTTATAAGATTTGAAAAGGGGCACTTATCAGAAGGGGAAAGTTGCCACTAATTAGAAGGGAAAAGGAGCACCTATCAGAAGTAGAAAAAATATGCTTATCAAAGGGGGGGAAAAATGGCACAAATTAGAGAGAAATTAGGGGCACTTATCAGAAGACAGAACTTATTGGAAAGAAAAATGGGCATCTATTAGAAGTAAAATTGCACTTATCAGAAGGAGAAAAGGGCATTTATTAGAGAAATAAGGAGGCAATTGTCAGATTTGAAAAGGGGCACTTATCAGGAGGGAAAAAAGGCAATTACCAGAAGGGGAAAGGGCCCGCACTTTTAGGAGTAAAAAGGACACTTATCAGAGAGAAAGGGGGCACTTTTGGGGGCCGAGCCACCTCTGCGTCATCTACACCCCTCTATTTGTTGGAGAAGTAGAAGCAGGGATTTTTAACTTATAAAAGTTACACAGCTTGCTAGCTACAGCTCATGAACTGTCAGCTTTCCTGGGGTTCACCAGACCCCCCCCCCCCCCCCCCCCCCCCCCCCCCCCATTGACGTGGTGTCGACATTGTCGGTCGGCGTAGGCTGCAATGATTACCAATATCGATCTACTGTGATGACCCGGTACTGTGGGTGAATTACTGCATGATGAATTAGAAATAGATGAATAGGCTACATGAACGGAGCATAATGTTAAAAATAGGAATGTGTCCAGAAAACAGAGGAAGGGAATGTATGACTAGTAGAACAAGATTATGCAGGAAAAAGGAAGTAGAAGAATAGGAAAAATGAAATAGACTAATATAACTCCTTTTGTCATTGGCGTAGATCCGTGCATTCCTTCTTTTCATCGTGGGGGGGGGGGGGGGTGGTAGCTTTGTTCTCCATGAATGGTCATTCCCCCCCCCCCCCCCAGTTGAAAAGAAATGCTTGCATATTCACGCCCGTGCCTTTTATTTGACCTCATCTCCCTCTCATCTCTATACTATCTCTCTCTAGCTCTCTTATCTCTACTATTCCCCCTCCCCATCTCCCTCTCATCTCTACTATCTATCTCTAGTTCCCTTATCTCTACTATCCCTCCTCCCCCATCTCCCTCTCATCTCTACTATCTCTATTTCTCTCTCTCTCTCTCTCTTATCTCTACTATTCTCCCTCCCCCATCTCCCTCTCATCTGTACTATCTCTCTCTAGCTCTCTTATCTCTACTATTCCCCCTGCCCCATCTCCCTCTCATCTCTACTATCTCTCTCTCTCTCTCTCTCTTCCTTATCTCTACTATTCCCCCTCCCCCATCTCCCTCTCATCTCTACTATCTATCTCTAGTTCCCTTATCTCTACTATTCCTCCTCCCCCATCTCCCTCTCATCTCTACTATCTCTATTTCTCTCTCTCTCTCTCTCTTATCGCTACTATTCCCCTCCCCCATCTCCCTCTCATCTCTACTATCTCTCTCTTCCTTATCTCTACTATTCCCCCTCCCCATCTCCCTCCCATCTCTACTATTCCCCCTGCCCCATCTCCCTCTCATCTCTACTATATCTCTCTCTCTCCCTTATCTCTACTATTCCCCCTCCCCCATCTCCCTCTCATCTCTACTATCTTTTTTCTCTCTCTCCCTTATCTCTACTATTCCCCCTCCCCATCTCCCTCTCATCTCTACTATCTCTCTCTAGCTCCCTTATCTCTACTATTTCCCCTCCCCCATCTCCCTCTCATCTCTACTATCTTTTTTTTCTTCTCTCTCTCCCTTATCTCTACTATTTCCCCTCCCCCATCTCCCTCTCATCTCTACTATCTTTTTTTTCTTCTCTCTCTCCCTTATCTCTACTATTCCCCCTCCCCATCTCCCGCTCATCTTTACTATCTCTCTCTAGCTCCCTTATCTCTACTATTCCCCTCCCCATTTCTCTTCCTCTCATCTCGACCCCCCCCCCCCTCTCTCTCTCTTTCTCTACTTCCCTTCTCTGTCTCATCTCTCCTACATCTCTCCTTTCTATTTTCACCTCATCTGCCTCTCTGTTAACATCTATTATCTTCTTGGTTTCTCTCTGTCATATACTTTTCCTTTCCTTCATTTAAAAATTCAAGAAATAACCAAGTCCTTTCCCCTCTCTTGTAATATTGACTATCTTTTTTGCCTTTCTATACCCCCCCCCCCCCCCCCCCCCCCCCCCGTAGCTCCCATTAAAGTGAAACAAAATTGGAAGCACAGATTAGTGTTTGAAAAAAAATGAATGACAGATTTCTTCCCTAAAATTGGCCTTTACTTATCATTTCTCTATTTCAAGAAAACATTTACAATAGCCAATGTTCAATATCAATTTATACAAATAATTACATTTAAAATGAGTCCAATATGTGGCAAGATCGAAGTAACATAATATGAAAAACTTACAAATGAAATGAAAAATGAAAATTCATGAGCATCAATTTCCTATTTCCTTGTTTATAACATCAAGTATCAATTCATAACTTCATTTGACATGTGAATAAAAAAGAACAGATTAGTACTATTATTAGAACCATACAAGAAATATAATGAATTAAATACAGTTTTGTCTCAAGAACACAAGAGTTTTACTATGAATTGAAGAAGAAAATGCATCTATATGATTCCTTAGACAATGCAACTTCTGGGCATTTTGCCATATATTCATTCATTTTATAACCAAAATTAGAGCCTTTATATCTTGATGATCAAGCAAGAAATATCTGAAGCTAGAGTCCATGGAAAAATAGTTGTCATAGCAAATCACACTGTCTTTTTTTTTTTTAATAGGTTGGCATCTTTAAAAAAAATAATGAAAATTACACTGTCTTCATTGGTCTACTGCTGTTTTACTATGGAAACTTGCTATAAAGAGCTCTGATATAACAAGATTCCTGATATAACAATGTAATTTTGCTGCTCCAAGCTCTTTATGTTCTTTTGTTTTTTTACCGTTATAAGGAGATTCCTGATATAACAAGGCAGGGGTGGATCCAGGATTTTGTAAAAGAGGGGGCACAGAGCCGGAAAAGAACACAATTAAGGGGGCAATTTTTTTTCACTGCGTACTTAAGGTATGCCAGTTGGGTTTCAAAAGAGGGGTCACGGGCCGGTTTTCCCCCTATGTAGACCCGCCACTGTAACACAGTAATTTTCCTGGGTCCCAAGGTCCTGGTTAGTGAGTTTCAACTCTACTTCATAATAATTTATTCATTATCATTATAGCAAAACTTTATTTTCTTTCATGTTTATTCATATTCTCATACCCCACTTGTAAATGATTAATGACATTACATACATGTGCTTCTGCTGAGTGGGTAAAACCAGGGACTGGATTCTATTAATACATGTAGTCTAGAAGTAGGATTGGTAACAGTGTATTCATGATGATGATGAACAAGACTGGATATACCTAGGTTTCACGAATACCAAGGTCTTATAATCTATGAGATGAAGCTTCATCTCTATTCAATACATCACACTCTATATGCAATATGTATTTACTTTCCTCAAATACTTTCTATTGTTACATTTCCTGGCCTTTGTGTAGGGTGTGAACAATTAAAGCCAATCTCCCTTTCTAAGGGTATTAAACAAGTCAAAAGCTAAGTACCCTCTGTCCTGGGCAACTATTAGTCACAATAGAGGGTTGGAACTGGTCTAAGAGGAATCAACAGAGTTATCTATGTGGGTATTTCCAGAAATAAGGGTCCCAATTTGTGACATTCTTGGTGTCCCACTTACATAAGGAACACACAGGTTTTTGTGGCTCTGAGTGTAAGATGCCAAATCGTGCGGTAAAACTGCAAAGTGATTCTGAGCATAACATATACATGTATGATATTGCAGTTTCACTGTTAGAATAGTACTCAATCTTACTCCACTATTTGTCTCTACCCAGAGCCACAAAAACCTGTGTGTTTCATATGTAACAGGGACACTACAAATGTCACAAACTGGGACCCTTATTTCTGGAAATACCCATGTTGTAAACAGATACCGACATTGATTAATGTTGAGTAGAGTACTGGCATGCCTGGAAATCAAATACAAGAATAATCTCAATATCAATACCTATCTCTGTTACATAACATGATATTCATATTGGACTTGATCACAACTCATGCTGGACATTATCAACCCATAGACCTTGTACAGCTATGGAAATCATCCAAGATCAATGAGCACAAACACACAGCTCAAAATACCTTAAACATGTTGATAACTGAATTCCCTCATTTTCATAGGCTTAACACAGGAACAGCCCACTTATGAAAGTTTGAAAAGGCTAAATTTACTTTCTACCACTTATGAAAGTTTGAAAAGGCTAAATTTACTTTCTATGGCGATCCTCAAAATGGCAATTTTGCTTCAAAATGACAGGTTTAGTAGTACAACTCTCCATATGTTTTGTACACAAAATTTCACATTTTCCCCATTATCTCTCAAGGTGCAGCTTGTCTCCTTTTGAGCTCAAGGTATATTATGGAAAAATGTATTTGACACAACATAATATGTTGGGTTCACAAAAAGACAAGCAGCATCTTTAGAGATAATGGAGAAAATATGAAATGTTCTGTACAAAACATATTGAGAGTTGTACTACTAAACCTGCTATTTTGAAGCAACATCGCCAATTTGAGGATTGCCATAGAAAGTAAATTGAGACTTTTCAAACTTTCATAACTTTTTCATTTCGTAACCGATTTTGATGGAACCTTTTTTAAAATTGCTTCTCTCTATCCTCTCTTTTCATTAAAATAGATATTTCTGCAGGGTTTCATTCTCCCTTAAACAAGTGAACTGATAAACTTTGGGGATGCCCTGGCACATTAAGGTAATAACTGAGGAAAGTTCAATCTCTACAAAGACCATATCCCTTAGGGCTCAACTCTATCACTTGGGAGACCTTGAAGATTACCTAAACTCATTTACAAGTAACACCAGCTTGATTTTACTTGCACCAATGTGGTTTCCTTCTGTGCCAACAAATTGATGTAGTCATAATAAATATATTTTCATTGTCTTTCATTCAGCATTTACATCTCCCATAACCACATGAATGAACTATGCAAATGTACATGTATGTACCTATTTCTGTGTCAAGAAGAAAAAAGTCTTTGTTCAACCTTTGACCTAACAAGATTCAACATAGATGTGAATGCTGATGATTTTAATCTGTATTCAGTTGACTTTCTTTTGATTCTGTTAGAACATCACAGAATGGTACTGACGTAAGCTCACTAAAGGTAAGAAAAAGATATGTATATGTTACTCCCTCCACGAGGAAAGAAGGGTGTCACATGATCAAAGAAGTCAGATGGTCATATGAAAACAAAAAACATCCTTGAAATGAGTTTGCATCTTGTAAAGGGTGTCACATAATCACATGATCCCAACCTCCCTGAGGCAAGTTAGCTCCATACTGCATGCCGTGCATATCACTCAGTCTGTGATGTAACAATCTATCAGCTGTTACTAGTATCTTGTAGTTTATGAATGGTAGAAGTGATTGTATCATTAGAGTCTAGCTGACTCTGGATCTCTGTGATGACACTCTTTCTCTTTCTACGTATTGATTGGCTACTGAGTCCAAGATCCTGTTTATGACACACAGAGAAAGAGAGAGAGAGAGAGAGAGAGAGAGAGAGAGAGAGAGAAAGACAAGTTATTGAAGGAGCTTGAGAATAATAAAATTGGAAATGGCATTGAAGCTTTTCATCTCTTCACTCATCAAAGTATACAGCAAAGAACGGCTTTCTGATCATTTTTGTGGTATAATTTTACTCTGATGAGTCTAGATGAAAAGCTTTTGTATGCCTCTCTTCAACGCCATTTCCCGATACTGCAGTACCAAACATCTTTTCAGAATGATAAAAATATACTTATATACACATATTCACTATTCACAAATATATGCAAATATATTACATATCACCATTTTCTTTCTTCTAATCCTGATGAGATTCTAATGTTCAATGAGTTCTTTGCTTTCTCCATCTACTTCTTTTTCTTGTACATTTGCCTCCTTTTTAGATTATACGTAAGTTTTGCTCACTGCCAAGCGTGCAAAGAATGACGGCAGGTAAGGTTCGTTTCCAAAGAGAATTATCCATAAGACTTTTCCACGACTGGAGACATTACGGTACATTGGACTTTCATGTACCCTTTTACTTTCCTTTTTTCTGAGTAGATACTCACCAGTGAATCTAACTAACTTGGACATTCATGTACCCTTTTACTTTCTTTTTCTGAGTAGATACTCACCAGCGAATCTAACTTCTCTAGAAGTCTGACATATTCCTCATGACATGCTGCTAGTCTCTTTACCAGCCTAGACAAAGAATCACTTTCTAGGTCCTTCTGAAGATAACCCTGTTCAAAAGAAAAATATGTTTTTCTTGAAGACTATTCATGACAAAATATTCTTCATTATAAACCACTTTCTCATTTTAATTAATTCTACACCTTCAGTCAGTATACAGTGATAAGAAACAACAAACTAAAATAGAGCATTTTTAAAAGATATGATCTCATCCTGTCTTTTCTTTCCTGTATGGATCTATAACCCCTTTTGTCTCAGTGTCATATTAAGTTTTGGAAGCCCATAGTGATATAACATCATAATGTGATATACAAGAATGGAATATTATTACTGTTACTCATTTAAACAAAACTCAATTGTAATCTTATCCATTCATAGGAGAAGTGAAAAACTTATTAGTATTGTAAAGACAGTCAAATCAAGGGAAAGATGCCTACTTTTAAAGGAAAATGTTGGAACAAATATTAAGCCATTTCTTTTTTTCTCGAAATAAGCAATTTCCCCATATGCATAACAAATATACAGGTGAAGCTAATAGAATTGTCTGCAAATTACAGTTGTATAATGTAGATATGATCAAACACCTTGAAAATGACATTCATTAAACTAGACCATTGTCCTGTGTTATTTGCATTTGGACTAGGTTGGATATACTTACGTTTTCAACACCAGATAGTTCTGATGATATTTCAATCTGTTTCTTTGCCAAAGATTCAATCTTCTTCTCCACCTCCATGATCTGTTTATAGTTCTCATCTTCCTCTGGATTGGACTAATAAAAGTTAAAGGTCAAGGGTCACATGACTGACAAGAATGAGTATGGCTGAAGGACACATGGAGTCCAGAATCAATAGAATCATTTTGCATCCTTATCAATATCAGGTCTAATGCACTCATAGAGATGGTAAAAGTAATCATTCTGTAAAAAAAAAAGAAAAAAAAGATGCAGGATGGCAGCCAGATGTATAATTGGGGAAGGATCAATTTCTGGAACTCAAACATGTATTCGTGGATTAACTGATATTCATTACATTATAATATGTTCAATAGGATTAATGTCAATAAACAGTGTGTGCATTTCAGAGCTAGTCTATCCAATGCCAAGGGCTCTCACATTAATTTGCAAGCGCAAACCCTTGTCCGTCTAAATGCGTAACAGAGTGTCTGAACTGTAAGAATACCATAGGCCCTGTACTACAGCTGCTTCTGACACAAGACACAACCATGTGTGGGTGTGTGTGTGTGTGTGTGTGTAATTTAGTTCTTGACAGATGTATCAAGTATGATTATTTACGCCTAGGACCGACCTTTAATGTCACCAGCCGAAAGACGTGACTGAGATTCGAACCTGGGTCCGATCAGAGCTAGTTTGTATGCGAATGCAAAGAGCTGCCCGTAGACATTACCGCTAGACCAACCCCTGATCTCTGTGTTACTAGGAACATGCGTTAGGATTCTCCCAAGACACAATATTTTCTAATAAAGTTAGGGTCTGTGCTTGCAGACTACTCTCACATGTTTACTACTTACATTTATAAAATGTATTGGTACTAGAATGGAGACATTTATATTTTGGTACACACAATTATCAAATCCAAATCATTATAAAGTAGATCCTCACTTCAAAGCAAAGAACTAAATCTATAAATAACCCTTCCTAGAAGAAATTGGGTTAGCTGAACTTAGCTCTTCATCTCACCTTTTTGCCAATAAGCATCAGTTTGCTCCCATTCTTAAGACCAGCCTCTAGTATTGGTTGATCTGGGTTCACAAGAGTTTTACCTAATGAGAACAGAAGGCTCATTACAATGACTTTTCATAATAATTTGTATGTGTATACATTGGTAGAAACTAGAAAATAGAAATGCAATATGGGAGACATATCTATACCAAGCTCCACACTCAATTATCAAGTTTTTATTGATTAGTTTGGTCCATTGTGACCAGGCACCACAAAACTACCAAAAAGTCACGCCGTGTGATTTTTCAGTTAGAATTCAATATACAGGTGCTTTTGGTTGGCAAAATCAAAGTTTTATAGTTTTAGGTATTTCCTGAAAGAGTGTATACTTTTTTCTAAGTAATTTGAATATTTGGAGGCACCAAACAATCTAAAAATGATATTTTTGACAGTTTTTAGCTATGGATTTTGCTCTATTATTTTTCTTCTTTATTACCCTGAACCTGAATACTAGACCCATTGTTGATCTCCCATAACTTTAACACAGAGTAAGTTCTGGTATTGATACTTGTTCACTACATGATAAGCACATTAAGCAGGATGTGCCTAATTAGTGTGCCAAGTTTTAGGATAATCTGTTAATTCCTTCATAGAAATTCATATTGAGTTCTAATCCACCTTTTGTCACCTTTGCACAAATACCTGGCAAGTCGGAGTGCTTCAAAAGACTGCAAACTTTAATCCCTTTTTTCTCAAAAGTAACATTTTGTGAAACTGGGCATTCTACTCTTTGTACAGCAGGTTAGGAACATCCAGTGCTGATGAGCTATTTATAATTTAAAAGCTGAGAATTCCCCTTTTTCAGAATCAGACCTTAACTAGAAATCATATCTGGCGACTTTTTGGTGGTTTTGTGGAGCCTCGTCATATTTGTACTTAATAAGAGAGAGAGAGAGAGAAAGAAAGAGTTTTTTTTTTTTTGGGGGGGGGGTAAACAAAAATGTTATACAGAGCCTGAAATCATGAGTTCATTTCACATTCTCACATTCGAATCTTCTTACATGTACATATGAAAGCTAAGTGTAGTTTAATAATCCCTTTGTTGATCTGGATTAGAACAAAACAATAATGCCTATCTCTTCTTCTTCTGTATTCATCTGCCTTCTTCAATTCCATATTTTAGGATGCCACTTTGTTTACATGGAAGGGGATTGGTAGATATTTATGAAAGAAATAATGCCATATTTCAATCCCCATTAAAATAAACCATCTTTATGTATAATATTCTTTTAAAACATCACTCATTAAATATTACAACTCCATAATTATAAGATGAAAATTATAAATCATTTCATAATCTAATCTGCAATAAAAAAACATTTCTAAAATATTTCCCATTAATTGAAATAGACACAATCTTCTTACCTCTATTAATAATTTTCTGACCACCTACAGGAACTTCGGTCAAACCTTCAAGGGTCAACGAGAGGTCACCCACAGTGGCCTTGACATCGAGACTAACAGTGTGTTTGTCAGGTCCTGTGATCATGAATGATAGAGAACAGAGATTACATCTCTGGTCTTGTGATAATTGTATAATATTGACTGGCCTTGAGTGGGATACAACATGTATTCCCCGAACTAGATTCATATTACATCATACCTGAGTCGAAGACGAAGGTAATATGAATCTAGTGAGGGCGATAGTAGGAGCCAGTCAATATTGTTATTATCCACATCATACATGTACAATATATCTAGAGCAAGCAAGACGTAAAATGGATTCCAAAGTGGATTCCAAAGTCATCATCTAATCCTGGCTTTTCGTCAAATTCACAACTCCAATTTTCCCACTGCACACTAAGCCAGCAAGCGCAACTGTGCGCAGCAAATAACTGTGCGCAGTCATTGCGCACTTCAATGTTGCCCGGATGTTAGACCAGGGAAAATACATGGCTATTTTATAACACGTAAAGTCCACAGGCTTATGTGAATGAAAGAGGGTGATACAAAAAATATTACCATCTTTGGCCAGGTTTGCACCAAAGACGAGGGGAATTACAATTTCGTAAAACTACAGGTCAGATATGGATAATAATGATAGATATTATATCTCTGTTGATTCTTGGTCCTAATGTTTAAATCTGTGTTTCAAGAGTTGAGGCTTTATAGGGACATTTTTATTTGTTGTCACTGATTTGCAAAGAAAATGACACAATTTTGAAAAGATATCAAATATCTACTTGATTATGGATGCAAAATGGATTGCTATGTATTTCTTTGGCAAAAAATAACTTCTTTAATTAAAGGGGCAGTTCACGGTCTCTACTCTAGCATCAAGTTGGCTTAAAAACACAAAAATGAAACAGGATAGTGAAAGTTTATGAAAAATCCAAGTGATAAAAATAGTAATTAAGTTTTAAAGTTTGATCGATCAAGGAAAAACTGACGACCCTCCAAAGAAAACATTTCATTGTTATACAAGTGCCACAATAAATGTATTATTACTAGTTACTAAACACATGTTAGGTCTATTACTAATAACATGTGTTTAGTAGTAGTATAGTCAAGTATTGTAACTCCGAACAGATTGTATTACCGTACGTGTAAAGTCAAGCGCCTAAAATGGGTTTTCATACGCGTGGGATTACGCGTATGAAAACCACACTATTGATACCAAGGTTGTGTCTTTTTCCCATAGGTTTCACACGTTCGGAATTACGGTACCTTTTTCAAGGGACCAAAACGCCGCGTCGTTGGGAAGGGGTTCACTCGGAAGGGAATATCGTATTAAATCTACGTTGTCTTTTTAAAATTCCATCAACTTCTTTTTCTGTAGGACTTTGAGCATTCATTATGTAAGTTTGACAGATATTCGTTTGCTATTTTATTTGCTATCGTTGATTTTCTGAAAAGTGTTCGGACACTGGATCAACCACCATAGTATTACACACCCCTTCATGAAATAGATTCATTCATTCTGGATTCATCCCAAACCAAGAAAACTAGAATTTGTGAAATTTAGCTAAATATAAACTCAAAAATAGACTGAACTTTTTCGCAAAAAATTAAAAATAAGAAAAAAATATTCATTTGACATGGCAGCTAAATTATTTTTTGTGAGGATAAGATTTAAAAAAAATACTTTTAAATAACTTTAAATTTGTCAATCAAAAACAGGGTTGGACTATTTTTTTTGTGCTATCTCAATTCATTACATTGCATGTTTGACAAAACAAAGTCCCTGACCATTTGTTGCGTGTTGTTGAGCTGAAAACTTTGTCAAACATGCGAAGCGAATGTGTTGTATGTACATGTACATGAATGCATAATCATGACAAAGTTTACTTTGTATGGTATGATTGCCATCATTTTCATTATTAAAATTTAAAAGTGTGAAGAGATACAATCAATCACTTCGATCTACCATCATGACCATAACCTCACATATGTGTGAGTGCACTTCACTCTAGCTTCAGACTTGACTAGACTGAAACATCAGTCTATTTCATTCAATACATAGACCTATAGACTATTAGACCAAAGCTTCAGTCTCTCTGTATCGTCGGTTGTTCCGCTGAGACTGCGTCTGGCTCCACTAGACCTCCGTATAGGTTGATAAATGTCAGAAATATTAAAGATTTCCCCATAACAGACGGCTATTTCTGTCTAATAGACTATATGCTCCGCTAGCGCTGAGGCCACGTCTGGCTTCACGGAATCCCTCTCCTAATCCTACATGTCTTGGAGGAGAGCCTCAAAAGTAAAAAAAAATATTATGAAAATTAAAACTCCAAACAGATGGATTTTTCTAACACTATATACTCGTCTTCACTTTACTTGTCTTGTCTTTAGTTTAATTTTTACAAAAATACATGTACAACACAAATATAGTCTAACAGTAACTTCGATCTAATTCTAACAGTAAGCATGGTATGGTAAAAGTAATGACAGTTAGATCCAAGTTAGTTCTCCTGCCTAGGACAACACAATCATGACAATTAAACCAGGCAGGGAGGTGGAACTGGAAGAGTCACTCTTCCACGTTCCTTATTAAACATTATTTATATCCATACCATGTGAAACAATGATTTCTATTATGCCTGCCTCCTGAGAGTGAGAAGTCATGTTGGTCCTTTAATCAATGATCCAATAATTGCTGGCCAGTCAAATTATTCTGTCATATCAATAAATTTTCTGTTGAGTGCATGCAGTATACACATGTGCATGTGCGATGCATGCAAGTCCATGCAAGTACAGTCGTGCTATAGTCTACACTCTAATTCCAGTGTTGTTTTTTCAGGCATGTTTATTAATGAAATTTGATATTTTGTCATTGTTTTTTATCAAAATGTTCAATTCAATATGTTATTTAGCTGCTCTTCTACTTTTGAGAATGACAACACTCGCTTCTATATTGTTCTATATATCCATAAATAGATTTTAAAATTAATATTTCTTTGTTTCAGCCTTTAATAAGGTTATGGTGGTTGATCCAGTGTACGTGTCCGAACACTTTTCAGAAAATCAACAATAGCAAATAAAATATGAAACGAATATCTGTCAAACTATACATAATGAATGCTCAAAGTCCTACAGAAAAAGAAGTTGATGGAATTTTAAAAAGACAACGTAGATTTAATACGATATTCCCTTCCGAGTGAACCCCTTCCCAACTACGCGGCGTTTTGGTCCCTTGAAAAAGGTACTGTATTTCCGAACGTGTGAAACCTATGGGAAAAAGACACAACCTTTGTTGCAATAGTGTGGTTTTCATACGACGCGTAATCCCACGCGTATGAAAACCCATTTTAGGCGCTTAACTTTACACGTACGGTAATACAATCTGTTCGGAATTACAATCCTTGACTATACTATTGACAAGATGGCCGCGCCCTCAGAAGCAAAAACAAGTTTTCAAAGGCGAGGAAAGTCTAAGACTTTCTCAATACGAGGAACACGGCCGTCCCTACACAATGGTCAACTTCTTGTTTCTACCGGCGTACCATCACTAGATCACTTACTTGGTATGAAAATTAGAAAATAAAGTAAAAAATCAGCTTTTATATTTTATCAGATAAGGCCAGCAGGCTGAGCCTGAGCGAGCGCGAGCTGAGGAGCCCAAGGCACAGGCTGCAGTGCCAGTGGCGCTGGCAGTGGCAGTGCAGTGCTGGTCGTAGACGTGGGCAGGGCGCCGCGGGGCACACTCATGGAACCATCTTCTTCTTCCGCTTTTAGTTTTACCGGAGATCAGCAGTAGAAATTGTAGTGTGTGTGCATCAGTACATCAGTCGTAAAATAATCAATTTGTCTATGTGGGGCTGTGTCAATTTTGGCGGCGGTCGCGGTTTAATAATAATCATGATAAAATGATAATAGACTGATAGAACTATTAAAGGAGGTGAAATTGAACACAGGCAAAATTTTGAGAAAATACTTCCTTCTACATTTTAGGATGAAAGAAAAGCTGATTTCATGCCAAATTCTTCAATGGCATCTTTAACTTTAAAATCACCTTGATCAAGTGGAAAAATGTTTTTGGCCGGGTGCTATAGATCTATAGAGATTACACATTCTCTTAGTATGGTCAGGGGTCCTAAAGCTACGCAGGTCCTAAAGCTATGCACCCCGCAAATGTTTACTTACTTATGTGAGGGTACACACTCAAAGTAAAAAATCTGTAATCTGAGTATGCGGTTCTATTGGGTATGAGGCCAATTTTATTTAGTGATGTTCATATATTTCGGACAAAAGAGGGTAGAAGACCCTTGACTGAGGTCACTTCAGTTGCTGTAGAAAATTAAAAGACACAAAAATTACAGTAAGTATTGCATCATTATGATCACAAATAATTACTTGCTAGAGCTGTTCTCCAGAGCAGAATAACTAGAGGTCCATAATTAAAAATATATCGTCTTCCATATACAGTGTATGCAATTTAGTTCATACATGTACATTGTACATATTGAGTTTACCTCTATGACCTGTAGTAAATAGATTTGCAATTAAGGCCACTCCCTATTTATTACTTTCATACATGTATATGACACAATTATGCAAATGAGTGAGCTTATAATAATCATTCTTTCAGTCTTAAACAATACAGAAACATACTCAAAGCTAATCACATTACAAATTAGTGGGGCATGACATCTTCCAATATTTAAGTCACCTCATCTCTAGAGAAGTTTGCAATATTTGCTATCTATATGTAGTTATTAAGACAATTGCTTACAAATAATTCCACAAGAAAATCAGCAGAACCTGTTTTTATGAATACATGGCTTACCAAAAACAGTTATAATAATGTCTTACTGACACACCTTTCTAGCATTAATAGGCATAACTCAATTACTACCAGCATGCATCCTTCATGGAAATTAAAGTGATCTCCCTCCTCTTTACACCAATTATAATCTACACAATTTAGCTCCTCAGCAAATCTTAACATCAGAGAGTTAATTATATACTGTACTCACATATTAAGGTGTCCAAAATCAACTATATACATCAAGAATATCAGGATTAGACATCAAATTACAGCTTCATGTAGGTATAAGTACAGCTGACCTCATCTGCTCACCTATCTGCCAGTCAGCTTCAACCTGTACAGTGAGCACATGTCCACTGGGGCATATCACCCCTCTTTAGTTAGGCACATTTCCTTTGTCCATGCCCAAACAAAACCCTTACACACATTCAGAACATTTCTTGTTCCTGACTAATTTGCATAAAGATCAGAGTTATTTCTCATTCCCTCACACTTACTTACTTACTTCGACGCGTTCAATGCGCCAAACTTTTGGCGTGACTGAGCAACGAGATTATCATTTACGTTCGCCAAAAAGAATGAGTAATTTTCCTTTATTTTTGGTGATATTATCACTATTTGCAAATCGGGATGAAATTCACGTCAGTCAGCTGAAAAATCAAAATTTGCATTCATTTATAACGTGTGCGTAGCTTTAGGACCCTTTCATTTTTTCGACCAAATTCGACATGGGTATCGACATCGACTTGAAAATTAATGTTATTGATATTTGTCCGTGGTAATTTTCTCAGGAATTTAATTTAAGAGTTTGTAGAATCAAGATATATAAAAGAAATTCGCATAAATCATTGAAAAGGTGACTTTTTAGCCGCTGGAAACAAAGTGCGTAGCTTTAGGTCCCCCCATCATATATCAGTCTATGTGAGGCAATTCTTTGTGGTGTGAATGTATGGAGTGCGAGGTTATACTACATGTATTATTATGATTCTGTAATAAGCTCACATATAGATGTGTGTGAGTGGGCAGGGCAGTGGGCGGGCAGCACTGGTGGGATTTAGTGTGGAGGGTTAAGGGATCATGTCGACTGGCTGGTGACTCGAGTGACTTGACTCCTCGTCCATGGCTTTGAACACCTTATGATGGGGGGACCTAAAGCTACCCACTTTGTTTCCAGCGGCTAAAAAATCACATTTTCAATGATTTATGCGAATTTCTTTTTAGGTGGTCTGTCACTTGACAGACCACCTCTTAATTTCGTCAGAATTTTCTTTATTATTATTAGGTGGTCTGTCACTTGACAGACCACCTCTTAATTTCGTCAGAATTTTCTTTATTATTATTATTATTTATTATTTTTCTCCCCTTTTTTTGTGGTCACGATTGCTCAAAATCTGTTCAGTCAATTTTCTTCAAATTTTGATCAGTCATCAGGTTCTATAAGATCAAGTTCCCGATACTTTTTCAAGGTCACCAGGTCATCGTGACGTCATCTAGGCGCCATTTTGTGAAAATGAACTCATGGTCATATCTTCATAACGGAAAGTCATTTTTTATTCATATTTGGCATGGTCAAGGTCCATGGCAATCTGGTCAAGGGCATTTCGTTAAACGCGCGCGTACGGGTACGTTCGCGCGTCAGTGCGCGCGCAAAAATGAAAAATGCTCCAAATCATCTCAAATTCATTTTACACAGGTTTCCGGCCATTTTAAGCATTTCAAAAATTTCTGCCCGTATGCGCCCGCGCGCGCGTTTTACGCGTGCGCAACACATAGATAACGTAGAAACGCCGTTTTTTCGCATGGTTTGGGTTCCTGGCACTATTCTTAACAATTTCAAACCATTTACAGTCATTCTCGACCTTCCATAATGCCACACGCGCGCGTCAAACTTTCAAATTCGTGCGCGCGTCAATGGGCAATATAATGTAAAAAGTGGTAAAAACATGTCTATATAAAATCCGCCATAGCTCGTCAGAATGTGTGGCTACCCCCCATTTTTTTTACATTTTTTGAAAGCCTATGAGTTGTAGATTGTAATTCATGAAAAAAAATCGGGGGTCAATCGAACGGAACGTCGTCACATTTGCATATGAACTCAAAAATTCGATTTTGAAAAAATGACGTCATAAATTTTGTATTCATTTTACAATATTTCACTCATAGTTGGTCAATTTTCATCCAATTTTCGATATGTTGTAGCTGAGACAATTCTCTACAAGATCAGTTATCACCATTTTTCATTTTGACAAAGGGATTACGGTGTATTTTTACGATTAAAGGAGGCATGTCAATTTTTCACATTTTGCGTGTATTCTCTATGGGACATGACTTTTTCTCAAATCTTGATTTTACATTCCCGTCTTCTTTGAGCTGTATCTTTGTTATTTCTGCTCGATTTTCTTCCAAATTTTAGTATGTTATAGCTGAGACTATAAGCTTTTACAAGTGTGCCCTCCAATTTTTGATCAGATGTCGGGATCATGCCCGTTTTTTAAGTACAAAATGTCATTTGAGAATCCCGTTTTTCGTCTACGTGTTATCTCTATTGGAAAACTTTTGGTCCATTGGTAAAGCACTTGCCTCCCATCCCGCCGACCCAGGTTCGAATCCCGGTGGGTCTATTTTTTTTTGAATTTTTTTTTTTTTTTTTTTTTTGCCTCATATTTTACCATTTGCTTCGACTACTGGAACATATAAAATCACAAACAATGTAATAAACTTTTTTATTTTGCGTGTTATGCCTAATTGAATGTAGTTTGTGTACAACCCTATGCAAAATCTGATTGCCTGTCGTGTTTTAAACCAATGGGTTAATATCCCATGTATAATGCAATATGAAATTGCCCGATTTTCTTTCACGCAAGTCTCCATCCATTTTCAACATAATCAGGAATATTATCTTGCACAAATATTATCACATCTTAGCAATTTTACCATCGGGTAGACAGACCACCTAATTCGTCTTCAGTGACGAATTAAAGTTCTAGTTATTATTTATTATTTTTCTCCCCTTTTTTTGTGGTCACGATTGCTCAAAATCTGTTCAGTCAATTTTCTTCAAATTTTGATCAGTCATCAGGTTCTATAAGATCAAGTTCCCGTATCTTTTTCAAGGTCATTATTTTATCGTGACGTCATCTAGGCACCATTTTGTGAAAATGAACTTATGGTCATACCTTCATAACGGAAAGTCATTTCTTATTCATATTTGGCATGATCAAGGTCCATGGCAATCTGGTCAAGGTCATTTCATTAAACGCGCGCGTACGGGTACGTCCACGCGTCAGTGCGCGCGCAAAAATGAAAAATGCTCCAAATCATCTCAAATTCGTTTTTCACAGGTTTCAGGCCATTTTAAGCATTTCAAAATTTTCCGTCCGTGCGCGTCCGCGCGCGCGTTATGCGCGTGCGCAGCTCGTACAGAACGTAAAAACTCCGTTTTTTTGCATGGTTTGTATTCCTGACACTATTCTTGACAATTTCCAACTATTTACAGTCATTCTCGACCTTCTGTATTGCCACACGCACGCGTCCAACTTTCAAATTCGCGCGCGTGTCAATGGGCAATATAATGTAAAAAGTGGTAAAAACATGCCTATATGGAATCCGCCATAGCTTGTCAGAATGCCTGGATACCCCCAAATTTTATTACATATTCCGAAAGCCTGTGAATTGTAGATTAGGATTCATGCAAAATTTTGGCCGATCGCATTTTGTGACGTCATCATATTTGCCTATGAACTCAAAAATTCAATTTTGCAAAAATGACGTCATAATTTTTGTATTCATTTGACAATATTTCAGTAATAGGTTGTCGATTTTCTTCCAAATTTTTATATGTTGTAGCTGAGACAATTCTCTACAAGATCAGTTACCACGATTTTTCATTTTGACAAAGGCATCATGGCGTATTTTTGCGATTAAAGGAAACCAAAACCCAAGGAGAGAATCAATGTTATTGGAAAGTGAGAATTCAGAGAAGCACTTTACAAAAAGTTTCATTAAAATTGGTTAAAAAATGAGAGAGTTATGGAAGTTTGAAAAGTCTCGTTTTGCTTTCTATGGGGATCCTCAAATTGGCAAAATTGCTTCAAAATGGCTGATTTTGTGAACAACTCTCCATTTGTTTTGTACACAGATTTTCAGATTTTCCCCATTATCTCTCAGGGTGCTCCTTGTCTCCTCCTGAACTCGACATATGTGGTGTAAAATACATTTTTCCATTATATATGTTGAGCTCAGAAGGAGATTAACTGCACCTTGAAAGATAATGGGAAAAATCGGAAAATATGTGTAAAAAACAAATGGATTGTTGTTTACAAAATCAGCCATTTTGAAGCAATTTTGCCAATTTGAGGATCCCCATAGAAAGTAAAACGAGACTTTTCAAACTTCCATAACTCTCTCATTTTTTAACCAATTTTAATGAAACTTTTTGTAAAGTGCTTCTCTGAATTCTCACTTTCCAATAACATTGATTCTCTCCTTGGGTTTTGGTTTCCTTTAAAGGAGGCATGTCAATTTTTCTCATTTTACGTGTATTCTCTATGGGACATGACTTTTTCTCAAATCTTGATTCTACATTCCCACATTCTTTGAGCAGTATCTCTGTTATTTCTGCTCCATTTTCTTCCAAATTTTAGTATGTTATAGCTGAGACTATAAGCTTTCAGAAGTGTGCCCTCCAATTTTTGATCAGATGTCGGGATCATGCCCATTTTTTCACTACAAAATGTGATTTCAGAATCCCGTATTTCGTTTACGTGTTATCTCTATTGGAAATATTTTGGTCCATTGGTAAAGCACTTGCCTCCCATTCCGGCGACCCCGGTTCGATTCCCAGTGGGTCCATTTTTTTTTTCTTTTTTTTTTTTTCACTTTTTTTTTCTTTTTGCCTTTCTTTTTTGCAATCCTCTTTGACTATTAGAACATATGCAATCACAAACGATGTAATAAACTGCCTTATTTTGCATGTTATGTCTATTGGAAAGTAGTGTGTAGTAGTTTGTGTAGAATCTCATTCCCTGTCGTGTATTAAAGCTATGGGGATAATCTTCCACATGTCCTGCAATATCAAATCGTCCAGTTCGTTATCCCGATTTCTCCAAATCGGCTGAGTCAATTTTCTTCATATTTTCGTCAGTCATCAGTCCTAATAAGGTCAAGTTCCCACATCTTTTTCAAGGTCATCAGGTTATTGTGACGTCATCCAGGCGCCATTTTGTGAAAATCAACTTATGGTCATATCTTCATAACGAAATGTCATTTCTCTTTCATATTTGGCATGGTTAAGGTCACTGTCATTCCAGTCAAGGTCATTTCGTTAAACGCGCGCGTACGCGTACGTCCGCGCGTCTGTGCGCGCGCAAAATTTAGAAATGATCCAAATCCTCCCAAATTCATTTTGCAGACGTTTCATGCCATTTCAAGCACTTTTCGAAAAATCGCCCATAATATTGAACCTGTAGGGGCGCTATGCCACTGAGGTTATCGTGGTTTATTGTCATCATTATTGTCATTATGATCATCATTATCAATATATCATTATCGTCATTGTCATCACTTATATGACCATATCTTATCATTGTCGTCAACATTATGATTATAATCTTGCAGAAATATTATCACACCTGACAAAGCAATTTGCCACAGTGAAAGACAGACCGCCTAATTCGTCTTCAGTGACGAATTAAATTTCTAGTGTATATCTTGAGTCTACATATTCTTAAATTAAATTCCTGAGAAAATTACGACGGACAAATATCAATAACATTAATTTTCAAGTCGATGTCGATACCCATGTCGAATTTGGTCGACAAAATGAAAGGGTCCTATAGCTATGCACACGTAATAAATGAATGCAAATTTTGATTTTTAAACTGACTGACGTGAATTCCATCCCGATTTGCAAATAGTGATAATATCACCAAAAATAGAGGAAAATTACTCATTCTTTTTGGCGAACGTAAATGATAATCTCATTCAGTCAACCAAAAGTTTAGAGCACTGAACGCGTCGCATTGGACCTGCGTAGCTTTAGGACCCCTGACCATACAAGTAATAATTTAATTTCCATGCATCAGCATGGCTTTGTTGCTGGCCCGTCTTGTGTCACAAACCTGCTAGAGGTACTTGATGATTGGACACAAGTGTTGGATGAGGGTGGCACAATTGATGCCATATATATGGACCTTATGAAAGCTTTTGATACGGTCCCTCACCAACGTCTCCTTGTAAAGTTAGAATCCTTCAGTATTTGTGGAAACCTCCTTTCATGGCTGAAGTCTTTTCTGACTGGTAGGCGGTAAAGGCCCGGGGGGGGGGGGGCACTCACGTATATTGGTGGTACGGGGACGTGCCGCTTTGATGACCCCCTTTTTCAGACCCCGATTTCCATTCTCTAGATACTCAGTTCCGCTCAGGAGCCGCTCAGCCCCGCTCTGAAGACCCCCGTTATGAAACATATCCGTTCGCATGCGGCCGGGAGCGTGGCGGAGGCAGTGGTCGCTCGACCTGGTCTCGCGCCCTAGGCCCTTTCATCGCGCGAGCCTTGAAAACTGCTCCAGCTAGCTAGCTACTAGCGCTACACGGCGCCGGCGCGGCCCCCGGCGCGGCCCGTCCCGAGATCCTGCGATAGCGAAGGTGTACCGCCGATAAAGCGAGGTTAGTTTTGTAGTTCCCTAGACCCTGTTTTTCACTCTGCCCAATAGATCATAGTTCCCAAGACCCCGTATTTTACACCTTGAAGTCAGTTCCTTAGACCCCCTTTTCGGGGATTCGTGAGGCACACCCCCGTCAAAATATAATTCGAGTGCCCCCCCCGGGGGTAAAGGGTAGTGGTTGGTGGAAAGCAGTCTTCTTGCCTTGGGGAGAAGTATTGAGTGGCGTGCCGCAAAGGAGTGTGTTGGGTCCGACCCTTTTTGTAATCTTTGTTAATGATCTTCCAGATGTAGTTAAGTCAAATATCATTATGTTCGCTGATGATATAAAATTGTATGTACATGTATGCTCAGATACGACAGATTCTGTTGTGCAACTTCAAAGGGATTTATCGAAAATGGGAGAATGGGCTGCAAAGTGGCAGCTTCATTTTCATCCTGAGAAGTGCACTGTTCTAAGACTTGGGGAACAAAACACAGATGTGCAAAATGAATATCATATGAAGAGAGAATCATGCACAGTAGCTCTCAATGAAGTCCATGCTGAGAGGGATTTAGGGGTTCTAATAGACTTAAAATTGTCTTTCAAAGATCAAGTCTCCCAAGCAACCTTGAAAACTAATAGAGTTTTAGGAATTGTTAGAAGGACATTTGTGAATCTTGATGCAGATACAATGTCGTTTTTGTATAAGGGTCTTATTAGACCCATTTTAGAATATGGTCAGGCAGCATGGTTGCCATATATAGTAGGTGAGCAGAGGAAACTGGAGAGTGTGCAGAGGCGGGCAACAAAAATGATTCCTGGATTTGAACGCCTCATGCAACTCAATTTACCAACTCTTGCTCACAGGCGAAGGAGGGGTGATATGATTGATGTTTTCAAGTATTTGACAGGAGTGTATGACACTCAACACGATCTTTTTCAGTTGGCACACAGGAGTTCCAGAGGCCACAAAATGAAACTGGACAAACAGTATTCTCGGCTTGATTTGAGGAAGCATTTCTTCAGCAACAGAATTGTGGATTTGTGGAATAGTCTCCCTGAATATGTTATTTCAGCAATTTCTGTAAACTGCTTTAAGAATAGACTAGATAAATACTGGTCTAAAAAAAACCATGATCTTGTTTACGAGCCAGTATAGGCTGTGTGAGTCAATATCTACCATGTCTACACACATTCTTGTCCTTTCCCACACATAATCGACTTGGTAATTAAGACAATGGAAAATGTATAACCACATGATACAACAAGCTACGATCGATGAACGGGCATTCGTTCTATATCATGGTGGGATTAAAGTAAAGTAAAGTAAAGTAAGTGGCAGCATGGGCATTAGACAGAAAAATCTGTCTGTTTGGAGGAGTTTTTATAACATCTTTTTACTTTTGAGGTAGAGATTCCATGAAGCCAGACATGCCAGACCATGCAGATGTAGACGTAGTCACAGTGGAGGAGTGTATCCCTGAACGAAATCAGTAGAGGTGCACGGCTGATTGGGGAGGCTTTTATGAAACAGTTGGGTCGCTTGGTAGAAATTTTCGAACATTAAATTGTATGGTGTCATTAAGGGGACAAATTGAAAAAGTGTCCATTTTAGTATGATTATCCCGTTTTTAGGCTGAAAACAAAAAACAAGGGAAGAAAGAAAACAGAACAATAATGCAAAGAAAAACATGAATGATAGAGAGAAGATAGAAGGGTAGGAAAGATGGAAGAATAGAGATGAAAGAAAACGAAGAATAGAACAAATGGAAAATTGGAGAGAATAAATGAGATGAGTTGATAAAAACAAAGAACATGAAGAAAGATAGAGAACGTTAATGATAGGATAAAGATATCAAGAGTAACATAAGGAAAGATATAAGAAAAGATGATGATTTGAATAAAAGAACATAGCGAAAAGAAAGATGAAAAATGATAGGATAAAAATGAATGGCTTAAGGAAAGGTGAGTAAAGATGGAAAGCAGGAAAATTATGAAAATAAAGAATTATATCATGAAAGATAGAGAAATGATAGGATAAAAATGGTATAACATAACAAAGGATAGAGAGAAAAATGATAGAAAGATAAATATTAACGTGAGGGAGAAAATGATAAAAGGAAACAAAGAATATCATAACCAGAGGAAGGATGGAAAGATACTGTAATTAATAGAAGGATACAAGCAAGGAATAACAAAACGAGAGAGAGAAATGATAAAAGGATAAACATGAGGAAAAGTAGAATAGAAGATGATAGTAATCATGATAATGGCCACTCATATAGCACTCATATCCTGGTTATAGCTGAGCTGGCAAAGTAGCTATCAAGCATATCAGGTACCCATTTACACCTGGGTGGAGAGTGGCAAATGTAGATTAGTGTCTTGCCAAAGGACGTTAGTGCTGTGGTGGGATTCGAACCCCGTACCAGATACCATACATAAAATTTGTTAAAATTTCTACCCAGAGAGCTGAGCCGAGCCGCGCTGCGCTGCACCGGAACCCGACTGTTTAGTAAAAGCCATTTGGGAGACAGTCTCTGATATTGGAGACTTTGCTAACAAGAGGACAATAGAAACAACACCAACAAGGCACTTTTTCTCAGCCAAATTTTTTTTTCTCTCTAAGCTAGGTCAGAAGCGTATTTGTTTTGTGTGTGGATCACAATAAAAAATGTTAATTGTTAACATTAAAACAAAAATAGTCAGTGAATTTTTAAAGTACATGGTCAAAAGGAGTAATTTTTCATGAGCAATCTGCTTATCACATTTTCAAGTTGAGCCAAGGTGATCCTTTTCACCTTTGCAGCAAATGTAAACATAAAAAAATTGATATCCAAAATGAGAGGTTGTCTACCAAAGAGGCTATCCAAGTTCTTGACAAACGTCTCCAACAATGGAGACAGTCTCCCAAACGGGAAAGACTCTCCCATATTGGCTGTGCACCTCTACTGGAAATAGACTGATTTTTCTGTCCACATGGGCATTTGCATTTGGACTGCTAGTCTTGGTGATGTCTTCTTCTTCTTATTCTTCTTCTGTTTATTCTGCATCCTTCACTCCCTTACTTCAGGTTTTTGAAGATGAATGGGATTTGTGTGACTGTGTTTGTGTATATGTCTGTTACTATAGTAAGACATGAAGTGCTTGGTTTCATATTGAGTATTTACAATATTTAGCCCTAATGTGTATTGTGTGCGCTACATCTGTGATGAAACAGCAAACTTGATAAGGGGGCAATTAGACCCTCTAGGCCTCTACACCCCAAAAGTTACAAGTTAACAGTTATAACTTATTCACTCGCACATATGCAAGGTTTTTGTAGATAACCTAGCACTCCGTACCTTCGTACCACAAAGAATTGCCTCCCATAGCAAAAATTTTGTGTGATCTCTAGCACACGTGTGCTTGAAAGGAGCAAGATCGCCGGCCCAAAACAGCCTGAAAATGTCACTTGATCAAGATGATGAACATTCTATTGAAGAATCTGGCATGAATCAGATATATTCTATCATCCTAACTAAGGAAGTATTTTCTCAAAATTTTGCTGATTATATTGGTGTTTTTATCTCTTCCACTTAGAAGTAGCAACCAATGCTGAAATTGACACAGCCCCAAATAGTGATGGTTTCATGAGGGACGGTTATCAGGGTCTACTAAAAAAAAACCCAGGCATTTAAAGCATGACCATGAGAACAAAATATTCCCTTTACAAAAAGGGGAAAAAGCTAATCCATTGCAGCTGTGATGTGGAGCCCTATGTCGCGCACCTACATGTAAGATTTGACTTGAAATTGAACAAGAATTTCTTTTATATTCCTCTAATGCTTAACTTCATGATATTCCTGATATTCATGAGTAAGAGGGTAAAAAACTTTTATCAAAATTTAGCAAGCACGCTCACTTTTCACAATAAGAGGCAGCCATGTCATTTTGACATTGCAAAAACAGCGGTGCCTAGATGTCTCACAAATCCTTCAATTTACATGCAGTTCGAGATTTCTTACATGATGAAACATGACATTTCAAGGCCTGTGAATAAATTACTGAAATGAGACCTTTTGTCAGTATTTAAACTTGTTTTTGCACTAATATGTGTCGCTATAATAAAGACAAAAAGTTTGTATTTACTGCATGTTTGAGTTGCTCAGAGTTACGCATGTGTGCAGACATAGGCACTCTAGCCACACAATTTTTTTTGTTGTTGTAACGTTGCATTTCTTAATAACACATGATTGCTAGTTGGTTCCAGAGACTTTTTGAGAAAATATAACTTGGGCAACTGCCAACAGTTAGGTAAGTAGATCCTTTCTAAGAATTAGAGTGTGATATTAGTGTGTTCTTTCTTATATTTCAGGTGGAGGCCTAGCGGTTGGTTCAGTTCTTCTAATAGGTAGGTCAAAGGTCATGCCCTTTTTTTCAAAACCATCTTGAAGAACCATTAAAAGGAAATCAAACTGTGATTGTGCTCTAAGAAAACAGAAAAACTGGAGAAACAGATGAAGAAAATTAATGTTTAAAGAAAAGAGAATAAGCAATCAGAATTTTTGACAGTTGATATCACTAGATTAAAATGGGGTTTTGGTAATATGACTGTGATATATTGTTGGAAAATTCCCCCATTTGCCTGTACACACAAAATAAATAAAGAAAAATTGTCTAAATCTTCTTGCTGTGCAGGATCTTTATGAGAAGACATGCCATCCTTAATATCTTGACTATACAGCCTGAAGGGAAAAGTGACTTAGAAGTGAAATGGCAATATTTTAGCGCCAGGTGTCCACCAGATAGGTCACAGTTTTATGACCAATTTGCCAATTTCAGATTTATAGTCCAATTAAAAATTGACTTTTGAACATTCATAATGGTCCAATATTTCCAAATGTCAAATATCTTTCAAAACTAAGATAGCTTAGTGAAACGTTATGGCATGTAAAAATGTGGGAAATGACAAAATTATTTAGAATCAAAATTTTATTCTATTTAGGCAGAACCAAAATATTAGAATGTAGAATAAGTATCCAATGCTATGAACACTCTTAAGCAAAATAATATGAAAACTTTTATTCAGATAAGGCTGACTGTAATTTTAGATGCATGTATACAAAACTAGCGATTTTTCTCTTTGCATCTTTCCTGCATCTAAGCTACCTACATGTACATGTAACCAACTTGTTTCACAGATTGTGTCTGCTTTCACACAATAAAAATTTGGGATTGCCCCTTTAAAAACTCAGCAATTATATTTCATTAAAAAAAAATAGATATGAAATACAATATACAATACAAGGTATTATATATATTTGTTATTCTGCTAGCATGAGAAGAAACATGAAACACTTCCTCATTGTGATCAATTTCCTTAATATTTTCTATTGTTACATTGACCTAAATATCAAGCCCAAGGAAAGTTGAGCCTTGGTATTTTTGATCAAGATTTAAAAAAAAGGAATGATTAGGAGGAGTTTTCTGTTGTACATGTATTTGAATTTTTATTTCCCCAGACATAATAAATACTATGGCCTCATTTCTGAGAAAACTCTTTTTAAACTGTCTTTTAATTCATGTACTACAGAGGCTTAACAAATGACTACTTGACCTCATGGTTTAACTACATGTATTGATTTTGTATATTAATACATGGTAATAGTCTTTTTCATGTCGAAACGAAAATGTCCAACAACAACCAAAAAAAAAAAAAGGAAAAGGGCAGCAGGCAGAAAAAAGAATAGGATGTGGATATTTGGGCAAGAAACAAGGAATTAATTCTACTTGCCTAGGGTATGTCAAGAAATTTCTAATAACTTACATGATTACATAGGAATTTGTAACTTTAAAAAAGATCAGTCAGTACTCTTTTCTTGATTTCATTTTAGAGGAAGACACATTTGGAAGCTATGCCAATTTGCTGCTCCGCTATTTCTTGGCTGAAGGAATAATGTGTGGACAAGGATTAATGGTGGCAAGTGGCGAGGAGCAGCCAAAAAAGTTACTCAAGGTACACATTCAGAATTCAATATCCATGCTATCCAACAAATTTGTAAAATGTTCTTTAAAACATAAAATAAATGAGGTTATAGTTGAAATCAGTCATCTTTCTGAAAAAATATAGTCCTGTAGACATTGAGAAAGTCCTGTTATTGTACTTACCCTTATAAATCATTGAAAAAATGTTGAGAAATTTCATTATTTTAGGAAATGTTTAAAAGTATGGGAACATACACTGTAGAGACAAGTTCAACCCTTGACTTGTGGGAGAGGGTAAATCCTCTCTTCATCATTACAGTTGTTTGTCTTTGTTCATTATCAAGTCTTGTGTATAATATATCAATTTATTTCTGAAGTATTTATGTTGTAGGCACCTTATGCATCCCTTACATGTGTACTAAAACTGCACATTGTAGATTATATTTATTGCTTTATTCTGTAGACTATGATGACTAGTAAATAATATTTATTGTTGATGTATTTCAGGCATTGCCTCATCCAGTAGATTATGATGATAGAAAATGATATTTATTATTGATATATTTCAGGTATAGTATAGTAAATTATAGTTATTGTTGATGTATTTCAGGCATTGCCTCATCCAGTAGATGATGATAAAGATAGTAAGACTTCTCAAGACACAGATGATGATAAGATGAAAATAGCATGGAGATATCAACATCTTCCACAACATCAGGTTAGTTCTATCAATCCATCTGTCTATGAGATCTCCGCCTTTTAGAGAAATCCGCTCTTTTTATTATTTTCGCCGATTTCAATTTCTGTTTTTTTCTGTGCCCTATTTCCGCTTTTTTCCCTTGTGCTATTTCCGCTATTTTATCGGCAACCATTATTTCTATGGTTTTAAACGGCTGTAAACTTAGTTTAGCTACATGTAAATCGCGGTGAGCACGAGCAGAGTCTAGCTCTCTTGCAACCAAATATGGAAAACAACGTAGCTGGTGGGCGGATGCTCAAGCAAGATTAGAAGTGGAAGACAAGTAGATAGATCAGGTAAACTAATTTCAACTTTTTTCAGCTTTTTTTTTGAAACCCCACTCACAGGTCTGATCTATCTATTCATCTATCTATCTATCTTGCTCTCTCTGTCTACCTCTCTCTTTATCTATCAGTATATCTAACATCTCTCAATTTATTCTTTTGTTCATACTGCGTAACATTCTATCCATCTCTCCATCCATCATACTATCTATCAATCTTTTTTTCTATTTCATTACCTATCTGTGAACATCTCCCCTGCATGGGTGTTGATCTATGTCCATGATTCGGGGGGATAACCAGGGACTTTTTCAAAAATCTGTCCATGAAACTTGCATTTTAGAGCATCCCAAAATGGATTTTAATGAAAAGAAGGAATGCACGGATCTACGGCAATGGACGGAACCCCTCAATTGAGAATATCAGTGCGAGTGGACAAATTTTCTTCGATATTTTCGCTTTGAAATTATGGCATTTCTTATTTCCTTACTTCTAATCATTACAGAAAGTGATGGTATTTCGAGATCAAACAATGAGTTTAGATATCATTAGTTTTAAGTTAATGTATCATAATTCTTATTGATTTTATCCAAAAATATTAGGGTGGATGATAATACAATGTACGGCCATCCCCCCACCTCAATTTTTTTCTTTTTGATATATACCCCCCATCCTCCTGGGGATCGACACCCATGCTCCCCTGATCTATTTATCCATTGGTCTATATAATCTATGTTTCTATTTCTATCTCTCTGACTACTTTTCAAACTATATATTATGAACCTATCAAAATATTTACCAATCAGCCAATTACCCCATATATCTATCTGTATACCTATTCATACATGATTCATAGTAATTCCTGTCATCTTTTAATCTCAATGTAATCTACAGTATAACCAATATGTGTTATTTTCACCCTATTCTTATTTGTCAGGTTTCAGAGTCAGCTCATCAGTTTGGTCACAGTTATGATCTGAACCGTGTTATGAGTGAAACTAGACTGAGCTCTGTCAATACAACTTGCTTCTATCTTCAGTCAGAGAATATCCCTTTACAAGATAACGTGTAAGATGATAATGATTATTTCTAGCTAACCTACTTTAAGTTATGATCTGAACCATGTTATGTGTGAAACTGGACTGAGCTCTGTCAATACAACTTGTTTCTATCTTCATTCAGAGAATTTTTTTTTATCCCTTTACAAGATAACATGTAAGATGATAATGATTGTTTCTAGTTTAGTTATATATGATCTGATGTTTTAAAGTCTGATTTAGTAATGATTGAGTGAAGACTGAGTTCCGAATATGCTTCTATGTTCAAACAGAGGAAAGTTATCTATGAGATAATATGTAGAATCATGATATTATTTCAGTAACATGTCATGCTATGTTTTGAGATTTTGGGGGGTATTGTAGACTGAGCTTTGCGAAGATAGCATGCTTCCATACCTTAACATGAAATAAATTATAATACCACATAAAAGAGATAATAGGATTTATTGTAATGATACAATTCAGAACTAAGGCATGCATTGATTAAACATACTGTTGTCTTAACCCAGAGAATACAGGTGTCATAGCAGTGATAGTATGTACAAGAATCATTTGAATCAGCTCACAGTAAATATGAGATATATTGATTGAAAACACCTTCAAATCTTTCATATAAATGATATTTGCTTAAAATACTTTGATACTTTGTGTAAAAAGTATGTGTCTTTCATGTTGAGATGTGTTGTTTTCTTGCAGTAATCATCTCACATCAGAATCTGAAGCTTCATTCAGAAGTACACGTAAATGCATGTTTTTGTTGCAGTACCAATCCAGAGATTATTCAGTGCTCTGTAACAGTCATAAGCTTCACTCATAATTAGATACTACGTTATTATTGCAGTAACAATCCAACCCATCAGAGACTATTTAGTGCTTTTTTTTTGCAGTACCAATCCAGCCTGTCAGAGACTATTCAATGCTATAGAAAAAGAGATTCATGATGGCGGTTATAGCCTTTACTATGTTTTTATTACAGTACCAATCCAGCCTGTCAGAGACTATTCAATGCTATAGAGAAAGAGATTCATGGTGGCGGTTATAGTCTTTGCTATGTTTTTATTGCAGTACCAATCCTGCCTATCAGAGACTATTCAATGCTATAGAGAAAGAGATTCATGATGGCGGTTATAGCCTTTACTATGTTTTTATTACAGTACCAATCCAGCCTGTCAGAGACTATTCAATGCTATAGAGAAAGAGATTCATGGTGGCGGTTATAGTCTTTGCTATGTTTTTATTGCAGTACCAATCCTGCCTATCAGAGACTATTCAATGCTATAGAGAAAGAGATTCATGATGGTGGTTATAGTCTTTGCTATGTTTTTATTGCAGTACCAGTCCTGCCTATCAGAGACTATTCAATGCTATAGAGAAAGAGATTCATGATGGTGGTTATAGTCTTTGCTATGTTTTTATTGCAGTACCAGTCCTGCCTATCAGAGACTATTCATTGCTATAGAGAAAGAGATTCATGATGGTGGTTATAGTCTTTGCTATGTTTTTATTGCAGTACCAGTCCTGCCTATCAGAGATTATTCAATGCTATAGAGAAAGAGATTCATGATGGCGGTTATAGTTTTTGCTATGTTTTTATTGCAGTACCAATCCTGCCTATCAGAGACTATTCAATGCTATAGAGAAAGAGATTCATGATGGTGGTTATAGTCTTTGCTATGTTTTTATTGCAGTACCAGTCCTGCCTATCAAAGACTATTCAATGCTATAGAGAAAGAGATTCATGGTGGCGGTTATAGTCTTTGCTATGTTTTTATTGCAGTACCAATCCTGCCTATCAGAGACTATTCAATGCTATAGAGAAAGAGATTCATGATGGTGGTTATAGTCTTACTGCAGATACTGCTAAATCACAGGTAAGGCTAATAGTCATCTAGGATATTGCATAATTCATGTTGGGCTAAAGGAATCTGTATTTTCTATTCAAAGATACAATACTGTAAAACCAAAAATGTTCAAGACATGAAAATTTCACAATTCAAATTGTAAACGACAGCCATTTTCACACCAAAAAACTATCTTGATGTGCAAAAATGTAGTGGTACATGTATGTCAACTATGATTCAATGATTTCACAGCATGACACTTTCAAAAATCTACGTCACTTGTGAAATTCACGACCATTAAATGTGCGTGAAAGTTTTTTGTTTTACAGTACTAAATTCTATATTGGTTCTTCTTATTACTGCTAGATTGATCATCTTTCATTCTCCATTCACTAGTTTATTTATGTCTGAATGCATTCATAATTGTGTGACTCAGAATTTCATTTTAATTCTGTCCTGTGATATATCATATTTTGTTTCATCAAGCTATTTTATCATATGTGGACATTAAAACATGAAAGTGATGAAACTTGAGTCTGTCAATTTTGCAAAACTGACTGATCCTGTTAGTTTTCCTGGAATGTTACATTATTACATTCTTTAGTATGTTTGAATTGAAAGTTAATAGCTATTAGTAATATCACTTTTATGATGTTTGTAATAGTTCTTTGTAATATGTTTCATTTGTATTATGAATGATCCTAGATTCGATTTTCATTCTATCCCCTAGGGTACAACGAACCGCAATGTTCTTAGAATAGGCATCCATTCGTTAGCATCACCTCTATGGGAAGCTAACTCAGATGAACAATCCAGTGTGTCTCTATGTCGGTTTCTACATGCCCTCAGAGGATTATTAAGAGTTTCACTAGCTGTCTGTGTTCTCACTGTACCAACACACCTATACCAGGTAAGATAGTAATATCACTAGCTGTCTGTGTTCTCACTATACCAACACACCTATACCACGTAAGATAGTAATATCACTAGCTGTCTGTGTTCTTACTATACCAACACACCTATACCAGGTGAGATAGTAGTATCACTAGCTGTCTGTGTTCTCACTATACCAACACACCTATACCATGTAGGATAGTAATATCACTAGCTGTCTGTGTTCTTACTATACCAACACACCTATACCAGGTAAGATAGTAGTATCACTAGCTGTCTGTGTTCTCACTATACCAACACACCTATACCATGTAAGATAGTAATATCACTAGCTGTCTGTGTTCTTACTATACCAACACACCTATACCAAGTGAGATAGTAGTATCACTAGCTATCTCTGTTCTCACCGTACCAACACACCTATACGACGTAAGATACATGTAGTAGTATCACTAGCTGTCTGTGTTCTCACTATACCAACACACCTATACCAGGTGAGATAGTAGTATCACTAGCTGTCTGTGTTCTCACTATACCAACACACCTATACCAGGTAAGATAGTAGTATCACGAGCTGTCTGTGTTCTCACTATACCAACACACCTTTACAACGTAAGATAGTAGTATCACTAGCTGTCTGTGTTCTCACTATACCAACACACCTATACCATGTAAGATAGTAATATCACTAGCTGTCTGTGTTCTTACTATACCAACACACCTATACCAGGTGAGATAGTAGTCTCACTAACTATCTCTGTTCTCACTATACCAACACACCTATACCACGTAAGATAGTAATATCACTAGCTGTCTGTGTTCTCACTATACCAACACACCTATACCACGTAAGATAGTAATATCACTAGCTGTCTGTGTTCTTACTATACCAACACACCTATACCAGGTAAGATAGTAGTATCACTAGCTGTCTGTGTTCTCACTATACCAACACACCTATACCATGTAAGATAGTAATATCACTAGCTGTCTGTGTTCTTACTATACCAACACACCTATACCAGGTGAGATAGTAGTATCACTAGCTATCTCTGTTCTCTCTATACCAACACACCTATACGACGTAAGATAGTAGTATCACTAGCTGTCTGTGTTCTCACTATACCAACACACCTATACCAGGTGAGATAGTAGTATCACTAGCTGTCTGTGTTCTTACTATACCAACACACCTATACCAGGTAAGATAGTAGTATCACTAGCTGTCTGTGTTCTCACTATACCAACACACCTTTACAACGTAAGATAGTAGTATCACTAGCTGTCTGTGTTCTCACTATACCAACACACCTATACCAGGTAAGATAGTAGTATCATTAGCTGTCTGTGTTCTCATGATATTGTCCTAGTTTTTTTTTAGTTTTTTTTTTTTTTTTTTGGGGGGGGGAAGTTTTCTGTAGGGTAGTTGCCAGGGGGTGATAGTCTAGGGGTAACAGTAGTTGCCAGGAGGTAATGAAAGATTTGGAACTTTTGTTTCTATAGCTTTAGCTCACTCATAATTTTTCTTTAACAGGTAGGTTTTGGAAAGGATTTTGAAATGATGTTATCTGTAGTAGTGCACATACACTCTTTCCATGAAATTTGGTTTGAAAGAACAGGACATTACAAAAGACTTATCCTTCAGGTATCTTCATTTTACCTATTTACTAATTATTTTTAAATTGTTCTTTTGTAAATTTATTTACAGGATGAGAGTAGAGTAAGAAGAGTAGAGAGACTGTGTGATGCAGCATTCCAGCTTGAATCATTTGCAGGGTCTGACAAAGAGACTAACCCTGTGTATAAAGAGTATCACGGTGAGTACCTGAAGTCAATACTGAATATAATATTGATATGTTATTTTGTTTTTTTCTCAAGTAATTTGCAAAGGATAAGAAGAAGGACTGAATGGAGACTAGTCATTACTCTTTTTGTGCTCTCTGTATTTTGGAGATTCCATGCTGGTATCCTGTTCAAAATATTGGCTGTAAATATTAGGCCTGGGACTAATATTCAAATATTCAAATTATTTGAATAGTTTACCGCTGATCAGTAATCGAATGCCACTTTTCCCACTATTCGAATATTTAACCAATAACAAATAGTGATTGGGACATTCAAATATCTAAAACGTCATGATAAACATCGCTATCGTCAACCGGAAATTCACTTCTACTTCTTACTTGCTATTTTCTGGCATTTCTTTGGCATTTTCCAGAACGATGAAAATTTGGGGTCCACTTGCTAGTCATAAGGACCGCTATTCATAATGACAGCTATTCATAATGGAGAAAAGGCTCATTTTTCATAAGGGTCATTATTCATAAGGACTCCTATTCATAATTTGTATTATAGTGGTCGTTATTATGAGTAATGACCCTCAATGTGAATTAGGAATAGCGACTAGTAGTCCTTATGAATAATGGTCCTTATGACTTTATGAATAGTGACCCCCATTCCGTTTTATGAATAGCGGACCTTCAGGTATAGGAACTTACACATTATGAATAGTGGTCATTATGACTAGTGGTCATTATGACTAGGGAGGTTGCCCCAAAAATTCAACCTCTGTGTCGTGTCGTGCTTGAATATTTGAATAGTAAAAATGGTATTCATCCCGTGCCTATTAAATATACTTCTGCTAAAGAGGCACTTTAGATAAAGCTAATAATGCTTTGTAAGTAGACTAGTCAATGAAACTAGGTGCAAATTTCTTTCTTTCCTTTATATAATGTCTTTTTAATTCCTATATAAAGCAGAAATATGTAGATTAGCCACACAATATTTTGGCATTACTGAGTAAGTGGAAGTGAGGTGATATGATTATACCTTTTTTGTAGTTTGCTTAAAATGATATTGATAATAATTTTTATCATTTTGAAGGTTGGAATAGAATGCATTATTCCTCCTCTTAGATTTGGACTTGTTACAGAGAATCGATTGTCTGTATTATTTTCATAACAATAATTTGGATAGAATGTTGTCAAATTTATCACCTTCCTTGAGAGCTTATAGAAGCATTATAATCCATATTAAAAAATTAAACTCTGCTTCCAGGTTTATTTCACATACGTAGACTGCCGAGACTGAATTCTCTTACAAGTTATCTTCCTGATTCTATGGATTTAGCTTTTAAGCTCCGCAGGAAGAAACTTACTATTGAGGTATGTTACTTATCTTGTATATATTTCTCTCTGTGTATCTTAGAGAAAAACAAAAAGTAGATGATCTTTTGTCATCATACTCCATTCTGGTTTTTATTTTATTTTACAATAAACTCTAAATATATTTGTTTAGTTCGTTTGTCTCTCTATCTTTCTTCCCCTGTCTGTGTGTGATTACATCTCCCCTCTCTCTCTCTCGCTCTCTTTCTCTCTCTCTTTCTCTCTCTCTCTTTCTCTCTCTCTCTCCCTTTCTTTCTTTATCACACTCTTTGTGGGTCATTTCAGATACATTTTTGCCCACATAGTATCCTATATTATATATATATATATATATACATTGATATTATTTTTTTTTTATAAAACTTTATGAAAACATACTTATCATTTTCCTATTTTCTGAAAGAAAGAAAAGGATTATTTTTCATTAGTGCATACTTCAGTATACATGTAACTCAGCATAATTTCTTGTGAAAAATGAGAATTTTATCATATTGAAATATACAAAACAGTTATTATTAAGGGAATGATATAAAGAACTCATGGTGGAGTTGCAAATCTGTCTCCACTGAATAGCAATCATTATATCATACATTTTGAACCTTTTTCTAATAGTTGTCTGGTTTTCTTAAACTTTTGTATGGTTACATTGATACTTCAGCTTTATTGAATGTAAGTTAGTTTTTTTCTTTCCTGTGGAGTTGTCCATTAAGACCTGTCTGCCAGGGATGGAACAGGAAGTCAAGCTGTAGGATTATACAATATGTTATTCATCTACTTTCCTCCCGGTATATTTTTATTTTTCAGAAACTTCATTTGCCTCCAGACCTCTCTGAGACTGTGAGTCGATCACAAGAAGATCCTACAAAGAAAGCTGCTAGGAGTGCTGCTAGGAGTGCCACAGCATCAGCATTTAGTTGTGCATCATCACTAACAGATAGAAAACTAGACTTCTGAAAGATGTTTCTATGAAAGTAGACTTCTGAAATATCTATGAAACTGGACTTATGAAAGATCTCTCTAAGAAACTGAAAGATCTCTCTAAGAAACTCAAAGATCTAAGAAACTGAAAGATCTCTCTAAGAAACTGAAAGATCTCTCTAAGAAACTGAAAGATCTCTCTAAGAAACTGAAAGATCTCTCTATGAAACTGAAAGATCTCTCTAAGAAACTGAAAGATCTCTCTATGAAACTAGACTTCTGAAAAATCTGTCCTTGAAAGCTGCAGAGAGTGTTTTGGCATGGGCATTCAGTCGTACATTATAATTACTAGCAAATAGAAAACTAGACTTCTGAAAGATCACTCATTGTTGAAGGGATGGGAATATAATGAAAGCTCTTTTTAATTTGTGTGGTGTGGAGATGCTTGAAGATGTTCAGAAGGAATCTCTTGAAGATTTAGGACTGGTATATCAAGCTGTCAGTAAATGTTGGCTAAAGCATCACACAACAGTACAAGTGAGGAGCAAAGGCAAATCTCAGGAGTTTATACCTTTCCCTACTGGGGCTATAACATTGTAATGACACTGTCTCCTGGGCCCCCGTCTTGTAAAGAGTTGCCATTGATTCAATCAATCACAAGTCCTCCAATCAATCGCAAATTGACAGTCTCCTATCTCTTATGTAGAGTTACGATTGATATCAATATAAGTTGCAATTAACTGCAACTCTTTATAAGACAGGGCCTCGGTCTTTATACTTTTCTTACAGAACATAAGATTGAATTCTGACTGGTTGGATTAAACATTCTTGGTTGAACTTAATGAAATCAGCAAGGTTTTCTTGAACAAAATAGACATTTCAAGCTTTATTGTAAAGCAAGAAATCACAGTTTTATCTCTACTACTGTATTTCAGCAAAGGAGATGAAAGAACATTACCAATGTTGGGAGAGAATGACAGGAAATCTGTATCAAAAGCATTCTCACACATAAAGCTTTGTTCACATAAGCTGCTGGAAGCCACTGCAGTAAACCACAAGGTAAAATAGCGTAATGTGTTTCACATTTCTGTATCTCTTAACATACAGATAAGTGAGTATGGGTAGGACCTTTCTTTCGCGCATCTACTGTTTTATCACCCCATACAAAATTGTTGCCCCAGTTTACCTTGTGGTGTGAACGAGCATTAAACAAACTTATGTGTAAAATCTGAGATTACTACACTGCCAGAATGTATACCCAATTACATTTGAAAAGAAAAGCAAAGTTGAAGTAACTGTATTATTCAGTATATTTAAAGTCTTCCCCATTGTATGCATAAAGTCATTTTAAATCTTGTGGGAAAGTTTTAAGCAAAATGTTTATCAATGAATGAATTTCATGAGAAATTTATGTACACCTGTTTCATGGAATTTGCCGAAGGGAAGGAAAACCATGGTGTGAAGAGGTACATGTAGTACGTCAGCGATATATGTGGAATTTCTCTTTCTTGCCCGTTTAGTAACTTTATAACCTCAAAATTTATAAAAATTTCAGTTGTTAGTTACTGTGCAGCATCAAAAATGGCATGAAAAGACATTTCCTTATATGTATTGCAGATTGTCTTTATGGATATATTTATTAGTGATAATTCAAGAAACTGTTTATAAAACTTCTTGGCCGGAATTTACAAAGGTGGTTTCAATTCAGACCATGGTTTATGCAGATTTTGTGGTATAAATACGCTTGATTCAGAGCGTACACTTAAAAAGGTCCAATAATGAACGTGCGCCTGTCGCGCGTGGTAGGCAAAAGCGCTAAATTTACGCTTGTTGCCATGGTTCAGACCATGGTTTATGTAAATTCAGACCATGGTGTATTTAAATTAATTTAAATAAACCATGGTCTGAACCATGGCAACAAGCGTAAATTCAGCTTTTTTGCCAACCACGCGCGACCGGCGCGCGTTCATTTTTGTATCTTTTTAAGTGTACGCGCTGAATCAAGCATATTTATACCACAAAATTTGCATAAACCATGGTCTGAATTGAAACCACCTTTGTGAATTCCGGCCCTTGTGTTTCTTGATGGCCTATGACATGGAGCTTGTCACTTCATGTTTGAGATCCAGGGGGAAGGGATGGAATCTGACTCCATGGCTGTGAGACCACCGTGAAGACCCCCAAATTCTCATGGCCATAAAATTTGCCATACACTTCCAGAATCGTGTACTAGCCAAGACTGGAGTTTGTCATTTTGGTATAAATTTTATTTTTGTCAATCTATAATATGTTTGAATCATGGCTTCATGTCAGATTAAAAGGCCTTTGAATTAAAGGGTGCAGTATCATGCCATGTTCTAATACAGTGGAAACTCGCTGTAACAAGGACCTCAGGACCAAGAAAATTACCTTGTTATATCAGGAATCTCCTTATATCAGGGTAAAAAAACCCAAAAGAACATAAAGACCTGGGACCAGCAAAGTTACCTTGTTACATCAGGAATCTTGTTATATCGGAGCTCTTTAAAGCGAGTTTCCACTGTATTAATATTGACCGGGTAGAGTTCCAGTAAACTATTTCAATGTTGGGGGGGGGGGGGGGAGGGATCCAGATGTCATTGGTAAAGTTTTGTTACAGGAAAAATTCATAAACATGGTGATAAAATAAACTTTGACAGGTATGAGACCTATAGCCTATGATAATTGTTTTAGTTAGCAGTTTCTGTTTCATTGCATAAAACGTTATTATGATCACTCTGATGAGTAAGATATAATTTAGGTTTTAGGGATGAATTATTTTAGAAAAAGGCAGAACTGGAGAGAGAGGGGGGGGGGGGCGTGAGTATGAGAGGGGAAGAGATGAAGGGAGGGGATGGATATATTAGATAGAGGGTGTGAGGGAAAGAGGGAAGAGAAGAATGAGAGAGGGGGGGGGGGTGAGAAAGAAAAATGGGGGGGGGGGGGGGTGAGTACGAGAGGAGAAGAGATGGAGGGAGGGGGTGTATATATTAGGGGGGTGTGAGGGAAAGAGGGAAGAGAAGAATGAGAGAGGGGGGGGGGTGAGAAAGAAAAATGGGGGGGGGGGGGGTGAGTACGAGAGGAGAAGAGATGGAGGGAGGGGGTGTATATATTAGGGGGGTGTGAGGGAAAGAGGGAAGAGAAGAATGAGAGAGAGAGGGGGGGTGTGAGTACGAGAGGAGAAGAGATGGAGGGAGGGGGTGTATATATTAGGGGGGTGTGAGGAAAGAGGGAAGAGAAGAATGAGAGAGAGGGGGGGTGTGAGTACGAGAGGAGAAGAGATAGAGGGAGGGGGTGTATATATTAGGGGGGTGTGAGGGAAAGAGGGAAGAGAAGAATGAGAGAGAGGGGGGGGGGTGAGAAAGAAAAATGGGGGGGGGGGTGTGAGTACGAGAGGAGAAGAGATAGAGGGAGGGGGTGTATATATTAGGGGGGTGTGAGGGAAAGAGGGAAGAGAAGAATGAGAGAGGGGGGGGGGTGAGAAAGAAAAATGGGGGGGGGTGTGAGTACGAGAGGAGAAGAGATGGAGGGAGGGGGTGTATATATTAGGGGGGTGTGAGGGAAAGAGGGAAGAGAAGAATGAGAGAGAGGGGGGGGGGGTGAGAAAGAAAAATGGGGGGGGGGGTGTGAGTACGAGAGGAGAAGAGATAGAGGGAGGGGTGTATATATTAGGGGGTGTGAGGGAAAGAGGGAAGAGAAGAATGAGAGAGAGGGGGGGGTGAGAAAGAAAAATGGGGGGGGGGTGTGAGTACGAGAGGAGAAGAGATAGAGGGAGGGGGTGTATATATTAGGGGGGTGTGAGGGAAAGAGGGAAGAGAAGAATGAGAGAGAGGGGGGGGGGTGAGAAAGAAAAATGGGGGGGGGGTGAGTACGAGAGGAGAAGAGATAGAGGGAGGGGGTGTATATATTAGGGGGGTGTGAGGGAAAGAGGGAAGAGAAGAATGAGAGAGAGGGGGGGGGGGTGAGAAAGAAAAATGGGGAGGGTGTGAGTACGAGAGGAGAAGAGATGGAGGGAGGGGGTGTATATATTAGGGGGGTGTGAGGGAAAGAGAAGAGAAGAATGAGAGAGAGGGGGGGGGGTGGTGAAAGAAAAATGGGGGGGGGGGTGAGTACGAGAGGAGAAGAGATAGAGGGAGGGGGTGTATATATTAGGGGGGTGTGAGGGAAAGAGGGAAGAGAAGTATGAGAGAGGGGGGGGGGTGAGAAGGAAAAATGGGGGGGGTGTGAGTACGAGAGGAGAAGAGATGGAGGGAGGGGGTGTATATATTAGGGGGGGGTGTGAGGGAAAGAGGAAGAGATGAATGAGAGAGAGGGGGGGGTGAGAAAGAAAAATGGGGGGGGGGTGTGAGTACGAGAGGAGAAGAGATGGAGGGAGGGGGTGTATATATTAGGGGGGTGTGAGGGAAAGAGGGAAGAGAAGAATGAGAGAGGGGGGGGGGGGGGTGAGAAAGAAAAAAGGGGGGTTGTGAGTACGAGAGGGAAGAGATGGAGGGAGGGGGTGTATATATTAGATAGGGGAAGTGAGGGAAAGAGGGAAGAGAATATTGAGAAGAATATGAGAGAGAGAGGGGGAAGACGGAGAAAATGGGGAAAGCAGAGGAAGAACAGGCATAGAAGTCTAAGTTTTTGCATATATCAAGACAGGCATTTATCTTATAGGTGGTTTTAGCGGATGAAAATGAGGTGGAAATTGATCTGCACCATTTGACTGTTATACAATATACCTTGTACAACAAAGCAAGATAAAAGTACAAGTGCCTGTACAGTATATCAACTATCATTCTGAAATATGACGATTTTTTTGGTTTTTTTTGAGCAACCTTACATATCCAAATAGACCGGTTCTGTAATTTACAGTGTATTCAAAATTTATGCAGATTTCTTCTCTGAGCACCTAGTGACGAGCTATCCATTTACCTGCTTTTTATGAATGAGCCTCAATGCTTGGAATCCAGTTTGCATACATTACTTGTTGCTATGTCCGGCAAGCTTTCAGGTTGTCAAGAACAACCTTTGTTTGAAAGGTATGTATAAAATGTGCATACATTACCGAAGCGGTCTATTGAACAAAAGCATTTACAAAAGGAGATCCCTATATCATGGGCCGCGGAGCCGGGGGTGCTGGGGGGGGGGGGGGGGGAGCTGAAGCCCCCCCCCCCCCACTTTTTTGAGTAGCCACGTAAAAAAAAGAAAATCCCCCTAATTTTCAAGGAAGAAATAATTTCTAGTAATTGATAAAATTGATGAAATTAATATAGAAGACTGTTATTGTAGTGAGAATTCCTATAAAATGCAGATAAAATGCTAAAGATATGATTTGAATGTCCCGATATTTCCTATTTTACATATCAAAATCTCTCATCCACGTCCATTACTAACATGTTTTCCATTGGTATAAATGGGCAGGGGCGGCGCCAGGGTATTTAAATAAGGGGGGGGGGCAAAATGACGCGTATAGCAACGTCGCACGTCGAGGGTCTTGAAATAACAAATAGGACTATAACCGTTATGTCATAATTGCATGGCCTAGCCTTCTCTTCTCAATTTCCCCTTCTCTTTTTCCTTTTTTCCCCCTTCTTCCTCTTTTTTTTTTTTTTTTTTTTTTTTTTTGCTAGCTTGAAAAATGATAGGGGGCGGCCCGCCCCCCCCCCCCCCCCCCGTAGCGCCGCCCCTGTAAATGGGTAATATATCCCAGCTTCTTTAATGCACAGTTAATGCAAAATCTTGGCCTAATGAAGCATGGTATTATAACAAAGTGAAGTTCAAGCTCAGGTATTTTCACATGGTGACTTCTCGGGACTGTACAGCATTCTCTAAAATGACAGTCTATCTATCACATCTTCTACAAGTTCATGAGTCTTCTTTCAGGATTCAGAATGACGCATCAACTCTTTAGAGAAATTTTAGGATTATTTAAAATCAGGCGCTGTGGGGTGGAGGGAGGGGGTACAGTATCCCCAGTATTTCAGGAATTTGGGTATCCTAGAAGTTCCCCATTTTACATAGATTACTTTATAGATAAGTGCTCCCTGTCCTTTATATTCCTGCCCGTTGAATTCCACAATCTTAAAATTTGATTTTATTACCATTGATAATTGCCAGAGGCCTACTGAAATCTGAGAGGTGCCCCTTCTTCCTTGACAACTGTCCCTTTTCCTTAGTAAGAAGTGCCCCTTCCCCATTTACAAGTATCCTTTATATTATAATTCGTTCCCCTTTTCCAATCTTATAATTGCCCCTATTCTTTCTGATAAGTGCTCCCTTTATTTTATTTTTATAAATGAGCCTCTTCCCTTTTCATCTCTCATAAAACTCCTAATAAAATCATTCCTTCGACAATTCCCTTTTAAATCATTTGCATCAAATGTACCTATTAATCTCTTTCAATAACTGCCTTTTTTCCATTCTCACTTTTCAGATATAAGAATTACCCCCTTTCCGTCTGATAAGTGCATCTTTACCTGTGGCCATATCCTCTATTCAAATTTGAGAGGTGCCCGTTCTAATTCGACAAGTGCCCCTTCCGCCTTCTGTTAAATGACACATGACATCTCTGATGAGTGCCCCTTTAAACCTCTTATAAGTTTTCTTAATTCATTTTGAAACGGGCTCCTTTTCTTTCTAAGAAGTACAGTTCCTTCTGATAAGAGCCCCTCTTCCTTTATAAAAAACAAAAGCAAAACAAAAACAAAAACAAAAACAAAAACATGCTTTTTCCATTTTCATAAATGCCCTTTTTACCTCTGGTATAAAGTGTCAATATTCATGTGCGACAAATACCACATGTTTCATCCTCTGATAATTGCTCTTTTTAATATGACATACTCCTGCTCCTTTTCTTTTTTGATAAGTGCAATTATTGTTCATGATACGGGCCCCTTTTTTCTTGCTCCATGATTTGTGCCCCTAATTTATAGCGATTTAGAGCAACTTTACTTTAATTTCGTCAAGGCTTGCTCGCTATGCTCGCTCACATTTATATTTGATATAGTTATGTTACTTAGAAGAGGTCTTTTCAGTCTCTCATGCCGAGACTGTGTTTAAACACCTTTCAGAACTTTTTTTTTCTCTCTTTATAAGATGCTGTTGATCACCATGCAGCCAAACAGATCCTTAAAAAATGCTCGCTCGCTTCGCTCGCTCGCACATTAATATGTAGGTCATCAAACTTAACTGCAAACTTTGATGCTTAGGTAAATTATATTAGAGTATGAAAGAGAGAAATATAATTAAATTCCTTATAAATGTAATCACAACGTAGGGTATATATGCATGACAATGTTTAGAGATGGTATATTTTTCCCGTTGTATATAGGTGTCCCCTTTTTTCCCAGAAATAGCCCTTATCGGAAATTTCCCCTCAATGTTGCGATCATACCTTCACTGCTTAAACTGAATTTACGCCGGTGCATTAATGAGTGAAATCAGTTCAGCCCCCCCCCCCCCCCCCCCCCCCCCCCCCCCCACTTTCAAAAACGCTCCGCGGCCTCTGTATATGTAGGTTAGTTTGTGGAGGTTCAGAATGCAAGCTATTTAGACTAGACTCGGCGAGAAAAGAACATGTCAACAACTTACAACCCGTTTTCGCAGTGCATTCCAATTTAACCCCGACATCTTTGTCAAGCCTATAGTGACAATTCATTTCATTCACCTGTTTCGAATAATTGCAGTTCCACAGACAGTATATTGCACGGTTGTTAGGTTGGGCAAGTCATGTTTATCCGACCTAGCAACAACTAATATATGGGATTTGCATTCCGGCTATTGAAATACAATACATTGTTACAGGTGAATATAATATTTCGGTACTAGGCAAGCATGAATATAAATTTCACTGCATTACGAAAATATTCATTGTCATATATTTTCAGTATCTGAGGTTTAAAATAGTTTACCCTGTAATAACTACATTCTTAACAGCTGGAATTTCTATTCAGTTCACTCTTACTACGACTTTCACATGCTGTTTCAGCAGCTGGATAAATTTGTTAACACATAGCATTTCATGCATATATTTTGATGGCTGCATTCCTTTCTGGCATAGTTTGTATGGGTCAGTAGACAGTCATTTTGCTTCGAGACCAAAAAGCATACTTTCTGGAAAGGATTTTCCCCCCAAGCTTCTATATAGATCCTCTTGAGAGCATCATGTTTTTACAAGTCATTCATTCAATTCAGATTTGCTCTCATGTAGCACTTGTCTAAATATTGCACTATAGTAATTCTAGAGATATCGTCACCGTTCAACAACACGCGACTCATTTTCCATGCATCTCACCCAAGGCCAATGGATTAATTGCACCGCATCAATCGAAGGATCAGCACACTTCACGCATTTGCGAACTTTTCTCTTCCTTAACCAGCCAGTCGGATTACAATTTACATTCCACTTATGACACCTTGTTTTATTTAATAGTTTGTTACATGTAAAGCTTCCGTACAATATCTTAATTTAACCTTTCTTCGTTTAATTCGCGAACTATTTTCTTTATCATTTGTGAACAATCAACGGGTCATGCAGTGCAATATCTGAACTTTACTTTCTTCATGAATCAACGGACCGCCGATCGTCTTCCTGGGATGCGCTCCATCCTACCGTTGCCATGGTTACATTACTGCAATCTGCTTTTCTTTACTACCAGTAAGACGCCGCCACGGACTGGGTTTACTGGAACTTCTCTCTGCTACAAACTATAAGGTGAGACAATCTCAATTCTCAGATATTGGAAGAAAATATGCAAATACAAAGTAGGCCCTGAGGTGGCCCTATAACGCGGTATAAGGCAACCCACAGTTTCTAGTTTGATTCCAACTTAGTCACTCGGTATATAGGCCTACAGGTGTATCGCCGGGGGGGGGGGGGGCAGTGGGGTATCTGCAACTCGCAGCACTTAAAGGGGGCGCAAAAAAGAAAAGAAAAAGAAACAGAGGAAAGAAGAAAAGTATGGGCCTCGAGGTTCATATGCTGCAATAAAAAATATCGTTTGTATGTAAGAGTTTCACATACATTAGGCGAATTCTTTTTGTAAAGTTTGGTCACTTTACTCCCTCGCAGGTGCTCCTTCAGGATCCCGCTCCCAATATAAAGGATACGTAGATCGCATTTTTAAAGGGTTCAAAATTCTGTTTAAAATATGAACAATTGTTGCTTTTGCTGAATTCCTTGAATATATTTCTTTGGGATTTTCATTTACTTTGTGCTTCAGATGTAGGAAGAAGTGAATAAAAATAGTGTTTTTCAATGCTCAACTTTGGGGAGGGGGGGGGGGGAAGAAAAAAGAAACTGTGACTAACGCTTGGTTGCTGTGCCCCCTTGCGAATTCCTGGCAAGGGTGTCATGTATGAGAATACTTGTTTTTAGGGTATATAGAAAATGCCACCTTCTCCCTCGCTCTCTCTCTCAACAAAGACCGGGCATCTATAAGGCTCGGTCGGTTTGCTTTTATAGTTTTCAAACTACATCCAGGGTCAAGTGCATCAAAAATCATTTTCACGAAATGTAATTTCTGAACTGAAATCGGGAATTAATCTAAAGTTTGTATTTTTGAGCTGACAAATTGGGGGGGGGGGGGGGGGGGTATTTGTTTGCCCGGCCGGGTGCCATGATAGGTTTATGTTAAAGCTCACTATCTATATAATATTACAGCCATTGTTAAATACAGTACATACAGTCGCATTGCCTTCACAACGTGTGATTAACACATACAATCAATTCTATTTCATATGGATAAACTTGAATGAACAATCAGGATTTTTGAGTCCACACATATTACATTGATGTGTGTTCTGCACTCTATATACAGAGAGGGATTTCCCCGAACAAACATACCCGGTCACCGAACCATATCAGCTTCAGGGCAGACATTGTTTAACCAGTCGTAGAGGCATGTTTCTGAAAAAAAAAGACATTTTTATTTTTTAACAAAAAGGTTTGCTATTGGTTGAAAACTCACATACCTCATGATTTATCAACCATTAATGAATTGGCAATCAGTAAGTGTGGCTTCGCTTCAGCAATACTGTTGTGTATATAAAATGAGAAATTGCTATATGCTTCAAGCGTATGATAATAATGCTGCATTCTTAAATTATTCTTGTTGTTTGTGCATGCCTGCTGAGCCTCTCTGCGCTCTATAGACCTCAATCTTTCGATGTTCACTCAACTTTAAAATGTGTATACGCATTCTAGATGAATAATCTCTCATGCCTCAGGGAAATAGTGAAAATATAATATTCAAATAATGATTATGAAAATGATAATGGTTATGCTAAACCGTAAGGGGACAGTTCACTTTTAACGTAGGTACATTTTGGTCGGCACTTTTCTTGGTTTGGGAAAAAAGTGTGTGTGTGTGGGGGGGGGGGGGCACCAGCTGTCCCATGGACAGTACTGCCCCTGGATTTACATTTACTATGGATTTCATTTTTACTGGTGACAATTGCTGTTGTGATAGATATTTTATATGTAGGCATACTAAGTCCATTGACATTATTCTCTTTTTATTAATGATTATTCCCATGATTCGAACATGGAAGCATATATTGTGTTTCACCTTGAAATTTAGATGAAAATATCAATAGGCCTACGTATAGGGCTAGCTCTGCAACCCCATCATGTCTGTTTACTGAAGGTAGTATCAGGCTATCTCCGTCGCTTTGTATTATTTTCAAACATTAATTTCCTTTCTTTTTGAAAATTTACATTTAAAGAAAACAGAAGCTCCACTTAATGACCCCCGGCCCCCCCCCCCCCCCCAAAAAAAAAGAAGAAGAAAATGATACAAAAAATCTCATCATTCTTATATAATAACAGACTTTGGATTAATTCTAATAAAGGTGTATTTTTTTGTACCGTACCAAATTCAACAGTATGTCTGCAATATAGATTTGATACAGCTTCAATTCAATTATTATTATTTATTTATTTATTGGGGGGGGGGGGGGGCGTGGAAGCCATAAGGAATTTGTGCAAGGCCTACATTATTATACTGAACGAAACCAACGACACAGAGGGCGTGCTTGTTTATTTACGTATCGTTGCGATGCGGAAACGACCGCCGACGCCGTATCACTTGGCAACCCAGCTAGCTACCGAATATACCTTTGTTGATATTCTACACAACTCGCTGAGTTGAGCGAAACGCCCATATCAGACATATCCATGATACGCACGTACGTACGTGCAGTCAGTGCGATACGGCGAGCCAACAGGGATAGAAAACAGCTTCAAAAGCACTTTAATTAAAGGTTTTGAGTGAAATTTTGTGAAACATCATGACGGGAGCAGAAAGGAGATTTGACCTTCACCAGACTAGCTCGGGTCGGGGCTTGGATTACCGGCCAGAATACTATTTTCCAGCATCAGATTTTAAGGTGGGTAACTTAGTAGATTCTAAATTATTTTCATCCCGTAAAGGTGTATGATGGGGGGACCTAAAACTACGCACTTTGTTTCCAGCCCCTAAAAAGCCATTTTATTTAGGGGTTTATGCGAATTTCTTTAAATATCTTGGTTCTTCATATTTCGAAGTTAAATCGCTGAGAAAATGACGACGCAACGTTGTCAATAACACTCATTTTCAAGTCGATGTCGATGCCCGTGCCAAATTTTGTTGGACAAAATGAAAGGTCCTAAAGCTATGCACACGTACCGTATTGGTGGTTGATCCAGTGTCCGAACACTTTTCAGAAAATCAACGATAGCAAATAAAATATCAAACGAATATCTGTCAAACTTACATAATGAATGCTCAAAGTCCTACAGAAAAAGAAGTTGATGGAATTTTAAAAAGACAAAGTAGATTTAATACGATATTCCCTTCCGAGTGAACCCCTTCCCAACGACGCGGCGTTTTGGTCCCTTGAAAAAGGTACTATATTTCCGAACGTGTGAAGCCTATGGGAAAAAGACACAACCTTTGTTTCAATAGTGTGGTTTTCATACGCGTAATCCCACGCGTATGAAAACCCATTTTAGGCGCTTAACTTTACACGTTCGGTAATACAATCTGTTCGGAATTACAATCCTTGACTGTCTATACCAAATGAATGCAAATCTTGATTTTGAAGCTGACTGATGTGAATTTCACCCCGATTTCCAATTAGTGATAATATTACAAAAAATAAAGGAAAATTACTCATTCTTTTTGGCGAACGTAAATGATAATCTCGTTGCTCAGTCACACCAACAAAAGTTTGGCGCATTGAACGCATGGCATTTCGCATATTTGCGGGGTGTGTAGCTTTAGGACCTGCGTAGCTTTAGGACCCCTTACCATACGGCACTTATACATGTACAAGCTTATCTGAAGATAACCTTGTACTCCAGACTAGCTTTTACGGGTGAACAGGCTTCAATAGCTTTTGTGTGTATCAGCAGGCCTTTTTCCAGGCTAGATCATTCATACATGAGAGGAATATAATTAGACCCTATTTAAAATTTCACTTTCAATTCTGAATCCTCAAATTTGTGGCACAGTAAGAGTTGAAGAGTCCCTGAATCAGGTAATCTAGCAAATTTAAGTGTAGATCTAAATTAAATCTTGCTTAAAGCAACTTTGTCTGTTTTTGACTGCTGCAACAGTGAATGTTGGACATAGTCCCACATAGGCAAGGGCCTATGAGTGACCATACGGATATGGTTTTGAGGGTGAAGCCTAGTTAAGTTTAACTCTGACATGTTGTTAGGGTTAGTCTTAACATTAGGGTTAGGCTTAACATTAGGGTTAAGGGGGGGGGGGGGATATGAAAGGAAGTCTTCCTAGTACACTATAGGTCTAACCTTTTGTTACGCTGTCCTGACAAGTCAAAGTCAACAATAACAAACTAAAATCTAACTTTACAAGCCGATATCAAAAGATAAAGCAATAAATTATTTGAGAGGCCCATGACCATGTAATTTGTCCACCAGACTGAAATTTGACTTAAAATTGAAAGAAATTTTTTTGTTGTAATTTTAACTGTTAGTTTTATATTTTTATAATGCTTAATTTCATATCAGAGGTCTATTCTAAAGAGTAAGTGTGTAGAAAATCTCATCCAAATAGTTTGAGGAAGAACAATGTCATTTTCATGTAAAATATCAGCCCTGTCATTTTGACATTTGCTCCATCCCCTAGGAAGAAAAAAAAAAGTGTCCCATATTTGTGCACTCATTGAATTTACATGCTGTTTAAGATATTTATATAATATTGAATGGCCTTGAGTGGGATACAAGGATATATCGCACGAGCTATGAGCATATTTCACGAGTCGGCACGACGAGTGAAATATTTTCAAAGCGAGTACGATATATCCTTGTGTCTCACGAAAGAAAAGCCATTCAATATTATTATTAATTGTATGATACCTAGTTCCTCAATTTTCACCATTACATGTCCTTATGTTTTTGTATTGACTTCGAAATAAAACACAGGTAGAAGAACATTTTTGTCCTTACCCAAGCATCTTGCAAGAGCTGCGCGCATACATCCATTGTCTTAACCTTTGCGTATTTAAGCGCGTATTCACTTTTTTACGCGTCACGCGCACCCCAAACCATGAGATATGGAGATATATTGCACGGTCATCTGGGTACTTTTACACAAACCATGAGATATTGTTTTAAAATTGCACGGTCACCCGGGAACTTTCGCGCAAACTATGAGATACGCCAATTTTTCTGGTCGCCTGAAAACCCTTCATACAAATAATAATAAATAATAATAATAGTTTCTTATAGTGCATATTACTTACAAAAAGTCCCTATAGATGCACTTAACATAGTACATGTATAATAAAACACTGATAAGTAATCTTACGTAACAACTACAATTGTATCTATAGCTAATCTCTATCCAATAGTTATAATATCAAAATAATTACTGAAATTTTTATCTTAGTAAGAATAGAATTTACAAAACATAGAAATGTAAATCATATAACAACACTGCATTTAATTTTAAGTCAGTAAAAAATGAAAAGTATCTTATTGTAAAAAAGAAGAATATCATTGTAGCAGATGCAGAAGGGAAATAACTGTACTTACGATATCTAAATACATAACACTATGTTATTACAATATGATTATGAAATGAAATTAGCTTGAAGGTGACTGAAACAGATGCCTTTTCAGGAGATTCTTGAAAGATGGCACAGTAGAAGCATCCTGAATGTTCTGTTCCACAGTCTGCACATGGATTTTGAGGCTTGTAAATTGAATTACTGAAACAAAACCCTTTTGTGAGAGATTTGTTTTTGTTCAATTTCAAATGAATAGATTTTTGAACTGTTAAGAGTCTAACATTTGATTGCATGTTTTTTGTAATAACAGAAACGGGCAGTCATGTGAATGAAAGGGTTAGGCTTACAAGTTAACATGTTCGTTTGGGTTGGGGTTGGGGTTAGGGTTAGGTTAGGTTGCAGACATAGGTCCTCCCTTGCATTGTAATTTCAACCAGATTTAGATCTAGAATGAATAAGAATAGTTAAACATAAGTAGGTCTAGATTCTAGATGCTAAAATCTGGTATGAAAATGACCCTATAGGTCTACATACATTAACAAGATTATTCTTCTTATACTTGCAGACTACCATCAACAACCCTCTTCCACCTGAACTTGCCAAACAAGATGAAATCATCAAACCATTCCAGACAACAACAGGAGAGACACATGATTACAAATATCATGGTGGTTTACTAGCTAACCCTCAGCATCATAAGGCCCCAGGTCACTGGAATATGCACTACAATAAGGACTTGAGAGAAAAGGTAAGATCATGACCAATCATAATTTTCTTCTTTTTTTCTCTTGCAGAGTTCCAAATTTTGTGTAGGGCAAGTCACAGTAATTCATTTCATTTTTTGGGGGGGGGGGGGTGGAGGGGGGGGGGATTAAGTACTATCAGTGTTTTTTTAACGTTTTTTTTAGGCAGAATGACAGAAATATGTTATTTTCAGGAAATATGTTATTTTCAAACTTTTTTGGGGAACTGCAAGTAAAGACTGTGATATTATGTGAGATTATTTAAATTGTGAGTGCTTCTAGGTAATTTTATTTTTGTTATAGTGAATGCAGTGTATTGCATGGATTGTTCCTGAAGTGAAAAGAATTGTTTTTCATAAAAGTGATGAAACAATAAATTTGCTGGAGGAAGTGACTGAATTGTACATCTGTGTATGGTACTCTGATAATGAACAAACTAACTCAATTTAAAACAACCCTTTTCCCCCAATCAGCTTCAACAAAGAGGCTGGAGAAAACCTCTAACCATGGGACATCAGGAGAGTGAAGTCCAATCACAGTACAAAGGAGACCAAATACAGATGGGTGTAGACTTTGACAACAGGCTAGGTGGTAATCCACAACCATCTAGTCTTCAAACTCATCATCAGAACTGTCCTGCACCAGTCAGGGTAAGATGCATGTCGCTAAACCTGAATTTATTCACTCTACAGAACTCATCTTTTATTCTTATTTTAGATCTCTGTTTTTTATATTTTTTTTTTATACATAAACAATAAAATAGAGAAACAGAGTACAAGTTTTGGGGTTACAATTATTATTTACTAACAATTATATTCCATTATGAAACAAAATCTCTAACATCTGTTCCATACTTTGACATCATCACAAGAATGAATATCACTATCAAGAAATAATGAAAAGATGTCCTGCTTGTGAAAGGTGAACTTTGTGAGACATACCTTTAGAGCTGGCATCATGTATGCTCAGCGCAGTTGGTTATACAAGGAGCCATAATTAGTTATTAGAGTCACTTCAGTCTGTCAGTTTGAATAATATCTATTGACTTGTTTCTTACAGGACAGTGTGCCTAAATACAAGCCAACTCTTGTCCGAGATGATGGAGCTCTTCAGCTTCTTGATATCTATGTACCAACCTCTCATCACGTACACAAACGTTTCACACGTCATGAACTAGATGACTACCCAAAGAAAGATGCTGCTACCTACTGGCGATGTGAAGATTACACACAGGCCTGGGGTCATGGAACAAAACACAAGTAAGTTCTGTCTAGTCTCTTCATTGCTATTATTTGTGTTATAATAGTTGCAATAAATAACGACTGCCATGAAGTTTTTTTACATCAACTTTTCCCATTGCCAGACAAATGGAATTATTTCAGAAGCTTACATATATAAATTTTACATGTGCAAACTTGTGCAAATCAATGTTTATTTAGAAAATTTCAAATGCATTTCATGTAAATATGTGAAGATTGTTGATAAACCATAAAGGAAAGGTTGAGATCTCTTAAAGGTGAAAAATAATTTGTGAGCTTTTCATTCTTTTTATTTCAGTTTGAAAGAATATTGTAGTAAAAATTTCCCCTAAAAATTTATCTTCAAATGCACTCTTATTTGGAATATAGCAAAAAATAGCTGCAAAGTTCAGACCAATTTTTTTCATGCCACATCTGTGTGTAGTAACAGACGTACCCATTTCTGTGTGCAGTGCATGTGATTTTTCAGCAAGATTTAGTCAATTTCCTATCATTTTGATTATTCCATAAACATCACAGTATACATTTACTACTTAATCATCCTTTCTCAATTTCTTCATGAACATTTGCTTTTGCAATGTGATTGCATTTATGACCAGTACCAGATTTGTTCTTTAAGTTAAAGAAATTCAGATAGAAATAAAGGAGATGACTTCAGTATCTTTTCTTTTTTTTGTATACTTTTGTACATGCTCTAAAGAGGACCTGCAAATCAATTTAAATTGAACACTTTTCCTTAAAAACTTTGATAGTGATGTAGGATCACAATCATTTAAGATTGAATTGTTTCATCCCAAACAAGGAGTATCATGACAATACTTTGATAAAATTGACTTCAAGTTAATTTATGTATTCTTTATTCTTGAACAGTCCTCTTCCTAAGGGAGCTGAAGTTCACCAGCGTGCTCCTATGACAGATGAGATGGTCTTCAAGACAGCCATTAAGGAACCAGTCCGCTGGCCTGAGCGTTTCAAACGTGTTCCTCATTCTGGTATGAAGACTACGATGACAAGCTCTTATAAGACACCATCTGATCCTAAAATGAAAGAACTTTTCTCTTGTCCAGTTGATACACCATGGGTGATTCCTAAAGCTGGCCCTATCCAAACCTTCTCTGTACCTAGCATGTACTCAACAGAATACAAAACATACGCCAGTGGCAAACCTATTACTGTTTGAAATCATCCACTCTCAGATAATGTTCTTTCGTTTCATAATTGTGGATTGAGATGCTCCTAAATTTTGACATTTTGATATCAGTAATGTGGCAGATTCAAATTTGGGATACTGGATCAAAATATTGAATTTTAAAAATGGAATAAGCACGTAATGAACTAGGCATCAAATGCTTAAATGATCACTCAAATGCTGAAGTGCATTGAGTATTGAAATTTATTAAAAAGATTACTCCTTGACTGCTAATGTGATCAGTCATTTATCTGAATTGGATAAAACTTTTTTTCCCCTTAATTTGGACAAATATTACTATAGTTATCAGGATGCTTTTGGAGTGATGTATTTGACAACTTAAAAAACACTAAAAACTTCACTGTGTGATGATCACCGTAAATTTTTTAGCGTTATAAATATCACAACTTTCAATTTCAGTTTTGTTATTCCAATAATACTTGGATTATGCAAACAGTGTTATGACATTAATTCTGTACAATGTATTGTAGGCCTACTAATGATATTTCCTGTTGAATAAAGCTCATTATATGGGGTAACCTTGCTAGTCATAAGGACGGCTAGTCATAATGACTGCTATTCATAAGGACCGCTATCCATAACACGTGACTAAATGAATGAGCGATCCTTTATAAATAGCGGTCCTTATGATTAGCGAGCAAACCATATACAAATTATCTCGCTATTCATGATGACCGCTATTCATAAGGACCACTATCCGTAACAGGTGACTATATGAATAGTGGTCCTTTATAAATAGCGGTCCTTATAAATAGCGAGCAGACCCCACTTTATATACATCCTATCATTTAGAAAATCCCTTTTAGTGAGTGTACCTTATATTGTACTTTGAAAACGTCAATCTGAATGTTGCAGAGTTTTTTAAGTGAGTATAATTAAGAGGAGAAAATAAACTTTATGCAGTGTACATTGCCAACTGAATGCATAAATATCTTGTCTACCACACATTTTGAACAAATATATGAAAAACAAACTAGCTTTGACGTTGTTTCCAGATTTATATTGTCATTATCTTAGATACAATGATTGTTATCTATGTGTACATAGATAATGTGCACTAGTGTGAACTATTTAGTGTTATCAAATACTATTATGTACATAGATAATGTACATTAGTGTGAACTATTTAGTGTCTACTGAGAGCTAGAAGGGGGTTAAATAAAAGAGGAATGTCCTTTGGTCTTCTTGCAAACCATTTGTATGTACATACAAGATTTCATATGATAAGTTTAATTCTTAATTTTAACTTCTTTGTATGAGATTTTAATTTCTCTTTGAGTCTGAATTTGAAATGTACATTTACAATGTAGATTAGCCTGCCTTTACTCATAAACTGAAAGCATAGTGAGAAATGTGCTTTCATGACATTTCTAATAATAAGTTATTATGATGTATCTATGCAGGAAGTATCCAGGTCATGCAACATTTAATGGATAATAATGTGTCAGCAATATAACAATAAAACAAAGTAATATTCTCTTTATGTTGTGTAAATATGTAAAAGAAATAAATTATACAAAAGAATACTCAAAACAAAAGCAGTTTTTCCATTTTGTCAGAGGAATGATTTGTCAGTAATAAAATGCAATGGGATACAATGGGGGAGAGGGAGGGAGGGGGAGAAGAGAAAGAAAAAAAAGGAGGTGGAGAGGGAGATGAAGGAAAGAGAGAAAACGAGAAAGAAAGAAAAAGGGCATGAGAGGGTATGTAGAGAGAAGACAGGAGAGAGAAAGAGTTAATGAGAGGGTATGTACAGAGAAGACAGGAGAGAGAGAGAGAGAGAAAGGGAATGAGAGGGTATGTAGAGAGGAGACAGGAGAGAGAGAGAAAGAGGGAATGAGAGGGTATGTAGAGAGAAGACAGGAGAGAGAGAGAAAGAGGGAATGAGAGGGTATGTAGAGAGAAGACGAGAGAGAGAGAAAGAGGGAATGAGAGGGTGTGTAGAGAGAAGACAGGAGAGAGAGAGAAAGAGGGAATGAGAGGGTGTGTAGAGAGAAGACAGGAGAGAGAGAGAAAGAGGGAATGAGAGGGTGTGTAGAGAGAAGACAGGAGAGAGAGAGAAAGAGGGAATGAGAGGGTGTGTAGAGAGAAGACAGGAGAGAGAGAGAGAAAGAGGGAATGAGAGGGTATGTAGAGAGAAGACAGGAGAGAGAGAGAAAGAGGAAATGAGAGGGTATGTAGAGAGAAGACAGGAGAGAGAGAGAAAGAGGGAGAGGGTATGTAGAGAGAAGACGAGAGAGAAAGAGGGAATGAATGAATGTCAATTTATTCAAAAACCAAACATCAAGATAATACAATCGCTGATACAAAAAATTTACATGGTTTTTAGGACCCCGAAAGAAGCAGGGCTTGTGAGTGGGGCCCTATGAGGTACAAATAAATTAGTGTTCACACACTAACACTACGACATGGCAAGTATAAATCACAACAAATAGTAATATATATACAATGGGAAAAGATAAACCTACAAAAAGGAGACCATAAACACACACACACACACACACCCACACACACACCCCACACCCTCACACCCCATACACATCCACACCACACAGAGCACTCAAAACTAAAGTAGGCTGGCCAATCTACATAACATCAATTAAATGTTTCACATTAGCTTAACTAATTCATTTCAAATTGTCTAATAGGTATTTTTTACACTGAACTTTGAACCTAGAGAATGTTGTGCTGTTCCTAATATCAACAGGTAGTTGGTTCCACTCTTTAATACAAGTGGTTCGGAAAGAATTCAAAGAAACAGTAGTCCTTACATGAGGACGATGGAAGAGGTTTCTTTGACGCGTGTTGTAATTATGAATCCGTGAGTTAAGGGCAAATAATTCTTTTAATTGGCAAAATTGCGGACAAGACTTAAGTTTAAACACAAAAACCAAACAATTAAACGATACTAATTCATCAAATGGCAGTAACTTTAACTGAAGGAATAATGGCTTACTCGGCTGTCGGAAGTTGGAATTAGTGACAAGCCTTATTACTTTCTTTTGTAATACCTTCAATCTATCAATGTGAGTCTTAAATGTATTGCCCCATGCAACATTGCAATAAGTCATGTAAGGAAGAACAATGCTATTGTATAAAGTTCCTAAAATCCTCTCTGGCAATATATATCTTAATCTACATATAACACCTACACTTCAAGAAACCTTGGTGCAAACAGATTCTACATGGGGTTTCCAAGTCAGATGCTCATCGACAATAACTCCAAGGAATTGAACATGTTCACTACGGACAACACTGTGTCCCCCGATGTTTAGAGTATCAATATCATTCGGAATAATTTTACCTCTAGATCGAAAAACAATACATTTAGTCTTTTGAACATTTAGCAATAGCTTATTACAACAAAACCAAGCAAATAATTTGTTAATTTCAGCATTTGCAACCGTCATTAGAGTAACAATGTTTTTATGAGAGAGTAGTAAACTAGTGTCGTCAGCAAATAGTGAATACGAAAATATTTTTGATGAGTTAATGATATCATTGATATATATTAAAAATAACAATGGACCAAGCACTGACCCTTGTGGCACACCATACTGAATAGAACCAGATTGCGATTTGACACCATCAACCACTACATGTTGTGAGCGGTTAAGTAAGTAGTTTTTAAACCATAATAATGCTGTTCCTCGCACTCCATAGTGTTCAAGTTTACTCAAAAGGATGGTGTGGTCTATGGTGTCAAATGCCTTTGACAAGTCTAGAAAAATTCCAAGGCAAAAATGTCCATCATCAAATGATTTTATGATAGTATCCAACAAGTTAAAAATGCCCATGCTAGTAGAAAAGTGTTTACGAAAACCAAATTGTTGTGGAATCAGAACATCTCTTTTCAATAAAAAATCGTTTAAACGCTTGTAGACTATTTTTTCTAAAATCTTAGAAAAAATTGGTAAAAGTGCTATAGGTCTGTAATTAATCAGATTCTTATTATTATCTTTTTTATACACAGGAACTATTTTGGCTACCTTTAGCTTGTCAGGCACAATTCCTTGCAACAATGATTTGTTGAAAATAACACATAATGGCTCAGCAAAAAAATGAATGCATTCCTTGACAACCCGGGGGCAATATCATCCGACCCACTTGACTTTGATGACTTAAGTGAGGATGCAAATTTAGTGATTTCAAATACAGACGTTGGTCTAAAAAACAAAGATGAATTATCGTTACTTGGCTTTAAGTATTCATAAAAAGACTGTGGGACTGAAGGAATCTCTCTACTTATTTTAGTGAGTAATCCTATAAAATACTTGTTAAAAGCTTCTGCCTTCTGTTTACTCGACACCAGAGATGATCCTTCATGAATCATCTCAGAAGGAATTGAGCGCTTCCTACCTCTTCCTAACAGTTCATTAATGTGTGACCAAGTTTTTTTAATATCACCTTTTACGCGTTGAAACAAGTCGTTATAATAAATCTTCTTTGCTAGACGAAGAGTTTTAACCAAAATGTTTTTGAACTCTACATACTTCTTTTTATTCACATCAGTTGGTGTTTTGACATAACTGCTATAAAGCTTGTGTTTACGATTTATTGACTTCAATAAGCCACAAGTAACCCAAGGTTTCTTACATTTTTTGTTACCTGTCACTTGGACGACAGGAAAACACTGATCATATAAATCTGTGAAAACGCGAATAAAATATTCATATGAATCATTAGCATTAACCAACAAATACAAATCCTTCCAGTCGATATTCAATAGTTGTTGCTTGAAAGATAAAATTCTTTCATCTGTTATTACCCGCTTAAACATGGTTTGATTATTGGATTTAAAATTCATAAAAACACCCCTATTAACACAAAAGATAGGCATATGATCTGAAATGTCAGAACACAGAACACCAGCATTAAACTCGTTATGAATACAGTTTGTAAAAATATTATCTATGAGTGTAGCTGTATTTTGAGATATACGAGTAGGCTTTGTTATGAGAGAAAACAAGCCACTTGAGTTCATTAAGTAAACAAAATCTTTAACCTTATCCTCACAATTATAATTCATCAGATGAAGGTTAAAATCTCCCATAATATAGACATCTTTATTTCCCCTGTTCAATATTTGCAACTGGAATTCAGTGTTTTCTAGAAAAGATGTACTGTCACTATTAGGTGCCCTGTACATACAACCGACTATTACTTTCTTATTGCTACTACCTATTTCAACAAAAATCGATTCATGAGAGGGTATGTAGAGAGAAGACAGGAGAGAGAGAGAGAAAGAGGGAATGAGAGGGTATGTAGAGAGAAGACAGGAGAGAGAGAGAAAGAGGGAATGAGAGGGTATGTAGAGAGAAGACAGGAGAGAGAGAGAAAGAGGGAATGAGAGGGTATGTAGAGAGAAGACAGGAGAGAGAGAGAAAGAGGGAATGAGAGGGTATGTACAGAGAAGACAGGAGAGAGAGAGAGGGAATGAGAGGGTGTGTAGAGAGAAGACAGGAGAGAGAGAGAAAGAGGGAATGAGAGGGTATGTAGAGAGAAGACAGGAGAGAGAGAGAAAGAGGGAATGAGAGGGTATGTAGAGAGAAGACAGGAGAGAGAGGGAGAAAGAGGGAATGAGAGGGTATGTAGAGAGAAGACGAGAGGGAATGAGAGGGTGTGTAGAGAGAAGACAGGAGAGAGAGAGAAAGAGGGAATGAGAGGGTGTGTAGAGAGAAGACAGGAGAGAGAGAGAAAGAGGGAATGAGAGGGTATGTAGAGAGAAGACAGGAGAGAGAGAGAAAGAGGGAATGAGAGGGTATGTAGAGAGAAGACAGGAGAGAGAGAGAAAGAGGGAATGAGAGGGTATGTAGAGAGAAGACAGGAGAGAGAGGGAGAAAGAGGGAATGAGAGGGTATGTAGAGAGAAGACGAGAGAGAAAGAGGGAATGAGAGGGTGTGTAGAGAGAAGACAGGAGAGAGAGAGAAAGAGGGAATGAGAGGGTATGTAGAGAGAAGACAGGAGAGAGAGAGAAAGAGGGAATGAGAGGGTATGTAGAGAGAAGACAGGAGAGAGAGAGAAAGAGGGAATGAGAGGGTATGTAGAGAGAAGACAGGAGAGAGAGGGAGAAAGAGGGAATGAGAGGGTATGTAGAGAGAAGACGAGAGAGAAAGAGGGAATGAGAGGGTGTGTAGAGAGAAGACAGGAGAGAGAGAGAAAGAGGGAATGAGAGGGTGTGTAGAGAGAAGACAGGAGAGAGAGAGAAAGAGGGAATGAGAGGGTGTGTAGAGAGAAGACAGGAGAGAGAGAGAAAGAGGGAATGAGAGGGTATGTAGAGAGAAGACAGGAGAGAGAGAGAAAGAGGGAATGAGAGGGTATGTAGAGAGAAGACGAGAGAGAAAGAGGGAATGAGAGGGTATGTAGAGAGAAGACAGGAGAGAGAGAGAAAGAGGGAATGAGAGGGTATGTAGAGAGAAGACAGGAGAGAGAGGGAGAAAGAGGGAATGAGAGGGTATGTAGAGAGAAGACGAGAGAGAAAGAGGGAATGAGAGGGTATGTAGAGAGAAGACAGGAGAGAGAGAGAAAGAGGGAATGAGAGGGTATGTACAGAGAAGACAGGAGAGAGAGAGGGAATGAGAGGGTATGTAGAGAGAAGACAGGAGAGAGAGAGAAAGAGGGAATGAGAGGGTATGTAGAGAGAAGACAGGAGAGAGAGAGAAAGAGGGAATGAGAGGGTATGTAGAGAGAAGACGAGAGAGAAAGAGGGAATGAGAGGGTATGTAGAGAGAAGACAGGAGAGAGAGAGAAAGAGGGAATGAGAGGGTGTGTAGAGAGAAGACAGGAGAGAGAGAGAAAGAGGGAATGAGAGGGTATGTACAGAGAAGACAGGAGAGGGAGAGAGAAAGAGGGAATGAGAGGGTATGTACAGAGAAGACAGGAGAGAGAGAGAAAGAGGGAATGAGAGGGTATGTAGAGAGAAGACAGGAGAGAGAGAGAAAGAGGGAATGAGAGGGTATGTAGAGAGAAGACAGGAGAGGGAGAGGGAGAGAGAAAGAGGGAATGAGAGGGTATGTAGAGAGAAGACAGGAGAGAGAGAGAAAGAGGGAATGAGAGGGTGTGTAGAGAGAAGACAGGAGAGAGAGAGAAAGAGGGAATGAGAGGGTATGTAGAGAGAAGACGAGAGAGAAAGAGGGAATGAGAGGGTATGTAGAGAGAAGACAGGAGAGAGAGAGAGAAAGAGGAAATGAGAGGGTGTGTAGAGAGAAGACAGGAGAGAGAGAGAAAGAGGGAATGAGAGGGTATGTACAGAGAAGACCGGAGAGGGAGAGAGAAAGAGGGAATGAGAGGGTATGTACAGAGAAGACAGGAGAGAGAGAGAAAGAGGGAATGAGAGGGTATGTAGAGAGAAGACAGGAGAGAGAGAGAGAAAGAGGGAATGAGAGGGTGTGTAGAGAGAAGACAGGAGAGAGAGAGAAAGAGGGAATGAGAGGGTGTGTAGAGAGAAGACAGGAGAGAGAGAGAAAGAGGGAATGAGAGGGTGTGTAGAGAGAAGACAGGAGAGAGAGAGAAAGAGGGAATGAGAGGGTATGTAGAGAGAAGACAGGAGAGAGAGGGAGAAAGAGGGAATGAGAGGATATGTAGAGAGAAAACAGGAGAGGGAGAGAAAGAGGGAATGAGAGGGTGTGTAGAGAGAAGACAGGAGAGAGAGAGAAAGAGGGAATGAGAGGGTATGTAGAGAGAAGACAGGAGAGAGAGGGAGAAAGAGGGAATGAGAGGGTATGTAGAGAGAAGACGAGAGAGAAAGAGGGAATGAGAGGGTATGTAGAGAGAAGACAGGAGAGAGAGAGAAAGAGGGAATGAGAGGGTATGTACAGAGAAGACAGGAGAGAGAGAGAAAGAGGGAATGAGAGGGTATGTAGAGAGAAGACAGGAGAGAGAGGGAGAAAGAGGGAATGAGAGGGTGTGTAGAGAGAAGACGAGAGAGAAAGAGGGAATGAGAGGGTATGTAGAGAGAAGACAGGAGAGAGAGAGAAAGAGGGAATGAGAGGGTATGACAGAGAAGACAGGAGAGAAAGAGGGAATGAGAGGGTATGTAGAGAGAAGACGAGAGAGAAAGAGGGAATGAGAGGGTATGTAGAGAGAAGACAGGAGAGAGAGAGAAAGAGGGAATGAGAGGGTATGTAGAGAGAAGACAGGAGAGAGAGAGAAAGAGGGAGTGAGAGGGTATGTACAGAGAAGACAGGAGAGAGAGAGAAAGAGGAAATGAGAGGGTATGTACAGAGAAGACAGGAGAGAGAGAGAAAGAGGAAATGAGAGGGTATGTAGAGAGAAGACAGGAGAGAGAGAGAAAGAGGAAATGAGAGGGTATGTAGAGAGAAGACAGGAGAGAGAGAGAAAGAGGGAATGAGAGGGTGTGTAGAGAGAAGACAGGAGAGAGAGAGAAAGAGGGAATGAGAGGGTATGTAGAGAGAAGACAGGAGAGAGAGAGAGAAAGAGGGAATGAGAGGGTGTGTAGAGAGAAGACAGGAGAGAGAGAGAAAGAGGAATGAGAGGGTATGTAGAGAGAAGACAGGAGAGAGAGAGAAAGAGGGAATGAGAGGGTATGTAGAGAGAAGACAGGAGAGAGAGAGAAAGAGGGAATGAGAGGGTATGTAGAGAGAAGACAGGAGAGAGAGAGAAAGAGGGAATGAGAGGGTATGTAGAGAGAAGACAGGAGAGAGAGAGAAAGAGGGAATGAGAGGGTGTGTAGAGAGAAGACAGGAGAGAGAGAGAGAGAAAGAGGGAATGAGAGGGTATGTAGAGAGAAGACAGGAGAGAGAGAGAAAGAGGGAATGAGAGGGTATGTAGAGAGAAGACGAGAGAGAAAGAGGGAATGAGAGGGTATGTAGAGAGAAGACAGGAGAGAGAGAGAAAGAGGAAATGAGAGGGTATGTAGAGAGAAGACAGGAGAGAGAGAGAAAGAGGGAATGAGAGGGTGTGTAGAGAGAAGACAGGAGAGAGAGAGAAAGAGGGAATGAGAGGGTATGTAGAGAGAAGACAGGAGAGAGAGAGAGAAAGAGGGAATGAGAGGGTATGTAGAGAGAAGACAGGAAAGAGAGAGAAAGAGGGAATGAGAGGGTATGTAGAGAGAAGACAGGGAGAGAGAGAGAAAGAGGGAATGAGAGGGTATGTAGAGAGAAGACGAGAGAGAAAGAGGGAATGAGAGGGTATGTAGAGAGAAGACAGGAGAGAGAGAGAAAGAGGGAATGAGAGGGTATGTACAGAGAAGACCGGAGAGGGAGAGAGAAAGAGGGAATGAGAGGGTATGTACAGAGAAGACAGGAGAGAGAGAGAAAGAGGGAATGAGAGGGTATGTAGAGAGAAGACAGGAGAGAGAGAGAGAAAGAGGGAATGAGAGGGTGTGTAGAGAGAAGACAGGAGAGAGAGAGAAAGAGGGAATGAGAGGGTGTGTAGAGAGAAGACAGGAGAGAGAGAGAAAGAGGGAATGAGAGGGTGTGTAGAGAGAAGACAGGAGAGAGAGAGAAAGAGGGAATGAGAGGGTATGTAGAGAGAAGACAGGAGAGAGAGAGAAAGAGGGAATGAGAGGGTGTGTAGAGAGAAGACAGGAGAGAGAGAGAGAGAAAGAGGGAATGAGAGGGTGTGTAGAGAGAAGACAGGAGAGAGAGAGAAAGAGGGAATGAGAGGGTATGTAGAGAGAAGACAGGAGAGAGAGAGGAGAAAGAGGGAATGAGAGGGTATGTAGAGAGAAGACGAGAGAGAAAGAGGGAATGAGAGGGTATGTAGAGAGAAGACAGGAGAGAGAGAGAAAGAGGGAATGAGAGGGTATGTACAGAGAAGACAGGAGAGAGAGAGAAAGAGGGAATGAGAGGGTATGTAGAGAGAAGACAGGAGAGAGAGGGAGAAAGAGGGAATGAGAGGGTGTGTAGAGAGAAGACAGGAGAGAGAGAGAAAGAGGGAATAAGAGGGTATGTAGAGAGAAGACAGGAGAGAGAGGGAGAAAGAGGGAATGAGAGGGTATGTAGAGAGAAGACAGGAGAGGGAGAGAGAAAGAGGGAATGAGAGGGTATGTAGAGAGAAGACGAGAGAGAGAGAAAGAGGGAATGAGAGGGTATGTAGAGAGAAGACAGGAGAGAGAGAGAAAGAGGGAATGAGAGGGTATGTAGAGAGAAGACAGGAGAGAGAGAGAAAGAGGGAATGAGAGGGTATGTAGAGAGAAGACAGGAGAGAGAGAGAAAGAGGGAGTGAGAGGGTATGTACAGAGAAGACAGGAGAGAGAGAGAAAGAGGAAATGAGAGGGTATGTACAGAGAAGACAGGAGAGAGAGAGAAAGAGGAAATGAGAGGGTATGTAGAGAGAAGACAGGAGAGAGAGAGAAAGAGGAAATGAGAGGGTATGTAGAGAGAAGACAGGAGAGAGAGAGAAAGAGGGAATGAGAGGGTGTGTAGAGAGAAGACAGGAGAGAGAGAGAAAGAGGGAATGAGAGGGTATGTAGAGAGAAGACAGGAGAGAGAGAGAGAAAGAGGGAATGAGAGGGTGTGTAGAGAGAAGACAGGAGAGAGAGAGAAAGGGAATGAGAGGGTATGTAGAGAGAAGACAGGAGAGAGAGAGAAAGAGGGAATGAGAGGGTATGTAGAGAGAAGACAGGAGAGAGAGAGAAAGAGGGAATGAGAGGGTATGTAGAGAGAAGACAGGAGAGAGAGAGAAAGAGGGAATGAGAGGGTATGTAGAGAGAAGACAGGAGAGAGAGAGAAAGAGGGAATGAGAGGGTGTGTAGAGAGAAGACAGGAGAGAGAGAGAGAGAAAGAGGGAATGAGAGGGTATGTAGAGAGAAGACAGGAGAGAGAGAGAAAGAGGGAATGAGAGGGTATGTAGAGAGAAGACAAGAGAGAAAGAGGGAATGAGAGGGTATGTAGAGAGAAGACAGGAGAGAGAGAGAAAGAGGGAATGAGAGGGTATGTAGAGAGAAGACAGGAGAGAGAGAGAAAGAGGGAGTGAGAGGGTATGTACAGAGAAGACAGGAGAGAGAGAGAAAGAGGAAATGAGAGGGTATGTAGAGAGAAGACAGGAGAGAGAGAGAAAGAGGGAATGAGAGGGTGTGTAGAGAGAAGACAGGAGAGAGAGAGAAAGAGGGAATGAGAGGGTATGTAGAGAGAAGACAGGAGAGAGAGAGAAAGAGGGAATGAGAGGGTATGTAGAGAGAAGACAGGAAAGAGAGAGAAAGAGGGAATGAGAGGGTATGTAGAGAGAAGACAGGAGAGAGAGAGAAAGAGGAAATGAGAGGGTATGTACAGAGAAGACAGGAGAGAGAGAGAAAGAGGGAATGAGAGGGTATGTAGAAAGAAGACAGGAGAGAGAGAGAAAGAGGGAATGAGAGGGTATGTAGAGAGAAGACAGGAGAGAGAGAGAAAGAGGGAATGAGAGGGTATGTACAGAGAAGACAGGAGAGAGAGAGAAAGAGGGAATGAGAGGGTATGTAGAGAGAAGACGAGAGAGAAAGAGGGAATGAGAGGGTATGTAGAGAGAAGACAGGAGAGAGAGAGAAAGAGGGAATGAGAGGGTGTGTAGAGAGAAGACAGGAGAGAGAGAGAAAGAGGGAATGAGAGGGTATGTACAGAGAAGACAGGAGAGGGAGAGAGAAAGAGGGAATGAGAGGGTATGTACAGAGAAGACAGGAGAGAGAGAGAAAGAGGGAATGAGAGGGTATGTAGAGAGAAGACAGGAGAGAGAGAGAAAGAGGGAATGAGAGGGTATGTAGAGAGAAGACAGGAGAGGGAGAGAGAAAGAGGGAATGAGAGGGTATGTAGAGAGAAGACAGGAGAGAGAGAGAGAAAGAGGGAATGAGAGGGTATGTAGAGAGAAGACAGGAGAGAGAGAGAAAGAGGGAATGAGAGGGTATGTACAGAGAAGACAGGAGAGAGAGAGAAAGAGGAAATGAGAGGGTATGTACAGAGAAGACAGGAGAGAGAGAGAAAGAGGGAAAGAGAGGGTATGTAGAGAGAAGACAGGAGAGAGAGAGAAAGAGGGAATGAGAGGGTATGTAGAGAGAAGACAGGAGAGAGAGAGAAAGAGGGAATGAGAGGGTATGTAGAGAGAAGACAGGAGAGAGAGAGAGAGAAAGAGGGAATGAGAGGGTGTGTAGAGAGAAGACAGGAGAGAGAGAGAAAGAGGGAGTGAGAGGGTATGTACAGAGAAGACAGGAGAGAGAGAGAAAGAGGAAATGAGAGGGTATGTACAGAGAAGACAGGAGAGAGAGAGAAAGAGGAAATGAGAGGGTATGTAGAGAGAAGACAGGAGAGAGAGAGAAAGAGGAAATGAGAGGGTATGTAGAGAGAAGACAGGAGAGAGAGAGAAAGAGGGAATGAGAGGGTGTGTAGAGAGAAGACAGGAGAGAGAGAGAAAGAGGGAATGAGAGGGTATGTAGAGAGAAGACAGGAGAGAGAGAGAGAAAGAGGGAATGAGAGGGTGTGTAGAGAGAAGACAGGAGAGAGAGAGAAAAAGGAATGAGAGGGTATGTAGAGAGAAGACAGGAGAGAGAGAGAAAGAGGGAATGAGAGGGTATGTAGAGAGAAGACAGGAGAGAGAGAGAAAGAGGGAATGAGAGGGTATGTAGAGAGAAGACAGGAGAGAGAGAGAAAGAGGGAATGAGAGGGTATGTAGAGAGAAGACAGGAGAGAGAGAGAAAGAGGGAATGAGAGGGTGTGTAGAGAGAAGACAGGAGAGAGAGAGAGAGAAAGAGGGAATGAGAGGGTATGTAGAGAGAAGACAGGAGAGAGAGAGAAAGAGGGAATGAGAGGGTATGTAGAGAGAAGACAAGAGAGAAAGAGGGAATGAGAGGGTATGTAGAGAGAAGACAGGAGAGAGAGAGAAAGAGGGAATGAGAGGGTATGTAGAGAGAAGACAGGAGAGAGAGAGAGAAAGAGGGAATGAGAGGGTATGTACAGAGAAGACAGGAGAGAGAGAGAAAGAGGAAATGAGAGGGTATGTAGAGAGAAGACAGGAGAGAGAGAGAAAGAGGGAATGAGAGGGTGTGTAGAGAGAAGACAGGAGAGAGAGAGAAAGAGGGAATGAGAGGGTATGTAGAGAGAAGACAGGAGAGAGAGAGAGAAAGAGGGAATGAGAGGGTATGTAGAGAGAAGACAGGAGAGAGAGAGAAAGAGGGAATGAGAGGGTATGTAGAGAGAAGACAGGAGAGAGAGAGAAAGAGGAAATGAGAGGGTATGTAGAGAGAAGACAGGAGAGAGAGAGAAAGAGGGAATGAGAGGGTATGTAGAGAGAAGACAGGAGAGAGAGAGAAAGAGGGAATGAGAGGGTATGTAGAGAGAAGACAGGAGAGAGAGAGAAAGAGGGAATGAGAGGGTATGTAGAGAGAAGACAGGAGAGAGAGAGAAAGAGGGAATGAGAGGGTATGTAGAGAGAAGACAGGAGAGAGAGAGAAAGAGGGAATGAGAGGGTATGTACAGAGAAGACAGGAGAGAGAGAGAAAGAGGGAATGAGAGGGTATGTAGAGAGAAGACGAGAGAGAAAGAGGGAATGAGAGGGTATGTAGAGAGAAGACAGGAGAGAGAGAGAAAGAGGGAATGAGAGGGTGTGTAGAGAGAAGACAGGAGAGAGAGAGAAAGAGGGAATGAGAGGGTATGTACAGAGAAGACAGGAGAGGGAGAGAGAAAGAGGGAATGAGAGGGTATGTACAGAGAAGACAGGAGAGAGAGAGAAAGAGGGAATGAGAGGGTATGTAGAGAGAAGACAGGAGAGAGAGAGAAAGAGGGAATGAGAGGGTATGTAGAGAGAAGACAGGAGAGGGAGAGAGAAAGAGGGAATGAGAGGGTATGTAGAGAGAAGACAGGAGAGAGAGAGAGAAAGAGGGAATGAGAGGGTATGTAGAGAGAAGACAGGAGAGAGAGAGAAAGAGGGAATGAGAGGGTATGTACAGAGAAGACAGGAGAGAGAGAGAAAGAGGAAATGAGAGGGTATGTACAGAGAAGACAGGAGAGAGAGAGAAAGAGGGAATGAGAGGGTATGTAGAGAGAAGACAGGAGAGAGAGAGAAAGAGGGAATGAGAGGGTATGTAGAGAGAAGACAGGAGAGAGAGAGAAAGAGGGAATGAGAGGGTATGTAGAGAGAAGACAGGAGAGAGAGAGAGAGAAAGAGGGAATGAGAGGGTGTGTAGAGAGAAGACAGGAGAGAGAGAGAAAGAGGGAATGAGAGGGTATGTAGAGAGAAGACAGGAGAGAGAGAGAGAAAGAGGAATGAGAGGGTATGTAGAGAGAAGACAGGAAAGAGAGAGAAAGAGGGAATAAGAGGGTATGTAGAGAGAAGACAGGAGAGAGAGAGAGAGAAAGAGGGAATGAGAGGGTATGTAGAGAGAAGACAGGAGAGAGAGAGAAAGAGGAATGAGAGGGTATGTAGAGAGAAGACAGGAGAGAGAGAGAAAGAGGGAATGAGAGGGTATGTAGAGAGAAGACAGGAGAGAGAGAGAAAGAGGGAATGAGAGGGTATGTAGAGAGAAGACAGGAGAGAGAGAGAAAGAGGAATGAGAGGGTATGTAGAGAGAAGACAGGAGAGAGAGAGAAAGAGGGAATGAGAGGGTATGTAGAGAGAAGACAGGAGAGAGAGAGAAAGAGGGAATGAGAGGGTATGTAGAGAGAAGACGAGAGAGAAAGAGGGAATGAGAGGGTATGTAGAGAGAAGACAGGAGAGAGAGAGAAAGAGGGAATGAGAGGGTATGTACAGAGAAGACAGGAGAGAGAGAGAAAGAGGGAATGAGAGGGTATGTAGAGAGAAGACAGGAGAGAGGGAGAAAGAGGGAATGAGAGGGTATGTAGAGAGAAGACAGGAGAGAGAGAGAGAAAGAGGGAATGAGAGGGTATGTAGAGAGAAGACAGGAGAGAGAGAGAAAGAGGGAATGAGAGGGTGTGTAGAGAGAAGACAGGAGAGAGAGAGAGAAAGAGGGAATGAGAGGGTATGTAGAGAGAAGACAGGAGAGAGAGAGAAAGAGGAAATGAGAGGGTATGTAGAGAGAAGACAGGAGAGAGAGAGAAAGAGGGAATGAGAGGGTATGTAGAGAGAAGACAGGAGAGAGAGAGAAAGAGGGAATGAGAGGGTGTGTAGAGAGAAGACAGGAGAGAGAGAGAGAAAGAGGGAATGAGAGGGTATGTAGAGAGAAGACAGGAGAGAGAGAGAAAGAGGGAATGAGAGGGTATGTAGAGAGAAGACGAGAGAGAAAGAGGGAATGAGAGGGTATGTAGAGAGAAGACAGGAGAGAGAGAGAAAGAGGGAATGAGAGGGTATGTAGAGAGAAGACAGGAGAGAGAGAGAAAGAGGGAGTGAGAGGGTATGTACAGAGAAGACAGGAGAGAGAGAGAAAGAGGAAATGAGAGGGTATGTACAGAGAAGACAGGAGAGAGAGAGAAAGAGGAAATGAGAGGGTATGTAGAGAGAAGACAGGAGAGAGAGAGAAAGAGGGAATGAGAGGGTATGTAGAGAGAAGACAAGAGAGAGAGAGAAAGAGGGAATGAGAGGGTGTGTAGAGAGAAGACAGGAGGGAATGAGAGGGTATGTAGAGAGAAGACAGGAGAGAGAGAGAGAAAGAGGGAGTGAGAGGGTATGTACAGAGAAGACAGGAGAGAGAGAGAAAGAGGAAATGAGAGGGTATGTACAGAGAAGACAGGAGAGAGAGAGAAAGAGGAAATGAGAGGGTATGTAGAGAGAAGACAGGAGAGAGAGAGAAAGAGGGAATGAGAGGGTATGTAGAGAGAAGACAGGAGAGAGAGAGAAAGAGGGAATGAGAGGGTGTGTAGAGAGAAGACAGGAGAGAGAGAGAAAGAGGGAATGAGAGGGTATGTAGAGAGAAGACAGGAGAGAGAGAGAAAGAGGGAATGAGAGGGTATGTAGAGAGAAGACAGGAGAGAGAGAGAAAGAGGGAATGAGAGGGTATGTAGAGAGAAGATAGGAGAGAGAGAGAAAGAGGGAATGAGAGGGTATGTAGAGAGAAGACAGAAGAGAGAGAGAAAGAGGGAATGAGAGGGTATGTAGAGAGAAGACAGGAGAGAGAGAGAAAGAGGGAATGAGAGGGTATGTAGAGAGAAGACAGGAGAGAGAGAGAGAGAAAGAGGGAATGAGAGGGTATGTAGAGAGAAGACAGGAGAGAGAGAGAAAGAGGGAATGAGAGGGTATGTAGAGAGAAGACGAGAGAGAAAGAGGGAATGAGAGGGTATGTAGAGAGAAGACAGGAGGGAGAGAGAAAGAGGGAATGAGAGGGTATGTAGAGAGAAGACAGGAGAGAGAAAGAAAGAGGGAGTGAGAGGGTATGTACAGAGAAGACAGGAGAGAGAGAGAAAGAGGAAATGAGAGGGTATGTACAGAGAAGACAGGAGAGAGAGAGAAAGAGGGAATGAGAGGGTGTGTAGAGAGGAGACAGGAGAGAGAGAGAGAAAGAGGGAATGAGAGGGTATGTAGAGAGAAGACAGGAGAGAGAGAGAGAAAGAGGGAATGAGAGGGTATGTAGAGAGAAGACAGGAGAGAGAGAGAAAGAGGGAATGAGAGGGTATGTAGAGAGAAGACGAGAGAGAAAGAGGGAATGAGAGGGTATGTAGAGAGAAGACAGGAGAGAGAGAGAGAAAGAGGGAATGAGAGGGTATGTAGAGAGAAGACAGGAGAGAGAGAGAGAAAGAGGGAATGAGAGGGTATGTAGAGAGAAGACAGGAGAGAGAGAGAAAGAGGGAATGAGAGGGTGTGTAGAGAGAAGACAGGAGAGAGAGAGAAAGAGGGAATGAGAGGGTATGTAGAGAGAAGACAGGAGAGAGAGAGAGAGAAAGAGGGAATGAGAGGGTATGTAGAGAGAAGACAGGAAAGAGAGAGAAAGGGGGAATGAGAGGGTATGTACAGAGAAGACAGGAGAGAGAGAGAAAGAGGAAATGAGAGGGTATGTACAGAGAAGACAGGAGAGAGAGAGAAAGAGGGAATGAGAGGGTATGTAGAGAGAAGACAGGAGAGAGAGAGAGAGAAAGAGGGAATGAGAGGGTATGTAGAGAGAAGACAGGAGAGAGAGAGAGAGAAAGAGGGAATGAGAGGGTATGTACAGAGAAGACAGGAGAGAGAGAGAAAGAGGGAATGAGAGGGTATGTAGAGAGAAGACAGGAGAGAGGGAGAGAGAAAGAGGGAATGAGAGGGTATGTACAGAGAAGACAGGAGAGAGAGAGAAAGAGGAAATGAGAGGGTATGTACAGAGAAGACAGGAGAGAGAGAGAAAGAGGGAATGAGAGGGTATGTAGAGAGAAGACAGAGAGAGAGAGAGAGAAAGAGGGAATGAGAGGGTATGTAGAGAGAAGACAGGAGAGAGAGAGAAAGAGGGAATGAGAGGGTGTGTAGAGAGAAGACAGGAGAGAGAGAGAAAGAGGGAATGAGAGGGTGTGTAGAGAGAAGACAGGAGAGAGAGAGAAAGAGGGAATGAGAGGGTATGTAGAGAGAAGACAGGAGAGAGAGAGAGAAAGAGGGAATGAGAGGGTATGTAGAGAGAAGACAGGAAAGAGAGAGAATGAGGGAATGAGAGGGTATGTACAGAGAAGACAGGAGAGAGAGAGAAAGAGGAAATGAGAGGGTATGTAGAGAGAAGACAGGAGAGAGAGAGAAAGAGGGAATGAGAGGGTATGTAGAGAGAAGACAGGAGAGAGAGAGAAAGAGGGAATGAGAGGGTATGTAGAGAGAAGACAGGAGAGAGAGAGAAAGAGGGAATGAGAGGGTATGTAGAGAGAAGACAGGAGAGAGAGAGAAAGAGGGAATGAGAGGGTGTGTAGAGAGAAGACAGGAGAGAGAGAGAGAGAAAGAGGGAATGAGAGGGTATGTAGAGAGAAGACAGGAGAGAGAGAGAGAAAGAGGGAATGAGAGGGTATGTAGAGAGAAGACAGGAGAGAGAGAGAAAGAGGAATGAGAGGGTATGTAGAGAGAAGACAGGAGAGAGAGAGAGAGAAAGAGGGAATGAGAGGGTATGTAGAGAGAAGACAGGAGAGAGAGAGAAAGAGGAAATGAGAGGGTATGTAGAGAGAAGACAGGAGAGAGAGAGAAAGAGGGAATGAGAGGGTATGTAGAGAGAAGACAGGAGAGAGAGAGAAAGAGGGAATGAGAGGGTATGTAGAGAGAAGACAGGAGAGAGAGAGAAAGAGGGAATGAGAGGGTATGTAGAGAGAAGACAGGAGAGAGAGAGAAAGAGGGAATGAGAGGGTGTGTAGAGAGAAGACAGGAGAGAGAGAGAGAGAAAGAGGGAATGAGAGGGTATGTAGAGAGAAGACAGGAGAGAGAGAGAGAAAGAGGGAATGAGAGGGTATGTAGAGAGAAGACAGGAGAGAGAGAGAAAGAGGAATGAGAGGGTATGTAGAGAGAAGACAGGAGAGAGAGAGAGAGAAAGAGGGAATGAGAGGGTATGTAGAGAGAAGACAGGAGAGAGAGAGAGAAAGAGGGAATGAGAGGGTATGTAGAGAGAAGACAGGAGAGAGAAAGAGGGAATGAGAGGGTATGTAGAGAGAAGACAGGAAAGAGAGAGAAAGAGGGAATGAGAGGGTATGTACAGAGAAGACAGGAGAGAGAGAGAAAGAGGGAATGAGAGGGTGTGTAGAGAGAAGACAGGAGAGAGAGAGAAAGAGGGAATGAGAGGGTATGTAGAGAGAAGACAGGAGAGAGAGAGAGAGAGAGGGAATGAGAGGGTATGTAGAGAGAAGACAGGAAAGAGAGAGAAAGAGGGAATGAGAGGGTATGTAGAGAGAAGACAGGAGAGAGAGAGAAAGAGGGAATGAGAGGGTATATGTAGAGAGAAGACAGGAGAGAGAGAGAAAGAGGAAATGAGAGGGTATGTAGAGAGAAGACAGGAGAGAGAGAGAGAAAGAGGGAATGAGAGGGTATGTAGAGAGAAGACAGGAGAGAGAGAGAGAAAGAGGGAATGAGAGGGTATGTAGAGAGAAGACAGGAGAGAGAGAGAGAAAGAGGGAATGAGAGGGTATGTAGAGAGAAGACAGGAGAGAGAGAGAAAGAGGGAATGAGAGGGTATGTAGAGAGAAGACAGGAGAGAGAGAGAGAGAGGGAATGAGAGGGTATGTAGAGAGAAGACAGGAGAGAGAGAGAGAGAAAGAGGGAATGAGAGGGTATGTACAGAGAAGACAGGAGAGAGAGAGAGAAAGAGGGAATGAGAGGGTATGTACAGAGAAGACAGGAGAGAGAGAGAAAGAGGGAATGAGAGGGTATGTAGAGAGAAGACAGGAGAGAGGGAGAGAGAAAGAGGGAATGAGAGGGTATGTACAGAGAAGACAGGAGAGAGAGAGAAAGAGGAAATGAGAGGGTATGTACAGAGAAGACAGGAGAGAGAGAGAAAGAGGGAATGAGAGGGTATGTAGAGAGAAGACAGGAGAGAGAGAGAGAGAAAGAGGGAATGAGAGGGTATGTAGAGAGAAGACAGGAGAGAGAGAGAAAGAGGGAATGAGAGGGTGTGTAGAGAGAAGACAGGAGAGAGAGAGAAAGAGGGAATGAGAGGGTGTGTAGAGAGAAGACAGGAGAGAGAGAGAAAGAGGGAATGAGAGGGTATGTAGAGAGAAGACAGGAGAGAGAGAGAGAAAGAGGGAATGAGAGGGTATGTAGAGAGAAGACAGGAAAGAGAGAGAATGAGGGAATGAGAGGGTATGTACAGAGAAGACAGGAGAGAGAGAGAAAGAGGAAATGAGAGGGTATGTAGAGAGAAGACAGGAGAGAGAGAGAAAGAGGGAATGAGAGGGTATGTAGAGAGAAGACAGGAGAGAGAGAGAAAGAGGGAATGAGAGGGTATGTAGAGAGAAGACAGGAGAGAGAGAGAAAGAGGGAATGAGAGGGTATGTAGAGAGAAGACAGGAGAGAGAGAGAAAGAGGGAATGAGAGGGTGTGTAGAGAGAAGACAGGAGAGAGAGAGAGAGAGAAAGAGGGAATGAGAGGGTATGTAGAGAGAAGACAGGAGAGAGAGAGAGAAAGAGGGAATGAGAGGGTATGTAGAGAGAAGACAGGAGAGAGAGAGAAAGAGGAATGAGAGGGTATGTAGAGAGAAGACAGGAGAGAGAGAGAGAGAGAAAGAGGGAATGAGAGGGTATGTAGAGAGAAGACAGGAGAGAGAGAGAAAGAGGAAATGAGAGGGTATGTAGAGAGAAGACAGGAGAGAGAGAGAAAGAGGGAATGAGAGGGTATGTAGAGAGAAGACAGGAGAGAGAGAGAGAAAGAGGGAATGAGAGGGTATGTAGAGAGAAGACAGGAGAGAGAGAGAAAGAGGAATGAGAGGGTATGTAGAGAGAAGACAGGAGAGAGAGAGAGAGAGAAAGAGGGAATGAGAGGGTATGTAGAGAGAAGACAGGAGAGAGAGAGAAAGAGGAAATGAGAGGGTATGTAGAGAGAAGACAGGAGAGAGAGAGAAAGAGGGAATGAGAGGGTATGTAGAGAGAAGACAGGAGAGAGAGAGAAAGAGGGAATGAGAGGGTATGTAGAGAGAAGACAGGAGAGAGAGAGAAAGAGGGAATGAGAGGGTATGTAGAGAGAAGACAGGAAAGAGAGAGAAAGAGGGAATGAGAGGGTATGTACAGAGAAGACAGGAGAGAGAGAGAAAGAGGGAATGAGAGGGTATGTAGAGAGAAGACAGGAGAGAGAGAGAGAGAGAGGGAATGAGAGGGTATGTAGAGAGAAGACAGGAAAGAGAGAGAAAGAGGGAATGAGAGGGTATGTAGAGAGAAGACAGGAGAGAGAGAGAAAGAGGGAATGAGAGGGTATATGTAGAGAGAAGACAGGAGAGAGAGAGAAAGAGGGAATGAGAGGGTATGTAGAGAGAAGACAGGAGAGAGGGAGAAAGAGGGAATGAGAGGGTATGTAGAGAGAAGACAGGAAAGAGAGAGAAAGAGGGAATGAGAGGGTATGTAGAGAGAAGACAGGAGAGAGAGAGAAAGAGGGAATGAGAGGGTATGTAGAGAGAAGACAGGAGAGAGAGAGAGAAAGAGGGAATGAGAGGGTATGTAGAGAGAAGACAGGAGAGAGAGAGAAAGAGGGAATGAGAGGGTATGTAGAGAGAAGACAGGAGAGAGAGAGAAAGAGGAAATGAGAGGGTATGTAGAGAGAAGACAGGAGAGAGAGAGAGAAAGAGGGGATGAGAGGGTATGTAGAGAGAAGACAGGAGAGAGAGAGAGAAAGAGGGAATGAGAGGGTATGTAGAGAGAAGACAGGAGAGAGAGAGAGAAAGAGGGAATGAGAGGGTATGTAGAGAGAAGACAGGAGAGAGAGAGAAAGAGGGAATGAGAGGGTATGTAGAGAGAAGACAGGAGAAAGAGATAGAGAAATATGCAATATACCATGCTGAAAAGTTCAGAATCACGAGTGACTGTTTGATTATTTGTGTAAAAGTCAATGCAAATTACTAAAGTGCAACTTTTTTTTCCATGCATTTTGACATAAAATGCATTTTTTCACATCAATAATGATATCTGGTGGCAATGATATGCCATTCATGTTATGAGTAATAAAATTCCCTATCCATTCCCGTTTGAATTATGAAAATCGGTAAAATACTTTTTGAGATATATCCAAAAATGCTAGGGGGGAACTTACTTTTTTGGTTGAGTGTATATATATATATATATATATATATATATATATATATATATATATATATATATATATATATATACACATATATATATATCCGGTCTCATCAATCCTCACACTATACAATTTACCGAGACGCCGTCGAAATGCTTAAGTTGGGCATCTTCGCATATATATATATATATATATATATATATATATATATATATATATATATAATTGTGAGAAATGAAATTGAGAGAACAATAGTTGCGTAGCTTAAATCAAGGTTCCGCAGACCTGTCCTCCCTGCTTGAATTTTTTACAAAGGTTGAAAAAATGGTCTCCGCCGGGAATCGAACCCGGGTCGTTGGCTTAGAACGCAAGTGCCTTAACCACTAGCCCATGCAGACGGGCCAGTGATTTCAGCGACACCAGATTCAATTGACCGACAAATCTTAAACCTTATTAATTAATTCCTTTATCGAGGGCAGGTGAGTTTTGAACAAAGACAAGCCGCATGCCTCAGCTGGATCCAAGCGAATGCTTTGAGATACATGTATACATTAGAATAATATTATAAACAGTCGTAAGGAAATAACATGTACAATTTACAACAGCTTTGGATCCAGCTGAGGCATGCGGCTTGTCATTGTTCAAAATCCGTCTCCCTGTTTCCGTGGTCTAGTGGTTAAGGCATTGGCATTCTGAGCCAACGACCCGGGTTCGACTCGGCGGAGACATTTTTTCAACCTTTGCAAATATGTCAATTATGGCAGCCATGTTTTTTTCACTCTCCTGAACATTTAACTTTTTTGAGAAACGAGGTTTTGTTGCCCCACCATCGAATATGTATATATATACATGTATATATATATATATATATAAAACTGTGAGAAAGGAAATTAGAGAATAATGGTTGCGTAGCTTAAATCGAAGTTCCCCAGAGCTGTCCTCCCTTTTAAATTTTTTTTGCAGACGTTGAAAAAATGTCTCCGCCGGGAATCGAACCCGGGTCTTTGGCTTAGAACGCCAATGCCTTAACCACTAGACCACGGAGAAGGGCCAGTGGTTTCGGCGACACCAGATTCAGTTTACCAAAATCTTCAACCTTATTAATTAATTACTTTGTCGGGGGCAGGTGAGTTCTGACCAAAGACAAGCCGCATGCCACAGGTGGATCCAAGCAAATGCTTTGAGATAAATGTATACTAATGTATACATTTATAAAAAATTGTAAGGAAATAACATATACAACTGCTTTTGCAACTCTCGTGGAAATAATTATAATCGTGAGAAAGGAAATGAGAGAATAATGGTTGCGTATCTTAAATCAAAGTTCCCCAGAGCTGTCCTCCCTTTTTGACATATATGCAAAGGTTGAAAAAAATGTTTCTGCCGGGGAATCGAACCCGGGTCGTTTGCTTAGAACGCCAGTGCCTTAACCACTAGACCATGGAGACGGGCCAGTGGTTTCGGCGACGCCAGATTCAATTGACCGACAGATTGACAAATCTTCAACCTCATTAATTAATTCCTGCCCCGACAAAGGAATTAATTAAAGCTGTTGTATAATTATGTTATTTCCTTAAAATTATATATATATATATATATATATATATATATATATATATATACACACACACACAGTACACGTACTGGGCAAAAACATTAGTACACCTATTAAAATGAACAAATTTAATGTTGATCGATATATGTGTCATGTATGTATCTTTTTATAACCATAAATTCTGGTTGATGAAATAAGAAATTGGGTATTGCCAGACCATAAGAGAGCCCCGGACTATCGTCATGTCCAGTAAAAGCTAGATTTCAGTCAAATTTTCTTTAATCATATAACTATTCTTGAAAGGCTTAAAATGCAATTTTTCAAAGACTCTTCTCAGACCCCCAAACCAATCCGAACAACAAGCGTAGTGCGCTCTGAATCGTGACGTCACACTGTGGACAGGTGTACGTGTGCATGCGTGTTTGCCTTCATTTGTTTGCCGCTGTTTGCATGTTTTTTCCCGCTGTGCTTTTTATTGTCGCTCTTTTACGACAATTTTTTTACACTATTGAACAAACACTCCGGAGTGCAGGGGGGTGTTTCATAAAGCTATTCGTAAGTTACGCACGACTTTACGAACGACTGGTGATCAGTTTTTGTGCTCAATGATTGAGAATCTGATTAGTAATAGCACCCAAGAACATGTTCCAGTCGTTCGTAAAGTCATTCGTAACTTTACGAACAGCTTTATGAAACACCCCCGGTGTCTTTATAAAACCGTATAGAAAACAACTGGCGTGATTATTTCAACTTTTATGACGCAATATCGGCTATAAACATCTCTAAAACATAACCAGTTTCGCGAGTTTGATCAACTTCAGCGTGTCATTACTATTTAAGTGTATCTATTTTAATTTTGCATGTTTTATTATGATCTACATGTTGGAAAAAATTAGCAAGTCCATTATAGTCACTAATAATATGTGAGAAGCATGCATATCTATTTGACATTGGCCTTGATAGGGTATTCCAATTTCAACATGAGTTTTTTTTTTTAAGAGTAACATCCTTCTTTGTGGTATTATTCGAACATGGTAATAATTTGAACTGAAGCAATCCTGTTTTGTTTTTTAAAGAAAAAAGTACCAAGGTTATCAGGTAATTTTTCGAAAAAAAAATCTTTCATCTTGTGGTGCTCTGATGTCATAATGATTTTAGCAACAATGATAAATGTGATGGCCATGATCATTATGATTAAGTAATCTTAGACCACAATGAATTCACTAATACTGAATGTGAATTCGATTTACAGCCAGTGACGAGTGCCTTTGTTTTAAAAGAAATTGAAAATATGAGTAATGATAAGGCAAAAGGAGATGATGGAGTAAGTTGTCGCTTTTAAAAATGACAAGATATATTATTTTTGACTCTTTGACATGTCTTATCAATATATCTATTAACAGAGGACATGTACCAAGAGGCTGGAAAAAGTTAGGGTAATTCCAGTATACAAGACTGGTGATATGTCCACTCCATGTAATCACAGGCCAATATCTGTTTTATCCATTGTGAGTAAAATCTTAGAAAAAGCAGTTCACAAATTTTCTGACTTTCTTGACGAAAATGATTATTATGTCCTAACCAGTCTGGATTTCGTCCTTTGCACTCTACTGCAACAGCTCTAATGAAACTTGTAGATCAGTGGTCTTCCAACATTGATAACAATAAGCTAACAGGTGTTGCTTTTATTGATCTGCGCAAAGCATTTGATACAGTACCTAGATCATGAAATTCTGTTATGTAAATTAAAGGCCATTGGATGTTCTGATCACAGTGTTCAGTGGTTTAAATCGTATTTGTCCAACCGAGAACAGTCGGTTTGCTTTAAAATGGCAACATCTAGTTCCTTAAAAGTTATCATGGGAGTCCCGGAAGGTTCAGCTTTAGGGCCACTTCTGTTTTCTTTATAATATTTTGCCTAAATGTATTGATGTTGGCACTGTTGATAGGTACGACGACGACACGACTCTAACAGTCAGCGGAAAAAGAAGTAGAAGAAAAAAAATTTCTGTCACTCTAAACGGAAGCATTTTGAAAAGTGCAAAAGTGGCAAAATGCCTGGGTGTTATGACTGACGAAGAGTTACGGTGGACTGAACATGTTGAAAAAATTATCAAAACTACGCAAAAAAATATCAGTGTGATTAAGCGTGCTAAAAGCTATGTTCCTACACGATCTCTTAAACTTCTTTATAAGGCCATTGTTCTACCTCAATTTGATTTTTGCTCCTCGGTCTGGTCTGGACGATTTCAAAGACAAACAATTAATTTACAAAAGGTCAAAACACGAGCTGCCCGTGTAATGTTGGGAGAAGGATTTGATATTTCTTCCAGTGACATGTTCACCCGTTTAGGATGGATGCCTATTCAGACACGTTTCCAGTTTGGACGTGCAGTGATGATGTATAAGTGTATGCATGTTATGGCACCCACATACTTAAAGAAAGATTTAAGTCATGTTAGTTCATTACATGGTTACAATACAAGACAAGTTGAAAAAGATGCCTTGTGTGTACCAAAATTTAGGACAGACACTTACAAACACAGTCATTTGGGTTTCGGGAATTAGAGTATGGAACCAACATGAAAGTTCTGTCAAGAAATCACCAACGTTAAACAGTTTCAAACATAACATGAAAGTTCTGCTATCTGCAGAAAACGTTTAAGTGAATATCGTTTATATTGATTCAAATACATTACTCGATGAAAATTTACTTATTTATGCACAAACTTTTTGATGACATGAATCTTTTGAAATGAATGAATGACACCACTCATAGTTATTAGTGTTTTCATTGGTATTTATGCTGTACATACTCAATTATTATGCTGTATAATGAACTTTCAACGTGTATTGTTTGAATATCAATACTCTCTTTTAATATATTCTATGTAAACATGTATATATTTTGGGGGGTATCCAAAGAGGGGAATTATTATTTTGATCCAAGTTCATGTCTTTACTTTGTTTATGAACTTTCATAATAATATTATATTTTCAGGTCCTGGAGTTGTCAAAAGTATTTGCTGACCTTTCATCTCAGAAAAAAAAAAGAATTACCGAATGTATATATATATATATATATATATGCACCAAAAATTGAATACGTTTTTGAAAATTTCCGTTTATTACGAGGATACCAGATAATATGTATAAATTTAAATATCTTCTGTATTTTTGTTTTGTTTTGTTGCTGTGATGAGTTTATATTGTTATTTGATATCTTTGTTATCAAACAGGGTCTTATGGAAGACCACCACTATTGGTGAAAATGTGCTACCCTGTATAAATATCAGATAATTATGAATAAATAAATAAATATGTAAATAAATTATGGTGTTGGTAGTGTTGCTGGTGGTCATGGTGCTGATGATGGTAATAAATTAGGGTGATGATGATGAATGATAAGGATAATCGTCATTGTAATGTTGGCTGTGATGGTAGTGCTGGTGGTGCTGGTGAAAATGGTTGCATTATATCGATACATGGTGATGATAAGTAATGTTTTCAAATGTGATTACGATGATGACGGTACAGTAGATACCCGGATGAGGAGATACTGGAGATGACAATGAATGTTGGTCATATTTTACACGATAATAAGCACTTTCCAATTTCAACATCTTAGACTGACTGAGACCTTGGCGCAGAAACTAAATAGTACTTCATTGGTCACGGTCACAGTTTAAGTTGTTGAAATCGATATGTGCTTATTTTGGTTATATAAGACCTGACCTTTTATTGTTGTGCTCCCCCCCCCCCCGGGTATGTCTCTTTGAGGGCTGTACATCACCCGCGGACATGAAAACACGTAATAATGGTACCTTTTTCAGACCAGGCACGAACCATGGTTACGCGTTAAGCCCACCCACAGTATATGATCAATTACGATCCGATTTTGAAAATAAATCGCAATAGCATTAAATATAGTCATTTTAACAAGTGAAAGCTACCTGATTCAGGAATACTCTACATAGAAATTTGGTGCAATGTCAGCCTTATATCCGGAATAAGGGCCAAACCAGTTTCAAATCGTAGACAATCGCAGGACTGCTCTGACGTCACTACGATTCGGAGCCGATATTGCTTTTCCTCCGACTAGAAGGCTCGTATAAGTCGTAATTTCGATTTTACTATCTATGTAACTATTCAGAACCCCAACCAAACATATTCTATGTGTTTAAAGGGCAATCCAACCTTGATAATAAGATGATTTGTGTGAAAGCAGAAAAATAAGAAAAACAGGATGGCGAAAGTTTGAAAGAAATCGGACAAGGACTATGAAAGTTATGGATGTTTGAAAAATGAGATCACTACATTTATGCGAATCTCAAATTGGCAATTTGGTGAGTCAATTGTGACATTTCTGTGGACAACTCTCCCATTTGTCGTACACAAAAATATCATTAATTGGCGGTTTTCTTCGAGGCGCTTTTACCCTCGGGGCAGTACTTAAAATATATTGGAGATAGCATATTGTTATAGGTCCTCATGAACGAAAAGATCCTACTGAGTAATGCATTTTGAAAAAAAGTGACATTTTAGTCATTTTGTGTGTTAGAGCGAATGGGGGAGTTGTCCACAGCTACATCACAGTGGCATTACCTATTCGGCCAATTTGAAATTCCCATATGCGTAGTGATTACAACTTTGAAAAATTCATAACTTTCTTATTGCTTGTCCGATTTCGTTCAAACTTTCACCAATCTGCTTCTCTGATTTTTCCTCTTTCTTTCAAAGCAACTTGCTATAAAGGTTGGATTTCCCTTTAACTGTTTATATCTAATGTTGTAACATTTTATTTCAAAATCGGATCGTAGATCAATCGTATAGTGTGCGGTGGGCTTTAAGGGTATCAAAAACAGCAAAAATCAAGAAAAAGGGTACCGAATTCAGCGGTGATAAGATACTATCCTCGAATCGGGTATAAAAAATTTCTGTGTACGGTATGAAAATTCCCTTTTTAGGGTTTTAAACGAGGATCTTGGATCCTCGTTTTGATCCTCGTTTAGGGTGCTTTTTAGAAAGTGATTTCCGCGGATGATGTACAGTGCTCAACTGACACCCCCGGGTTGTGCTCACCTAGAAATAGTCCCATCATCTTCAGTAACACTGTCAACATCAACAGTACCACAGTGAAGCATTTTATTCATGCACCACCAACCATATCACTGATACTGCAACCTCCATCATCATTACTGATAGTGCCTCATCACAAAAAATAACTAAAATTAAATCGTACTCTAAGACTATAGTCGAAGACCCTCAAGCTATGGCTGAAACCTTCAACCTATACTACTCCCAAATTGGACAAAACCTAGCCGAAATATTCCGA